>PVKZ01000915.1:0-553235 GCA_004027375.1 Macroglossus sobrinus | reverse complement strand
AACACACACTACTGACCACAACAGAAAGGAACTGTACCGGGCATCTCCAACAAGAAGTGATAAATAGTACTTTACATTTCTCTTAGCCCAGTAACAACTCAGCCAATAGGAAACTGCTATGACTCACCCAATGAGAAGTCAATATACCCTGAACTTTAAATTTCCGCCAATGGACTCTTCATTTACAACAGCCCCTCCCAAGTCCATAAAAGAGGTTTTCTTCTTTGTTTCTCTGGACTGCCTTATAGTTCGCCATTAGTTTGCATGTCCTGAATTGAAATTCTTTGTTGTTCTGCAATAAACCCATTTTACTAGAGAGATATCTGGCTGTCTGTTTAAGATCAATACTCCTCAGCACCAACCCACGCTCAACCTAAGGCTGATTACTGCAACTATGACTTAAAAGACCTTGCCACAGGAGCACACTTGGCTTATGCACTGGACAAGGCAGAAGTACTGTTAATGTAAAGCCCACAGAAATACCCTTCAACCAGTGACCAATGGGGAGTTGATGGTGACTCCAGTGTCCTCATCCATCATATGGGATAACTCTGGAAGTGTTCTTAATTGCCTCAGGCTCAGTTGATGATGGTTAGCACTTTGAACTCCCAGGGTTCCTCAGTGAGATTAGGTTCCACTTGCCCACCATGGTAAGTCACTTGATCACACAATTTACTGACGGCCTTTTTCTCCCTGCCTCACTCCCCACTCTATTAATGGTATTTTCTGGGATCATCCCCCAAATAAACTTTGATTTCAAAATCTGGTCCCAAGATCTGAATCTCAGGGAACCCTAAGACACCATACATTTAATATTCTTTAAATGTCATATCCATTATATATTCTATTGGAGGATGATAGACAATAACAAATATGGAAGATGCCCCGTATCTCATTTTTTCAAGACATATATAAGATCAGTGCATCTAAAATGTCAGTTTGAATGTGGATTAATATATGATGCATATGTACCTTAAACATTTTAGTTTAAATAAATGTACAGTAAGATTGGCCCTCTGCCAATATTTTGACAGAGGGCCAATCTTCAGAAAATTCCACATTGCTCATTAAGGCAATTTGGTGAGTGGAGATATGCTTGGAGAGTGCTTGAAGAAGAGGCAAGGGTATGACACAGAAGGGAATAATTTGATCAGTGGCATGGCAGAACCAGCTCTAGAACACAAGGCTGAGTTCCAATTCTCATGTCAAGGTTGGAATGCCCAAATATTAAACAGGGTCACAAGTATGGCTAATAACCAGCCTGCCCAGGGGCCCAGGGCCAGTGAGTGACCATGTTTTTCAGTAACAGTGTCCCAAAGACGTGAGCAACAACTGTCCAGTTTTACATCCCAGGCCAGCCACCTTGGTGGTGTTAAACTTGAACTATCCACTGTTCCACAAAGTCCCAAAGGCTCCCAAAGAGAGTGTGAGAAGCTGCCGCCTCTTGAAATAGTGTGTGATTTTATGGCAGAGTCACAGGACATCCATCTATGAAGGTTTTCTAGATCACCCTCACCCCTACCATTGCATAAATGGGCCTCTAAGACACAAATTGGGATAAAGACTTGGTGCCAACTTCGAGTTCTCATAAGGAGCACTATAGTTCATATAAATTAGTTTCATAGCTCACAATGATTTCCCCAGTAGCCATGCAGTGCTCCCCACCTTTATTTCGGAAATGGAGTCATAGTGGTTGGTCCAAGACATGAATGAACATGTGATTCAAGCCAGGCCAGTTAGAGACATCGTCTGGAATTTTTTACACCAGAGCTAAGGGAGAGATGTTCTCTTTTCTCCAGGAGATACTAAAGCTGGAAGGCTGTGATTCTGGAATTGCCAGAGGCCATATTCCCCTCCCTGTGGAGAAAGTTCATCTGTGACAGGCAAGAATGGTTCCAATAAGAAAAGAGCAACAGAGAGAGAGAGAGAGAGAGAGAGAGAGAGAGAGAGAGAAGCCTGATGGCATTTCGATATGTGAATCTAGTCATCACTGGGATCAGCTTACCCTGTGCTGTTTATGGTTAGGTTATGTAAGCCAATTAATCCCCTTTTATTTCTAACTAGTGAGAATTGGGTTTCTATCACTTCCAACAAAAGAATTCTTAACTAAAACAGATATTCCCAGCAACGGAAAAGATGAAAAGCCTTCAAGTGGTCTTCCAGGCAACAGATGTTTACAGGCAGGATGTGATACAAAAGAGGAGGGGCCACATAGGGATGAGCATAGCTGATCCTAAGCATATAAAAAATACCTACTGAAACTCCTAGGAATACACATATTCCTTCCTTAATTCCTCTCTCTCTCTCTTTCTCTCTTTCTTTCACTCTCTCTACCCTTCTCTCCCTCACTCCCTCCCTTTCTCTCTCTCTCTCTCTCTCACTCTCTCTGTCTGTCTCTCTCCCCTTTGTGTCTTTCCCTCTCTTCAGGGTTAAAGACAAAAAAATCTTTGAGGAAAAGTTATTGCCATAACACAACACTGAGTCAAGTACTTATTATTTAATCCCCTTGCAAAGCCCAGGCCCTAAGTATGGTCTCTCTCACTACACAAGGCAGCAAAAAAAAAAAAAAGAAAAGAAAAGAAAAGAAAAAAAAGAAAAAAAAAGAAAAAGGAAAGAAAAGAAAAAAAACAACTTACTTTAGCTATTGTTCTGCCTCTTATTCTCTCTCTCTTTTCTGAATCATTTCTAAATTAATTTATTAGCTTTTATAAACTAGAACAGATCTATTCTTTATGAGGAATTGCACAGTACATCTCTTTTCAAACAGAAGTCCTCATGTGCATGTAAAAGCTTAACATAAAGCACTGAGTTTATTTGTCAATTCCTCCAAGAGCAGGGCCCAGCCCAGTGGGCAGAGGAAGAAGCTTAGAGGCATGAACTTGGAATCAATGTTTTATTATTGGGCATAAATGTTGTTTAATTGAGAACAACAAGTGTAAGTTTTTCTAAAGGCCTGTTCTAGGAAATAAAGGAGGAGCCCATCACGTGAATATTCATCATTTGAAGGTTAATTGTACTTTGATACTTTGGGATTGAAGGGAGAACATGGGGGAGACTTTGAAAAGAGGGGGGTCTTGTGGTAGTAAAAAATACTGAGAAGAGGAACCATAGATGACAGATGATAGATAAATGAATATCGCCTCCATTCCCTTCCACCTATATGGATGGAGTATACTTCCTTACCCTTTGACTTTGGCTTGGCCATGAGACTTGCTTTGTCCAATTGGCTTGAAATATGCTTGTGCAGTTGGGCATGCTCTCTTGTGATTCAGCCATCACCAGGAGAGAACTATGTTCTGGTTAGCCAAATGATATGAATGGTCAAAAAAGCTGTGGTATGTCCATACCATGGCATACTAGTCAGTAATAAAAAGGATCAGACTGTTGACACATGCAACAACCTGGATGAATCTCCAGGGAACTGTGCTGAGCTAAAAAGTCAATCCCAATAGGGTACATACTGTATCATTCCATTTGTATAAAATTTTAGAAGTGCTGAACAGATTAGTGGTTGCCAGGGGTAAGGGAAGATCAAGAGGAGGAAGCAGTGGAGAGCAAAGTGGATATGGCTATAAAAGGGCAACACACAAGATCCCTGTGGTGATGAAACTGTTTTGTGTGTGACTATATCAATGTCGATATGCTGGATGTGATATTGTACTATAGTTTTGCAATATGTTGCCATTGGGGGAAGCTGGATAAATGGTACACAGGATCTCTTACTATTATTTATAGTAACTGCATATGAATCTATACATTTTATGTAAAAGAGAAAGAGGAGAAATGAATGTTCTCTACATTGATGTGGAAAGATCTCACTGTTAAGAAAAAGAAAAAAGAGTCAGAAGACTGAGTATGTGCATGCATAGAGAAATCTGAAAGGCTATACAGGAAACTTCTTAAAGTGACTCCCTGAGGACAGGAAGAGGTGGTTGGGGAAGGGTACAGGTAGGAGAGGTACATACAATGCTTGGCTTTTGAACAATACAAAAAAAACTTCAAGAAAAAAAAAAAAAAGATTCTTCTAGCTGCAGTGTGAAGAATGGATTGGACAGGCCAAGAGTGAAACCAGAGAAACCAAAAGGAGACCACCCAGATAGAAAACAGCAAAGATCCATTTTTCAATGCAGCCTAACCTACTTTTTTAAAACAAATCTAACTGTTCTCTGCTTAAGAATCTGTTTCAAGAAAACCAATAAAATACTCCTAAGCCATCAAACAAACAAACAAAATAAACCCTGTTTTACCCTTAGGATAAAGGTCAGCAGCTCAGCATGGCATGCAAGGCATTTCACAGTGTGGTCCCCAACTGATCTTTCCAGACTCATCCTGCTCTCACCAATCCTTGAATCATGTTGCTCTCTTTTGTGTGAACTCTTAAAGTATTTTCACTCCTCTATGCTTTCACTTATGCTTCTCCTGCTGCCTGAAATGCCCTTTCTACACACATTACCCTTACAGTCTCCAACTCCTTAAGACCAAGTCAAGGTTCTCTTCCTTCATAGATGCTTTTCTGACCAATTCATCTCCTACAGCCCCATACACAATGAATTGCTCTCTGTTGAGGGCTCCCAAGGCGCTTTCTCTAACAGCCATTTTATCACTTGTGACATTGACATACACTCAGGTATGACTTTAATTAATTGTTATTAAATAATTAATTGAGTAGAAAGATATTTGTTTAATATCCTTCTCCCCCACTGACTTCCAGGAGGGTAGGGATCATGTCTGCCATATAATCACCTTGCCTGGGACAGTGTCTAGGATCCTAGAGCCCACTGCCAAAGGCTTGCGATCATGAGCCCTGACTCATCTTAAGGCAGTAGCATCCTGGATGCTAGAACATGTTCTAACTGGCACCAGGAAGGGTTGAACCTTCCTGTTCGGCTCATAACAACCCTATTACTGAAGACTTATCCGTACAGATGTAAAGGGGTTAAACCCTTCTAGCATGGAGGGCCTAGAACTGTATGTTCACTACAGTAGCCACTAGTCACATGACTATTTATATTTAAAATTAATTTAATTTAATTTAAAATTCAGATCCTTAGTCAAGCTATCCACATTTAAAATGCTCAATAGCCATTCTGTGGCTAGTTGTCTACCGTATTGGACAGCACAGAATTATAAAACATTTCCATCATCATTGGAATTTCTACTGGATATTGACCACCTAGAGAAATACTCCTTACTGAGGGCTTCCTGTAAAATATAGCAGGATGTGCTCTAGGGCTAGACTGGGTTCAGACCCCACTTCTACCAGTTACTACTTCTGTGAGTTACTTCACCTCTCTGTGCCTCATTTTCTTCAACTATAAATTGGGGGTCATAATAATATCTACCTCATGAGGTTGAGTGAGGATTCAATGAGATCATACATGTAAAACACTTAGAATACTACTGACCCATAGTAAGTGCTCAGTACCTGGTTAGTTGTTGTTATTATTTATTTTTATTTAAACCTCACATCTGTTCTATTAGGTGTGTGCTATTATGATTCCCATTTATAGATGGGGAAATTGAGGCTCAGAGACCTGAAGCAACTTGTCCAAAGTCACATGGTGAAAAAGTGGCAGAGCTAGTCTTAAATCTCAAAGTCTACAGTTTTCTTCCTTAAAGGGGTGGGAGTAGATCTGTCCCAGCCACAACTAGAACTTGGTCTAGTTTCCCAGTCTTCTTTGCCAAAATGAGTTTCTGCCAACCCTACTAGGGACTCCAAGCACTTGATTGATGCCCCATCCGCATCAGCGTAGGCCTCCACCATCTACTGGCATCCATCAGAAAGCCTTCTCCTTCCTGCTGCCCTAGAGGAGATGCTGGGCCCGGAGCATTGTGCAAATAGAACATGAATTCTGCTGACAGGGTAATAATAACGCTTCTAAATCAGCACTTGGACTTTTGCTTTACATATATTACTCAAATTACATGTCAGGGATTAATATACATTATAAAGCAGATGTGCCAGTTACATATTTCTCTCTGGAACATCTCTTTGGTGCCTCCTGAAACTGCTACTGATGTTAATCACACATTCTTCCCATCATTCTTGGACAATTGGATCAGGAAAGAATGGGAGGCCTAGAAGAGATGTTAGGAACCAGAAGCTGATTTTTTCACTTTGGAACCAGGCCCAGCTGCACTGAGTTTTCACAACCACTTCCGTATCTTTCTGCTATGTGAGATGTAGCCTTCAGCTTGGTGTCCCTAGTGATTTGCCAGGGTCTGGCACAGTAGAGGCTGCCAATTGGTAAAGGCTGCCAATTGGTAGAGGCTGCCAATTGCCTACCCTAGGTCTATTTTCTCCTTGTTTCTATTGAACAGAACTCTGATATTGTTTGGGGCTGCAATGTATCAAGCTAAAAATACTCACCTTCCCAATTTCCTTGTATAAGTATGTATAAGTATGTATGTATAAGTATAGGAACCAGCTCCAGACAATGAGATGGAAGAAAAAATATGCTGGGGATTTCTGGGACCATCCCTTAACTTCTTCTAGATTCCTTTTTTCCCTGCCTGGAATATAGTCATGGCGATCACAGCTACAACCATCCTGCAATCATGAGGTGATGAGCATAAAAACAAAAGCTGGAATGTTGAGATAGAAGGATGAAAAGATGGAAAGAATCTGGAATCACATGAATATATCTGAGCTCTGGTACCATCCCTGTTCTACCTACCTCCAGACATGTTGTTAGATAAGAAATATAAGTCCCCATCTTAAATTTGTAGTTATTGGGGCTTATCACAATCCTGATACGTTTGCTTTTAGTGCCGCTGGCATCCACAGAGAAGCAACTCTGGTAAACCTCCAGGGCTTTGCCTCTCTTCTCTGAATTGTGCCAATCACCCCATTCTTGCCCACTCCTGCTTCTCAGAGTTTTCAGCACATTCTCCCCTGGGTGGGCAGTGGGACACAGACATAGCTGAGTTAGTGGAATATACCTGACTCAACCAGATTCTCTCCCTGAGATTTCAACTGGACCTAGAGATTTGTGTTCAGAACACACAAACTGACATCTGCAGCCTGTCATGGCCTTGAGAAAGTTTTGTTTGTCCTGTATGGTGTTTTTTAGATTATTGATATTAGAAAACATCGGGCTTCCCATAAAAATCTGGATTTCTGGCTTTTCTTGAAGTAGTGGAAAGTCTGGCATCACCAGGATCATAATAAATGGCTGCTGCTGAAAAATGGCTGTTCCCTCTCGACAGGCACATGCTCTTTCATATTCTATAGTCTCCACCATGCTCCCGATGTATTCTTACACATGGCTCCACTTCACTTATTCTTGTTGCCTGCTTGGCTCCTGTAGATATCTGAGTTTAAGAAACCTGCTATATTAGTCTCCATAGGCCCTTGAATTGTAATGATAAAAATAATGCTTCTGATAAAGATTACAATAGCAATAATTACTGATGGTTACTATGATCCAAGTATCATAATGATGGCTTTACATGCATTATATTATACTTCAAAACAAGAAGACCCTACCTACTATGATCAGTGTACAGGTGAGGAGAGAGGCGCAGTAACCTGACCAAAGCCTCACACGCTGTAAGCTTTACCTCTAGGATTCAATTCCAAGCATTCTGATGTCTAAGTGGGAGCTTTTCAACTAACAGGCTATACTGCTTTCCTGTGAATTAAGACAAAGCCACAGGTGGAGAAGGACATGGCAGAAGCATAGTGAGAGAGTAAAAGAAACTGAAGCACCAGAGTGGGAGGCAAGGAGTGCTGCCTTGGTCCTTGTTTTCTGTTTCCTTGTAAGGCCCAGCTGTACTCCATCCACACTTGGGTTCCAAGGAAACCTTCACCAGTTGGGATTCATAAATGCAAGCAACAGAAACTGACTCTGGTAGATTTAAGCAGCAGAGGAATCAGTGAAAAAAAATACTAGGAAGATTTCAGCATTGCTGGAAAGGCTGGAGAACCAGACCTGGCTGCCTGCGAGGCAGAAGCACAGGGCTTGTCTTGGTGAGGACCTTGATGCCCCTATCACAGAGTACTAGACTCTTCAGTTCACCTCTCTAACCCTGCTAACATGCCACATCTAGATGCTAGGGACCACCTGGAGCGCCCCAGAGACAGGATATTGCTGTTTTTACGGCCACTGCTATCAGATTGGGCCTCTCCATAGTCCCTGTGTGTTCCTGTCAGTGGATGCTCATTTAGAGTCTAGTGTGTACCTCTAACAGATTGAGCATAGGCCACATGCCCAAATCCTAGCTGCAAGATAGGCTGGGAAAGCAAGTAGCTAGCCTGTCTACATTCTACTTTGAGAAGTGAGCTCTTCTTCCTATGAAGAATCATATGGTGGAAAATTTTTCAGACATAAGTATGTGTTTCTGAATCTAGGTAGCCAAAAGGAGCAACTATTCATGAAAACTCTTAAGCTAGCTATCTCAAGTGATATATCATTCAGGGTTACATTAGGAAAAAAATTGCCCACTCAAATGAGGTAATCAAGGAGAGTTTAATAAAGAATTTCCAGAGGTGCAAGAAGGTTTAAGAGAAATCAATATGGGATGGGGAAGCACCCCCAGAGATTACAACAGTTGGAGAGACATAATGACCCCAGGTCTGAAGGGACAAGGAGGGGAGGTGCTTATGGGAATGTGGAAAGAGCTGGAGTTATAAACGAGGATCTTTTAGGATGGCTCCAGTCTATGGCTAGAGTGTGGAAGGAGCTAGGGGAATAATTACCCTCATTTTCTTTTCTTCTATCTTCCAGTCTCTTGCAGGAGCCTCCCATTGGGCAAATCCAAATGAAACCAGAGAGTTAAGGGTCCCAGTTCCCTTTCCTGTTGGTAAGCCTCTGAGAAACAACATCCCAAAGTGGAGGAGGGTGAAGAGTAGATCAACAGAATAGCTTACAATCATGATGTGATCTCAGTTCTGTGATTTAATCTCTCTGAACTGGTCTCTCCACTTTTAATTGAGAGGCCCTGACATTTTATGGTTCTCTCAGGCCTTCCTCCTGACCACTTCAACTGTATCTCCTCCTTTCTGGCTGCCCAATAAGTTCATTCCTATGTCAGCCTTTACATAAAGGTCAAAGTTTTTGGTTTTCAAAAAACAGTCTTTTCTGTGTGGTCACAGGGATTCTCCTTTGCTATAGGTAGAAACAATTCTCCAACCAGCTCCCAAAATTCTGATTTGGTGCCTCCTCTGGAAAGTCTGCCATACCAGCAGTAACTTGCCTTTTTGAGACATAAAATGTCTGCTCAGATCTCAAGAGCTGCCTTGATGGAGCTATTTCTTCATCCTCTCACAACCTGATCCTCCAGCCAAATTTCCATCCTGGCTTCCCAGTTCCCTTTTGTGTGATCATCTCTCCATGACCCAGATCTCAGCCTCTCTCTCTCCTACTGCAAAGAACAACATCACGTCTCTACCTTAATTGCATTTTGGTGACTCCATCGCCAGCATGGTTTGAAATTGTTCTCGCCTAAAATTCTGATGGGAAAAGCTAAGTTTCTCCTTATTCTTTAGTTTTGAGTGGATGATGTAAATAAATGAGCAATAAAACCATGAAGACTGAATTCAAAGAAGTGACATTTAGCTTTGTGATCATATTAAATCTGTGTATAGTTTAGGCATTACATTTAATAAGTAATCACAAATTATTAATGTATACATATATAACAAGTGACAATCGTGTTACCAAAAAAATC
This sequence comes from Macroglossus sobrinus, assembly GCA_004027375.1. Classification (NCBI taxonomy): domain Eukaryota; kingdom Metazoa; phylum Chordata; class Mammalia; order Chiroptera; family Pteropodidae; genus Macroglossus; species Macroglossus sobrinus. The sequence goes on along the minus strand of PVKZ01000915.1, from coordinate 543,563 downwards.
AGGTCACAATTTTTAGAGAGATGTAACAGTTTGTGAACTCTGATATTTCACACAGACAAACCACCACCACCACCACCTTTGAGGAAAGACTCACTCCACTAGTTGCTGGGAGTACTGTTGGCAGATGACCCCTAAATGTAAGCCTTCTTTGGGAATTTCTTTGACTGCTGCCTTCTTGAGACACCCCGTGTACAGTGATTTGATCAACTTGGGAGCATAGAGGCCTTGTCTCTTGCTCCAACTCGGGGAAACTTTGAAGACAAGCTTCAGAGTTCCCCACAGAGTCAGTAGAAGCATTTGTTCTGACATCGTAGTTCAGACTTCTCCTTCTGCTCTCTCCTGTTCCTTCTTCTTTCTTCCATGGACATTGATTCCCAAGAGTACTCCCTAAATAACTTCTTGCATGCTAATCTCTACCTCAGACTTCATTTTCCAAAGAACCCAACCTGCTGTCCTCCACCCATCCCCTTTATATCCATGCCCATTGGAATGTGACTTTGCAGCTTCTCCAATTAAGAGATTATTTTCTCCACACCTTGAATCTAGGCTGGACTTTATGACTTCTTTGGTTAATAGAATGAGGCAGATATTGTACCAGTTCTGAGCTTAAGCCTCCAAAATTCGTGCATGCTTCTGCTCTCACTCTTTGGAGCCCTATTACCACCATGAGAACAAGCTCAAACTGGCCTGCTGGAGCCTGAAAGACATGTGGCTAAGTCCTTACTGTTCTCCAGCTGATAGCCAACCAAACCCCAAAAGCAGAGCCACCTTGCTGACCACAATAAATGAATCAATTTAGCCAAGACCAGATGTATGTACTACCTAGCTGAGCCCAGTCCAAATTGCTGAGCCAGAGAATCACAAACCAATAGTGTTGTGTTAAGCCAGTTAAGTTTTGGATGGGTTTGTTACATAGCAATTCCTAAAAGATGCAAGAGGGAACCATATCAATAGAAAGTAAAACTGTGGGGGCTGGAGCAACAGGCCCCAAACAACCCAAGGGATGATTGATTAAGCAGCTTTCCCTGAGAAAATGGAAGGACTTTTTGTTTTGCTCCTGTGAAAGAGAGAGATGATTCTGATGGTGAAAAGTAAATGAGAAAGTTGTCAGTAAGATGGTATGTGACTGGGAAAAATGTGTGTTGAAGTCACAGGAGGAATTCCCCCAAAGAGTGTGGGTCTGCATGCATGGAGATGGAGTGGCAGAAGGACACTGAAGCACAGATGAGACTAATAGTTATTTTGAACTTTTTTGTGTTTCTTTGGTGTAACCACTTCTCTGTTTATTCAGTCTTCTAAAATCTCCTTACAAAATAGGAACCCTCCCACTTTGCTGGTGGAAGTATAAACTGGCACATCCACTTTTGAGAGCAATTTGGTAATATTTACCTAGTAAAGTACAAGATGTGCATGCCTTTTGACCCCACAACTATATGTCTAAGTTTTTACAGAAACTCTTGCATAAATGCACCAGGAAACATGCACAAGAATGTTTGCTCTTTGCAACATTGTCTGTAATAGAGGAAATTTGGAAAAACCTTAATTGCCTACAAGTAGAGCTTTAGATAAATTAATTTATAAATATTCATGATGAAATAGTATATAACAGTTAATATAAATGACCTAGCTGTATATCTGTTTATCAAAGATATATATATACATATATATGTAATCAAAAATAGATCTCAAAAATATATTATTGCATCATAAAAAAGCAAGTTGTGGAAAATAAAATGTAATATCATTTTTGTGCATTTTAAAACCACACAAAATAGCATTATAAGCATTTATGAATATAGTATATGCAATGAAAGTATAAAGATAATATTTGAAAGAACAAACACCAAATTCTTGATGGATTCTTTTGGGGAGGAAGGTGTACATAGGAGATTTCGCTTTTGACATTAGATTTAAAAAGTCAGAACTAAATACTGTAAAATGATAATATTAAATTCTGAGAGTTGGAAGGCATGGATGTTTGTTAGATTACACTCTGTTTTTTTCTGTATTTAAAATTTTTACCAACTGAGAAAAAAAATCTAATTATACCCATGAATGCTTTTTGTGATGGCTGGCTATTTGTCTGTGTGAGTGGCTGAGTTTCACATCTGGGTCACAGAGATTCATGCCAGAACCAGGCCCCTGGAGGTGAATATTACTGAGCACATGAGCCTCCTGGGAGTCTCTAGACTTTTAGAGAGAGCTCTGTGGACCTATTAACCATGGACCTGGATTCCAAGTCAGTCTTACTGGGATCGCCCATGGTGAGACACTCGAGGGTACATCTGGATTACATGTATAATTGTTACAGGCATTGACACCAATGGCAAGCTGGTCTCATAAATTAAATGAGCAGTGAAAAAACTTCTCGCTTTGCTAATTTCCCAGTATCTGTGATCAGGGTAGATATGGATGGTTACCCTGATTCTATGTATAATCTCACATACCCTTAAAGGAAAATTTCTGGAAATGACTAAATTGTGGGCATTGGTTGATGAAACACACAGATCTAAAAACCAGAACTGACCAGGGGAGCAGTGGTTAAAAATGAAGAGAAGACTTATAAAAAGAGAGCTCCTGGGAGCTCACTGACCTCCCTTGTACTGGGCTCTGGACTCACACCCACTTTGGGTGCCTAATTCATGCTCACCCACTATCCCTCTGGCTAAGTTTTCTCTCTAAAAACTCTAAATGCCTCACCTTGATTACTGTCCTGGGCACAATAGTTTCATAAATAGAGTTGGCTACTAGCCAACATACTAGCAGTGTAATCTTGAAGAAGTCATTGATCTCTGCTGAACTTCAATGTTCTCACCCACAAAATATGGATTGTAATCCTTGTCTTCCTTACAGGACTATTTTACAAGATTGAATAATAGATGCGACAGTGGACTTGCAACCTGTAAGGCTTTATTTGAAACAGTTGTAAAAGATTCCTCAACTCTGGAGAGCAACTGCTGTAGAGTCTCTTTCATTTCTTTAAATTAAATCCAAGTGTGACCAGTGCCACCCTCTATACAATATTGGCAGGAAGTCCAGGATCACTATTGTTGCTGCTCTTCCCTCCAGAAGAAAACGCTATCGTATGGTGGCTCTACTATGTCCTTGAGGGCTGCTAGTCCAGGCTGCAGTCACATCTCTCTAGTCCCAGCACCTAGTGGCTTGGAAGGAAGTTCTTCTGCTGTTGTGGGACCATATTTTACACCAGGTACCAAGTGGTATCTCTTGTCTCCAACTAGTCATTTTCCCCTAGAGTACAGAGGCCAAGGAAGCTTTGTGTCAAAGCTATTTAGACAGCTTTCCCTTATAAAAAACCAACATTATCTTTAACTCTTACCAGCCTTAGAGTTGCATCCATTTCCTCTGGTGGGGCTGGAAGTAGTAGCCTTAAAGATATAGAAAAATGTGAAGAAAAAAAAAACAATAACTCATATTTCACCATGATCTGTCTTAGCATATTTTCTTCCAGTCATTTAGAAAATTAACTTTATTGTTTTGAGAAAATGATATAACCATATTTGAAGAATTCAAACAAGCGGAAAAGGGTGAAGGTGAAAGTAGAAAAAAAAATCACACCAAAATCTGGTCTAGGAATTATAAGAGATGAACATTATTTAAAACATCTTTCTATGCCAATGTAAAATTAGGAGATGAGATGGAAATATTTTATTAAAATGGGATTATATTATAGGTTCAATTTTTAATTAAAAATACACTAATTTTAATTTACTAGAAGAAAGGGAAACTAAAAGAACTATTTAAAGTAGAATGAAGCTTTTTTACTTTAAAGAGAATTTCTTAAAATATTCCTCTAAATTTAAAAAGGAGAGTTACAAAAAACGTTAAAGTTATGTTTTTTATTTTAAATTTTGTTTCAGTTTTTTTCTATCACCCCACTTTGAAAAATGATGACACTAGCACTCATACAGCTTCTCTTTTACCCCCAATTTTATTTATATTATCATTTTTATATTTTTTACAACTTATTTTACATTTTTTACAAAGTTATTTTACAATTAATACATTTTTATTAATTTTACTGTACTGTGAGTCTCATGAATTTCTTTCCATGACAGTATTTTTTTATTGAGTTATAATCCACATACCATAAAATTTACCATTTTAAAGTGTACAGTTTAGTGGATTTTAGTATATTCATACAATTTTGCAACCATCACAATTATCTAATTTTAGAACGTTTTCATCACACCATAAAGAAACCCCATACCCATTAGCAGTCATTTCTCATTAATAATGTTTATTGATAACATATTGAAATATATTATGAAATTAATATCACCTGTTTCTTTGTATTTTTTTTATGTGGCTACTAGAAAGTTTTAAATTACACATGTGCCTCACATTTGTGGCTCATATTATATTTCTATTCATTCTACATATTTCTGGAAATATATTCTCTATTTCTAGTGCTGACCTAGACTTTAGACACCCAAAAGATCTGAGACCCACCCTAGTGGTGGCAATGGCCGGGGGTTACCCTGAATGCCCTTCCCAAAGACACGGTGATTTTCTGGTAACTGTCTTGTTGGGATAAAAAACACACAAACTGAGTCTTCATCAGGTCATTGTTCTTGTGAAATCACCAGTGGACATCTCAGTATGTATTTCAATATGTATCTACAAGTTCAAAATACCGATTATCATCATGACCTGGTATGTTCTTTGCCTCCCTTGATCTTGCCTTCATCATTTATTTTGGAACAAATACCCCAAGCTCTGGAACCTACCAGCTGGGTCTGCAGTTTCACTCTGAAACAGCCTGCATTTGAGTAATAACTTATTCTCTGAATTAGCTCTTCAAACCTTTGCAAAGGATTTGCCAAATGCATCTCAAAATGAAGACAGGCTCCCCCATCCCTTTTTCTTTCCCTTCTATCATTTTAGAATTTGTAAGATGATGTAAATTTCCCTTCATCTTGTTCAAGATGAAAGTATAAATGAGTACCACCAAAAAGTGTAAACCTTGAGGAGCCCAAACCATTTACACAAGGAAAACTTCAAACATTCATTCCAGATCACACACAGACCAGCCAGAGGGAGGCATCCATTGTGAAATTCAATTACCAGCCCTTGTTCATCTGCTCCCTGGAAGACCAATTAATTTCCCCCCTTTTCTGCATGTGGAGCCTTTTTATAAAGCTGCAATTAAGGGTTTCCAGAGGCAGAGCCTGTTTTCACTTTTAGATAAATATAATGAACAGGAAACAGACCTTTTTTTTTTTTTTTTTTTTTTTTTGCTGTGGGGGTGGGGGGTAACCGGGGTGAGAAGCAGCCCACACGCTGCAGACAGAGCCCCTCTTACAAGTCTCTATCAGGCAGTGGCAGAAGACTGGAAATCTTGGCATAAGTCCTCCTTCCACGTTTTTGGAGGATCTCCTCTGGGCCAGATGCTAAAGAAATCACGGAGAACAAACTCCCTGCAAGCCTATGGATGGTCCAGTGGCGACAAGACAAGGGCTAAGAGCATAATTAGCATTGTAAGATGCTGTGAGGGAAAGAGACAGCTGTATTATAACAATTAGACACCTCATCTGATTGTCACTTTTTTGGATTCTTATTTTATTTTTTTCCTTTATTTTATTTTAGTTTTTTTTTAATTATTATATTTTGCTACAGAATCCTTTCAGTGAAACAAATTTCACAAGGAAGAATAGAAGCACATGTAAAAGAGATAGTGGAACTGCTCTGGTTGAAGGAAGGATGGGTGAGACAAAGCCTCACAGAATGAGCCTTCCCCTCGCTACCTAATGCAGCCCCTGAACTTCCACCAAGCACAGTTTAAAAACCACTGGGTTGAGAAATTATATCCAGAATGCCCTTCTTGACTATCCCACGCCCCCGCCAAAGTGGAGCCAGTAGGCAACTATCTCTCACCAATATTGTCCAAATCTATAAACTCAGCCTCCTGGTGGCAACATCAGTAGTACCTACCCCACTCAAGTTGTCGAGAGAATTTAATGTGAAGTGCTTAGCACAGGGTGCAGAACATAGTAGATGCACAGTAAGTGACCATTCTCATTACTGTTATTCAATCTGGACTCTAAGACAAAACATCAGTTTTGCCCTGATCCTAATTCAAACACTGACAAATGAGGTTATGCCTTGCCCCATGTGTTTGGATTTCTGTCCTAAACACCTGCCCTGTACCCAAGCCTGTTGAGCCTGGCTCTGGGCTGGAGAACTTCCTATCCCCTTTCCGCAGGCAAAATGGTCCTTCCAGGCTCCAGCTTTGATTTGAATGGGTCTTAGTTCCAGATCACTCTTTCACAGGACCCCAAGGCCACATCTCCTGATGTGCATGAATATTAAAACTTCTGTCCCTAGTCCCTGAAGTCCATGGATATACCCTAAGGGCTGCTGCAACATCACCTGAGAGTTTAGTGTTCTTGCTTAAAGATCACTGGTTTTCAGGCACTTGGGGATTTCCTTTTTCTTCTTCTAAACTCAGCTATATATTTGAAAGGCATGTTTTCAGACTTTTACCTAACATTTCTCTATTCTTGTAGCTGAAACAAGGGTCCATATAGACCACATTGCCAAAATCAGACTTCTCTCTTTCAAATAACTGTATAAAGATTTCGTGTTCACTTTTATTCTCTTGCTCTACTGAAAGCCTGATTCTTTCTTCTAAGGAAAGGCCATCAACATTTATTCAGCTATAGATTTCCATCTCATGTGGGGATTATGTCCTAACTTCAACACTGTAAGGCGAAAATTACTTATTGTCAAAATTACCTTTGAAAACTCTGCATAAATTACCTTTTAATCACCAGGACCTGAATCTTTAAGAATTAACTTACTTGTTTTCTGTTCTTATTCAGCTGTGGCTCTCTTTCCTTGGTGCAGTGAGAGAAATGAATTTAGAAGAGTAATAGGGTAAATGTAAAATAATACATACACATTTTATCTAATAAATGAACCTATATAATTTCTACTGTACCTCTCATAGTCTTTACATGCCTACAATAAGACATAGCATTTTTTTTAATGACACAAACTGCCTTCCAAGGAGGGGGCCTTTGTGTTCTGCTGATTGCCTTGAGGGCCGGGGTGTTGGATATACTTGTGCAGGGAGTAAGGGCTCAGGAGAGCAGACTTATTCTGCATACTAGAGAGAAGAATTTTGACAAGGGGCAATGGGTGCCATCAGGGTGGAAGGTTGAGAAGAAGAGATGGAGGGAAGGGAAGAGAGAGAAGCAAGGAGCCATAGAGAAGATGAGGATGAAGACCACATGGGGTGACATGATGAGGGGCTGAGGCTTAGAAAGTGCCTTGTCTAAAAGATCAACTTGAAGCCATTTATTTAAGAAGCAGTAAACCATTCCTAGACCTACTGCACCCAAATTTTTTTAGTAAGTTGTGCTATACTCACAAAATTTTTTTTTTTGATTGGGAGTTTGTGTGTGGAAATGAAGGAGATGAGATTTCACATCTGCAGAATCACAATAGCTAACCCTGATATAGTGCTGTCTGTTCTGTGTGCTTTATGTACAAGGACTAATTCTGTCATTATAACAGACTCAAGAGGTAGGTATTATTATTATGCCCATTTTACAGATGAGGAAACTGAGGCCCACAGAGATGGACTTGCCCACAATCATACCTACAGTAAGCATTGGAGCTGAGATTCAAACTCAAGTATTTTGTGCTAGAGTCTGCATCCTTAACCACTGAATCCCATAACCTCCCAAGACAGACACCAGAAGCCTAGAGTCAGAGTTATACAAAGCGATTAATAAAATTTACAAGATTTTCTCTAGCATTTTCTAACAGGCACTGTTCTAAGCCCTTAACAAGTATTAACTTGCACAGAAGGTCAAGTGGAAGATTTGAACCCATCTTGGATCAATATCGAGGGGCTGGCAGGCCCAACTAAAATGGGCCGCATTATCTCCTTGACTCCTCAAACCTACTTTCTGAGGCTGACATTACCCCCATGAACAGTTGTGAAAACCTAGGATCAAGGAGATGACATTTCCTGACCAAGATCACAGGAATAGGAAAGATTCACATCATAAAACTGAGATTTAAATTCATACCTGTCTAACTCCAAAGCCAGGCTCCCTTGGCTTCCTAAAATTCAAAGTAGCCTCAAGGTGAGGAGGTGGTGGTGCCCAAAGCCAGGAAGGAAAAGAAAGCAAGTTGTTTCCAAGTTTGTCAGATTATCGAGGCAGTCACTGGCTCATCCAAGTGACTAAATGGCATCTAAACATGTTTCAGAACCACTTAGTAGTCTTCAGAGATGGTTTCCCAAGTCTGGAGTCTATGAAAAGTGACAGGGCATGAAAGAGAAGTCATGAATTGGACACAGCATACAGCTTCTCCAACTGACAATCTCTGCCAAGTTCTCTGCTAAGGGTTGACAAATACAGCCATGGGAACAAAAGGTCTGGGAATTGGCTTGAAATGACTCCCACATTTTATTCTAAGCTCAGAGCCACAGTCTGTCATGAAACATTCAAGGTCTCAGCCTGGGCTGCGAAAAAGCTCCCACAGGTTAAGCAATCCTCCTATAGGACTGGAGACAGGAAGAGCAGAATTACCCCCACTCTACCCCCAACCCCATGCCATGGATGGGATAGAAAATAAGCTGCCTCTCAAAGATGCAGGCCCAGTGAGAGTCCTGGCATGAAGAGCAGGGAAACTGAGTCAAATTTGATTATGGGCACTGAGGCATGGGGGAAGAGCTGAGGCTAAAGTTTTATGAGTGTCCTAGTTACAATTACTGCATAGTAAAACAGCCAAACTTAGTGGCTTAAGACAGAAATCCTTTATTTTTCTCATAAGTCTATAATTTGGGCAGGGTTCAGGAGGGACAGATCATCTTTGCTTATGCAATATCAGCTGTGACAACTCCACTAAGGTTGATGGATCCATTTTCAAGATGGCTCACCCACATGGCTGGCAAGTTAGTGCTGGCTACAGTTTCCTCCCCACGTGGGCCTCTTCTCAAAGTTGCTTGGGCTTCCTCAGAGCATGGTGGCTGGGTTTTAAGAATGAGAGTTCCAAGAGACAGGAAGTGGAGGCTGCCAGTTTCTTAATGCCTGTGCTTGGAAACTGGTGCAAAATCATTTGTATCATATTCATTGGTCAAACATTCACAGAGCCCAGACTCAAGGAAGGGAGATATAGATCCCACCACTCACTAGGAGGAGTAGCTAAGAATTTTGGAGCTATATTCTAAAACTACCATAGTGAGAACTTTTTCTTGTATCTTATTACCACAGGGAAAGCATGGTAAAAAAGTTCATTTTTGTCTGCCTCCTCCAATTCATTATAGGAGATGGCTAGACCATTGTACAAAAGATTCAGAAATAGTCTTCAGCTTTAGTAGGCAAGAAAGACATGATTGACTAGTGACCCTGTGGACTAAGAAACAGGGAGTGGAAACATATGTGCCATGCATTTGTTATCTATTTCTCAAGGGGTGGGTCCAGATTGTGCCTCTGGAAACCACTTTCTCTATCTTGTTTCTCTATTGCTTCAGAAACTTCATCTCATTTATTCATTCATCCATGCATACATTTCTTCATTCCTACATTGACATAGCAATATTTTTAAGCACCTGTTCTGTTCCAAATACAGTCGTGACGAATAAAGCAGATATGGAAACTGTACCCATGGAACTTACATACTGTGGGGAAGTCAGACAATAAGTAGGTAAACAAAAAATTACATAATTAAATTGTGATAAATGCTATGAAGGTGCCCAAAGGGATACTACTGTTACCTGTGCAGAAGCACAGCAAGGACATCCATTAGCAATGGACAAGTATCCATGAGACTATACAGAACCAGTTTTCAACAGTGACACTGTATGGCAGTGAGAAGCAATGGCTACAGTGTACTGATCAGACTTTGTAGTTCTTCTGTAGTTGGCAATGGAACTTTACTGATGCTCTAAACCCAAATTAACCCATAGGCTTTGAAAATCCAGGGATTGGTGGAGACAAGAGGGAGATTTTGGCCCTTGTACAAATAAGGGCAAGTGAAAATTTGAGTGGAAAATTGAGGGATGGGGAGGCCTTTTGTGCTCTCGAGCTAGCAAAATGGGTCATTCTGGTTATTCCAGTTTAAGGCACTGACTTGTACTGAGACCCTAGAGCTTGGCTGGTTGGGAATCCAGTTATAGACTGGAAAGGTTGGACAGGCTATGGGATGGGAGAGAATGGCTCAACTGAGTCTGTACTGGGGCTGGAGTTATTGACCCCTCCAACTTAAGGCAGGATTTTCCTTGGTAGCTGGAGAAGGTCTGAAGCTGCAGTAGATATCAAGAGGACTCGGTGTAGGGCTGAGAGGAAGCAGGAATAGAAACCAGGCAGAGGTTGATGGGTATTTTACGATACCATTCTTTGTTAGGCAGCCCCCAAAAAATCACAATTGAAAAGGCATTGGCATATGGGCAACAAAGGCAATTGCCAGGTTTAACCTGGCTGTAAATAATGGGGAATCTAATTAAAACTACTTATGCAAAAGGCGGCCTTATTGGTTCATGGTCTAAGAGTGTGCTGGCTTCAGGTACAGCTTGATCAAGAGCTCAGAGGAGCTCACCTGATCCTAGTTTTTTGTGTCTCTTCAGTTGCTAGCTTGAGTCCCAGTTTCTATGTTCACCTGATCCTAGTTTTTTGTGTCTCTTCAGTTGCTAGCTTGAGTCCCAGTTTCTATGTGGTAGCAAGATGGCAGTAGCAGATCCAGCTCTGATGTGCTTTTAGTTTTCAAGTGCAGCAGGGAAAAGAGAATCTTTTTCCCAGAATCTCAAGTAAAAATTTTATTGGATCTCATTGGCTTTGATTGGGTACATGCCCATCTATGAACCAACTGTTGGGGCCAGAGGAATGAGATGTGCTAAGTTGGGAGTTTTATCCCTAGAGTGGAGGTGAATTCAGTTTCATCAGATTCCTGGTGGACTGACTATGGGACAGAAATATTTTTCTCTGAGGAAAATTTGGGGATGAATAATAGAAGAAGGATGAATAGATGTGGGACCCACATGTGAGCTGCAGGGAAACACTACATTTGGAGGTGAGAAAAGGACTGTCCCTAGGGTGCATGGGGCCCTGGACAACTATATTTTGGGGAGCCCTGCCTTTATAAACAATTTGATTAAAAATGTACTATAAAATTCCTGGGTCCATGGGAAGTATAGTGATTCACTGAGATTTGTAATAATGGACACAGAAGAGGTACTTACATATTATTTTATGGTTCAACCTCACATATGAAGCTTCTTCGTGATATCATCTTTCTGTTCTTTACTGTCAAAGGTACTGTTCTGGGCTAATGTCATATCTCCTACTATGAGAAAAAGGTAGCAACACTGTTACTGCTTACAATACCATGGCTCTTTTGGCCTTATTTATATTGAAACAATATAGATCTTCTTGCTTCTGCACTTCTTTAATACCATGCATTTAATGCTATTTACACCATCACTTTTGAGACTGCAGCATCCATTGTGCTGTCAGTGAATATTGGCTTCCATTGATTCTCAAAGGCAGTGCTTTATTGATAATGACCACTTCTTATAGAAATCCTACCCCAAGTATGGAGAATCTACAAATAATAATTCATTTGCTGGCTAGGTTAAATTTACCATATGGAATTTTATTGTGTAAAAATAGAACACATCTTCCAATTATGTCTCCTCTTGAACTTTTTGGGGCCACAAATACTGTGTTCCTGAAATGTGGTCTATTTCAAAGTCTACTTCACTCTCACCTACCACACATCAGCATAGATTAGGGACCCATGGGTGGAGCAAGGACAGGACAGTGTAAAAGTTCCTCTTCATCCAGCACAGTTTAAGCCAACCCAGAAAAGCAGGACTTGTCATATCAATCAGAGGCAATAAAGGACATTGATAGAAAGGACCTGTGGGCATTGCAGAACAATGAGTAAACACAGCCACACCCAGAGGACTATCTGATGCATGACGCTGAGCCTGTAGAGGTTGGGGTTGGGATCTAGTAGCAGAGCGTGAACAAGGTAGGGGCACCTGCTGCCACCCTGCAACCTGTGGGTGCTACAGACCAGATGTGGCACTATAGTCTGAACATAGATGGATGAGAGCCAATGCTCAGGTCCATACAGGTGGGTCTGGCCCAAGGGTCAGTGATAAGCTGTTAATAGCCCAGGGCTCTGAACCCCTCTTGTATCTGATGTGAATCACCTAAAATCTGTGTGTCAGCATCATTCTGGAGATGCAATCTTATATGATACTACAAAAGAAATACCACACCAGCCATGACACCCCAGCCATGACACCCATAGGCATGAGTCCTGAAGCTCCTCAGGTCATCTGGTTGACCCTACAAGTAAGGTAAGATAGGAACTGGAACCCTTGTAGAGCCAAATTCAGGCTCAGGGGCCCCCACCCAGATAGCACTGCTAGAGCTAGCCAGTCTTAGGCCATAGAGGGGCTCTTAAAAAAATTCGAGGTAGGTGTTTCTTGGTAACCAGGACTCAACACAGGCCCAGTTTTGGACTTAGGGCACCAGGCCTGAATAGCACTGCCAGCCCCATTTGGTCCCAGACACCGGAAGGGGACTTATTTTGAGGAAGGCACTCCAAAGCGGGTAGACCTGAGGTGTGAGCCTGGGGGCCCCACCTGCCTGGATGGAAGTGGTCCCCACTTGTACTGAGTGGGAGCTAGCCATGTGTGGAGGCCAGATTCACAGTTCAGCTTGACACATTTACTGAACACCCACTAAATGTCAAGCACTGGGTGGGGACAAATTAGAATCCGTGAGACCACAAGTGCACTGCATACAGAGGTGCTGCCAAAGCAATTACCCACTGGTTACATGGCATTGCTCCACTCCTCTCCAATACATTCCAAATTGCCTGAAATGGAGAGCAGCCCCATGCATCCAGGGACCTGTTTACACCTCACTGCATCCACTATATCATTCCATTCCAATAAATATTAAATATCAGAAAACTCCGAGGTTTAGTCCATGTATTCCAGGCATTTGTTTATACCTCATTAGTTTCTAGACAATGCTATTGGGTAGAGGGTGGGGAGTGCGGAGACAGTGAGGTGCATCACAGGGCCCAACCCAGGACTGGTGTTGTCAGTTAAAACAAATATCTTTCTATCTTCTTTCCACTCAGGTTTCTTTCATACCTCACACTTTATTAAATACTCCACTGGTTATAAGAAGGAGAAAACTATTCAAAAAATAAGACTCTCAAGTGCTCCTGGGAGGAGGCTGAGAGATCATCACTAATCAGATAACTATTGGCACTTTTGTTCCCCTGAAAAGAGGAAGTGGGGTGAGGACGTGGGTTTTTTCTTGATGGACAGATCTCACATTCCCAAATAAAAGACAGAGAAAACGGGAACCAAAATTTGACACTGGCTTTGTGAGCTACCTTTCAAAAAGTGCATTCTAGAGTTTAATAAACATTGATTTCTCACAATCTTTGTCCAAAAGGACAGCACTTCAGTAACACAGGTGAAGGGTCATCCCATGATGGCTAGTCTAGGGAGAATGGGTTGGCCTCCATTTAAGGCAGTATCAAATCTGAAAGAGCAAAGAATCACTTCCTTAAAAAAAAGAAAAAAAAGCCTAGACCCCACCCCAGACCAATAACATAAGAATCTCTGAGGATGGGATCTGGGCACCTCTGTGCTTTGAAAGCTCCCTCTATGCTTGCCCACCATCTTGCTGCTGAGTCCAGAGTTGAGAGTGTGGCTCTTGGAATAAGACAGACTTGGGTTCAAATCCTTCCACTTGCATGCTGTGTGAACCTGAGCTGTTTATCTGACCTTAATGAGACTCTCATGCCTCATTTGTACATAGGAGGAGTCATGCCCACCCCATAAAGTTGCTGTGATAATTCAATAATACAATATTGGCCACGTGCCCACACAGGGCATGCCAGACAGTGAGGGTTCAGTACATCCTCATGCACTCCTTTCTCCAGTGACACTCACTCCCATCACTCAGAGTCTGACACAGAAAAAAAGGGCACCCAGTAACAAAACCTCAGCCCCCATGAGGGCTCAGAGAATACAGGTTTGAGCTGATTATTTTGGGGGAGTATCAATGCCCATGAATCAAATCTTTAATTTATTTTTTCTATTTTTAAATTAATATTTAATTATATCAGTTCCACATGAACCATTGCTTTTTAAAAAATAAGATGTTATGAAAGAGCGCAAATCTTCCTTGCACATCTCTCACAATCCTGGTCCATGTCACCTTTCCCAGTATTGAATCTGGCAGGTGCCTCCCAGACCTTTTAAAAATACACTTATGTATTTTATAGAAACCCATGAAAATATGTAATATCATTTTATGTGTTTTTAGTAAATAAGTGGTTTTATACTGTATATATCATTACGGAACTTCCATATGCTACAACAACAACATGTTTGCAAGGCTTACCCATGTTATTACATATTCCTGAGTTAATTCCTTTTAGCTCCTCTATAACATTCCATTGTAAGGATAAGTTATGTACCATAATTTATGTAATTATTTTCTTATTGGTAGAAATTTAAATTCTTTCCGACGTCTTAATATCGCAAAGCTGCCAAGATCATGTTTGTACCTACCCCACATACTCCTGTGTATTTTTTGTCTTCAGAATTATTCTTCCTTTGCTCAGCAGTGGAATGAGCACTGAATCAGTGTTTGTTAAATAACCCATAAATTTGGGCTTGAAGTATAATGGGCTCTGGCAGGTGGCCAGCATTAGGAGGTCCGACACATGTATCAATCAGGGGTCCTGAAGTTGGCAAAGTATAGTTTGCAACACCAAAAGTGGCAAGGGGAAGTCAGACTCCAGTCCTAGAAGGGTTGGTGTCTCAATTACCTATTGCTATTTCACAAGCCACACTAAATCTCAGTGGCTTAAAATAACAATTTATTATTTCTTACGATTCCAAAGGATAGTCAGATATAGCTGGACAGTTATTCCATGAGATGTTTGCTGGGTTCACTCAGGCATTCAGTTGGGGGTTCATCTGGGGCTGAAACATTCAAGACAGCAGCCGGCATGGCTGGAACGGCTAGGGGCTAGTTGGGGCTCACCCTCCAGCAGGTTAATTAGATTACTTTCTCAGTAGCTCAGAGCTCCAATAGAGTGGAAGCTGCCATGTTTTTTAAGGGCTAAGTCAAAACCAAGTCACAAGGCCAGGCAAAGGAGGAGATTCCAAGCATGCATGTCTAGGGTTGTGAGGTGTTGCATGTCTAGAGTTGGGAGGTGTTGCCATATTTAGAGGTGATCTTCCACAAGAAAGAGAGTCTGGACTTTTCTTCCAGATGCCAGCCTTTAGAGTCACCTCTATCCAACTCTTAAGTGGAGGACTGATGGGACAGGAACGGTGGTTGCTGACGTTTGTTGGAGTGTTCTAGCACTTGTAGGGAGAAGTCAAGAATAGTCAAGAACTGTCAAGACTTTCAAAAAGAGGGGGTTGCTGAAGGGAACATAGAAGCAAGGGAGTGGTAGTAAGATCAGGGTCAAGATGAGCCCCTGGATGGGGAAAGAGCCAGAACTCCCCTACATGTGTAACACAGGTGAGCCGGTGACAGTCATGCCAGGATAAACATTCATACTCTGATTTCAGCAGAGAAAGAAGAGAAGCATCTTGCAACATTGCCCCTCTTTCTGACCTGCCTAAGAGATCACAGGGCTCCCCACACCCCAACCCCCCAGGAATGGCTCTGGTCCTCTCACCCCCTGAAATTACTTATGAGCCCCTTTTCAATTGCCCCCAGTCATCGAATAAGGGTATCTGTCTCATCCTTCCTATTAATAAATATTTGAACAGCAGTTTGTTAATTTTTCTTACTCTCTGCAACAGAGATTAATTGCTATTTTACATTACACTCAACTTCTATTAGTTTAGGATTTACCTCCTCAATGGCATTGGGCTTGAATAAAACATTTTAACCTAGACAAGCTCATTAAACTTTTGAAGGTGAGTGGATGGCCCTAGTTTTGCAGTTTTGAAAGCAGCAATTTAAATCCATCAGGGGAGTGTCAAGTAAGGTAGGGGCTGAGGAGTGCTAGATGATGAAGGATGGAAGCCACTGGAAAGACAATCCTGTTCAGTTCTGTTGGGTTTCAGGCTACTAGAAGTAGCCCTTTCCCAGAGCCAGTCCCACCCCTAAGCTAGCTTTTGACATCCCCAAAGTATTCATGGCCTTGTTCCCTAACAGCTCTTCCTAACCTAAATAGGACTCACTTTCCCAGTCTGTTCTCCATCAACCTACTTTCTGACTATCAAATCATATTTTTTAGGGTCCTATTTTTCTCTTTGGACCAGACATCATCCCTGCTGAGAGTGGTAAAGTTTTCTCATCTGTAAACAGGTGTTATGACGATTATCCTGTTCACCATCATTATCATTTTAAATATCATGTTATCACTGACCCAAGGGATGGCCCCTGCTTTTGAAATTTCCCCTATCACAGTCACAAACCTCATCTACAACTGTAGCACCCTGTATTGAGAAACCCTCTAGCCCAGCAGCCAACTTCCCACTCACTCCTCTCTGGCCCCAGACCCTGTCCCTGTGGGCTCTATTCTTCCTTCTCTTCCCTATAAGGAATACGGTATGTAGCCCATACACCCATGCCCACCAAATGCTGCTTGGGGACTAAAAAGCCTAAGGAATTTCCATAGAAATGTCAGAGTTGAGTGTTTGGATTTTAGAAATGTAGTACATAATCACATTCTCATTTTCCCAAAACACTTCAGACGCCTAGGCCCTATTTTTTAGGCTCTGATCTTAATTCTTCAGCTTGATATTCAGCTCTGCTGATGATGGAAAAATAAAAAGCTCAAGGTTATGGGCAAAAAGGCAAAAAAGTATGGAAAGTTCAACAGGAAACCACTATTCCTACAACCGTCCCAACCATCCTTCCTAACATCAGTTACAAAAACTGTTGAATGAAATTTATAAGATGTAACTATTGGTGTTGAATATTGATTAGCACAGACTCCTTCTTCAGTTATGGTCATTTTCCCTGTGGGTCTTTATTCTCTTCCTTTGAGGAGCCTTGGTGAACTCATCCCAATCAACCAGAAAGGTTGTGATTATATTTTATCTCAAAAGTAAAGGACACAGAGCCTTGATTCCTGACCTCACAGGTCCATGTGAAAATTTACCTAACTCCTCCCCAGGTTCAGCTCTGCAAACCATGAGTTTACTTTAAGAGGTATATTTATGGAGCTGAAGAGCAAGAGGTACCAACTCGCCTTATAATTGCATATTTCAGAGGGAAGTTTCTGGAAGAGCCCAAGAGGATCTGTGGCACACAGATAGGGAAGTGCCTGAATTATTTTTTGTTCCAAAGCACCTAACATCTACCTAATGACCACATTGAGAGAGAAGGAGGAGAAATGCAGGGCCATACTCACAAGGACCGGAACCAGAGCCTGAGGAACACAAGAGCCCTTTCTCCCTCTGTCTAGCTTCCTCTGCTCCTATTGCCACATCATGTTCACATGCCACTTACCTTTGTTTGGGTTCCCCCAGAAGCAGTCCTTGAGACAGGGACTAAAGTGCAAAGTAGTTTATTTGAGAGGCACCCCTAGAAAATACTGGTCAGGGAGTGGAAAAGTGAGACAGGGAAAGGAAGGGTACATGATTATCCAGTTACCACTGTGCAGTGGAACTTGATGCTCCCAGAGAACTCTGGAGATGGTGTAGAAGATGGGTCAGAGTTACACTACTCAAGGGGCTAGAGTACTAGGGTGTTTACCCCTGACTGCCATCAGTCATTGTTGCCGGGCTGCTCGATGGGCATTAACCCTCTGGCATTCTAGCATTCCCTGCATGCAGGTTAAGTGCCCTCAGCAGAAAACAGCCAGATAAAAGCCCTCAGGAAGAAAGTGGCAGATCTCAGGTATTTGTAGTAAATAGCATTCAGAGTAAGAGGCCTCACGGTTATGGGTGGTGTACCAGCCATGGCTGCTCCCTTGCCCCAGCCCAAGTGCTATGTGAATTTTCATCACTAGTGCTTGCCCTTTGTTATGGGCTGAATTATGTCCTCCCAAAATTTATATTTTGAAGTTCTAACCCCCAGTACCCTAGAAAGTGACTGAATTTGGAGAAAGGGTCTGTAAAGAGGTGATGAAGTTAAAATGAAGCTTAGGGTGGGTCCTAATCCCATACAACTATTGTCCTTACAGGAGGAAATTTGGACACACAGAGCCCCCAGGGTTGCATGCACACAGAGAAAAGAACATATGAGGACACAGACAGGAGGCAGCCACCTGCAAGCCAAGGGAGATAGGGCCTCGGGAGAACACTGCCACTACAGTGATCTGGGACTTGTAGCCTCCAGAACTAAGAGAAATAAATTCCTGTTGTTTAAGCCGCATCGTATGTGGTACTTTGTTCTGGTTGCTCTCGCAAACTAATTCACTTTTCCCTGGTTCTGTTTCTCCATTCTCAGAGTTTCCCCTGGTTGGCCCAGCTTATTTTTTCAAGGTCAGAAGTGACTGAGCCATTTTTGGGGCAAGTGTCCATCTCAATCCAATCAGCTAGTGGTGGAAAACCAAGCCAATGGCCAAGATTGTGAGTGAAGACAGATCTTTAGAAAGGGAGAATCATTGGGAAAGGCATCTCAAATCTGTTTGTATGTTGGCCTTCTTGGATGGTCCTAAGTGAGGTGGGCAGTCCTCTATGTGTTGGCTCTAATCTGGGGTGACTCTAAACCACTGGGTATTTGTCTTAGAGATAGATGCTCCGGGGAAATAAGTCAGCAAAATGTTAAGCATCTAGACACTGCGTCAGACAACTCACACCTCAGGCTACAAGTTGGCTAGTTTCCTGACTTGGAGATTGTGACCATGAAGGCCCCAAACCCTGTCCACTAGGGCTGACTCAGAAGCTGAGAGGCTCAGCAATCCTTGTCTTGAAACCAGCAGAATGTGAGCCTGACAGTTAATTAGATTAATTAGAAAACACTTCCTTAAAATGTAATGTTGTTTTCATGAGCTTTTAAAGCCTATTAAAATGTTGCCAAGATTTAAGTCTGGTAATTAACAACCTTGTAAAAATATACAAGGAAACAAGAAGATGTTGGGAAGCTATTGAATGTGACAACTGCCAGACACATAGACAGAGGAAGCAGGTTCTGGCCTTCACATGAGCTGAGTTCAAATTCCAGCTCTGCTTAAACTTGTGGCCTCAAACAAGTTCCTCACCCTCTCTGATCTCATATCCTCACCTACACAAGGAGAAGGCTGGATGAGCTCTAAGCCTGAGACCAGCCACATTTCTCTGCCTCTCCCTTTCTGGTGCCTTAGAGCTCAATCCTCCTGCAGGCTCCACTGCTCTGAAGGCTATTGAATCATCAAGGCCTAAGAGTCTTTACAATAGGCAGGATTCTAGTATCTCAGGGCTATCCTCAGCATCCCATTCTGTGGAAGTAGACACATAAAGCTTCTGAGGCCAAAGGCCCATTTAACCTTTTTACCAACAAGAAGGTTGCCTTTGGTGTCCTTTAGGGGACCTCTGCTTCCCAGTTCTCAGTCCTTGTGCTTTAGATAGAGTTGGTTCCATCCTCAGTGCTATCAGGAGAACTTGTGTGTCTAAGCTATAGCAGTCAGAGCATCTCAATTCTCTGACAATTCAGTGATTTGTTGGGATGGTCACCTAATCCAATCAGAGCTAATGAGGCACAAAGGAGAGAGAGGCTTCTCTACTCAATTCCACTGGGATAATTTTAGCCTGGAGTACTGTTAGCAGCCATCTTAGTACTGTGTGAACTGCGAGGTGAATCCAGAAGGAACTGGTTTCTCAGCAAGCCTGAGTCAGGTGAGGGAGAGAAACCAGTTTATAGTAGCATTGTTTGTGCCCATGGGTTAGCCACTTCTTAAATTTACTCTTGGACTTTTCAATTATATGAGCCAAAAAATAAATAAGCCATTCTGAGTTGAGTTTTATGATCTTGCAAACAAGAGTTCTAACAGTACATGGTGTGTTTGTGAATATAGGGACATGAGAGACAAAGAGGAAGAGAAACAAAGTCATCAAAACAAAAAAAAATAGAAATAAATTTTTGGTGAAAGTACATGATAGTATTTGCACACGCCATGTCTTGTGCATAAAATGTCAATAGCCCTCTTTTTCCCTTTGAGAATTCCTACTTGAAACCCATATTAATGGCATCTCCTCTTTCTCAGCTCCCAAGACAGAGTTAGTCACTTCTCCCCCCATACCCCTGTGGTAGGTTGACATGTAAAGTTTCTCTATATACTTTAACCCTGGGACTATCTATAATTAGAGTGGGATAGATTCACAGGTCAGTCACTGGTACCTGAGTCGAATTGTCAGAAGGGAGAGAGGAAAAACCCTCCCACTGCTGTTGACAAGGTTCAGCATATTACTCAATGCCCCTTTGTAAGAACTCACATGATGAATTACCTCCTTAAAGACCCTAACTCAAATATAATTGGGGTTAGGACTTAACCATATGAATTTTAAGGGGACATAATTCAGTCCATAACATTATATCTAACAGGCAACTCAAACTAAATATATCCAAGATTAAATTCTTTATCCTCAAGCCTGTTCCACCCACAGCCTTCCTCATCTCAGAAAATGAAAACTCCCACCTTTTAGTTGCTCAGGCCAAAAACCTTGGGAACATACTTGACTTCTTTCTCTTAATTTTACCTCCACCTCCAATCCATCAGCAAATCTTACTGCCTCTATCTTTAAAATATATCCTGTACCCAGCTACTTCTCACTCTGTCACTGCTTCTACTTTACTTCAAGCTATCATCATCTCTTACCTGGATTATGACAATATTGACAATATTCTCCTAGATAGTTTTCCTGCTTCTGCCCTATTATCCTTCAGTCTATTTTAATCACAGCCTCCAAAGAGATGTCTTTCAAGCCATAAGTCATATTGTGCCTTCCTCTGCTCCTTTAGTGGTGCCATCATGCTTAGAATAAAAGCCAAAGTCCTTACATGGCCTACAAGGCCCCATATGATCTGTCCCCTTGTTACCTCTCTGCCCTTCACTGCTACAGAGTGACCTTCACCTTATGAAAAATGACTGGTAGTCATGGGAGTTGGTAAGGTCACTTGGAGGAAGGGAGTTAAGTAAGAAGAGGAGGAGGGGAGAGGAATAGGGGCCCAGGAAAGAGTTTTGGGGGAAAAAGTGAGCCTGAGCAGGTACAGTCAGAAGACTAGATGAGCCAGCAAATGTGGGACCACCAAAACCTGAGAGAAAGATGTCTCCAGGTAGAGTTCTCTCACTAAGGACCTATAAGGATGTACATCTCATCTTCAATTTTTCTTTCATGCTGCTAAAATTTTTAAACCTTTTTAAATGATGAGGAGTTATTTGTCAGGGAAGTAGTTGGCATCCAAACTAGGTAAGGAGAAAAAATATTAGTATCTTTCAACTGGTCATTTTTTTCCTCTTTTCAGCATAAGCAGGCCATAATGAGTATCCATTATTAATACATGCATGTTTCATTAAAGGTATAAAGACCAAAGATTAGTAACTTTAATAACTCAAATTTTTATTTTAAATTTTCTAACATTATTATTTATTAATTGGCTGAGAAAATTTTTTTTCTTTTTTATGATCACTAATCTGCCAATTCCTGGAGGGGAAACTGAAGTGGAGGAATCAGGGGAGCTGGCATTGACACTGACTTACCGGATGGTGTGCAACAAAACTCCCCCAAAATGAGCAACCTCTCTTTGCCAGGCCAGACATGGTGCATAAGAGGCAGAATAACAAAGGCACAACAACCCTCCCCTAACTGGGGAGGCAGAAAATAAACAATGTTGGACAATGCAATAATTTGGGTGTGTATGGGGAATAGAGTTGAGTAGTTAAAAGTGGTTAAAAGCTTTTCTTTGGAATTATGTAGGTTCAAGTTTCAGTGCCATAACTTTCTAGCTGTGTGATCTTGGGCATGATACTTTCCCTCCCTGGGCCTCAGTTTTCCCATCTGTAAAATGGGGATGATATCATGAAGATTAAGTGAGATACTAATGCATATTGCTTGCTCGGCATGGTGCTCAGCACATCATAAGCCCTCATTAAGTAATAGCTAAGGCAGTAATGGTAGTGATATTAAAATTATCGGGGGCACACACTCTGGACATTCTTCCTGGAGGAGAGGGATTAAGAGAAGCTTTCACGGAGGAGGACACATTTGAGCTAATTCTTGAAGGATAAATAGAATTTCAAAAGGCTGACAAGCCTGGGGAAGGATGCTTCAGGCAGAGAAAACAGGCATGAAAAAACCTGTTGGTGAGCAAGTGTGAGCTTAAAACGTTAATGGTAAATTTTGCTACATATGTTTTGTTTTGCCACAATGTAAAAAATCCTTCAATTTCCTCCCATAGTCTTTTGGGTGAAACTGGACCCCTTTGCCTAGCCTCCAAGGCCCACTGCACCTTCAGAACCCTTCCTCAGAGTCATCAGTCCTCCCATCAGTCCCTTCCGGCTTTGTATTTTCCAGCCCTATCAAGCTCTTCAGTTTCTCAAGAGCTAATTTATTCTTTTTTTTTTTAATTGGGGGCAGGGAATATATACTATCATGATCCACTATTAGATCCACAAACATCTTGGCATTTGGTTATTTTTAAAAAGAACAATATACTGTTAAAGTAGATATCAATAACCAGTAATCACTGGAGTAATCATTTTTTAATATTTTAATCTAAAAAAGCGTTCAAGAACACATATGCACCAAGGATGAATCTTATAGGGCAAAAGAAGACAGACACAGAAAACTAGATACCATGTGAATGTATTTATATGGAATTGAAGAGACAACACTAACCTATGTGATAAAAATCAGGATGATTATCTTTGAAGGTATTGACTGGGAAGGAACTTTCTGGGGGGCTGAAAAGATCCAATGTCTTAATAAGTGGGGATTTTGTGAGTGTACACACAGTAAATATTCATTGACTTGTACATTTATAATGTATCCACTTTACTGTGTACAATTCATATCTTAATAAAAATGTTTGGAAGAGTTAAATTGCATTCTTTCTAGTTATCCATGTCTTTCACTAAAATTCAGATGGTAACTCAGCACTGAATGAGTGCCTACAGTGTACACAGCTACTCATGAGAGGCAAGTGGTAGAAGCAAAGGAAAGTTAGGACCTGGCTTTCTACCTACAAGGAGTTGCCACATGGTTGTAAACTTAGAACAAAATTCACAGCTGGAGGGGGCTACCCAGGACCAAATGTACTTGATGCCATTGAGACCCCTGCCCTCATATGAACCACAAAAGAGCCAAGGTCAGGCTGGGCAACCTGCTCCATCAGGCAACTGAACAAATTAGAAGGCAGCCAAGATGGGGCAGTGTCACTTGAGGATGGGATCAGGTGAAACATTAGTCAACAGATGCCCTGGCCACAAAGACCTATCCAGATCAAATAATAAGAATGGGCCAGGCCCACAGGGCAAGAGTGAGACCAGAGCCAGCAGGAAAGAGAGTTAAAAAGGATATCAGGTAAGGCTGGACAGTAGATCAACGATAATAGGATTCTCATTTCCTATGGGTACCACATGCTAGGAGGCAAGGGCTCACGGTGCGGGGCAGGTGGCTTAATAAAAGATGTTTAACTAGCCCAAATAGAGAACAGAGACATCCAGTTCCTGCCCAAGGTCACACAGCAAGTCAGGGACTGATCTATGCCAAGACCCTACACATTCTGTACCCATTTGGTTTCTACCCACCACCCCAGCAATACCCCAAGATCATTGCTATTTCCTCCTCTGGGTGCTCCACATTCTAAAAACCCTATATTTTCAGCTTAAAAAAAAACAAAGACTTCTTGATTCTTATGACAACTTACATATCTTGAAAATGGAGGAAAAATCATCCCACACCACCCACTTTTAATACAGATCTTTGCCACATCGGGAGTATAAACAAACCAAAAAAGCGATAATTAGTTCTAAATTCAGGCAAGGTTTATGGAACGTGAAGCATTTGGGTAATCGGCTGGGGTGGTGCCATGAAGTGGTAATTAATTTGTTTTTTTCCTTAAAATGTTTTACTTAATTAAGGGAGGAGCTGATTTATATACACTCGTCCCCTGGGGATG
Organism: Macroglossus sobrinus; assembly: GCA_004027375.1. Taxonomy (NCBI): domain Eukaryota; kingdom Metazoa; phylum Chordata; class Mammalia; order Chiroptera; family Pteropodidae; genus Macroglossus; species Macroglossus sobrinus. The sequence continues at coordinate 519,477 of PVKZ01000915.1, read as the reverse complement.
GTTTGTAAAGCAAGAGAAAATTCCTACTGTCTCCTTGCCACGTTTTTCATCAAATTATTTCATTACACACAGATACACTTTTGCAACATTGATTGTGACAGATCCTGGAGTTATTAGCTCATAAATACTGGTGTGGGTAAGCTGGAGATGCACACTTAATGGGAAATGTTCTCATAATCAAAAGAATATTTCAAACTGTGACAATGCAGGCCAAGAGAAGGAGAGGAAGCCATTTTTTTCTTAAAAGAATTATAGGATGCTGAAGCCAACCCAACACCTGCAGCTCTGTCTCCTTTGAGTCAGCTGGGCTTCTGACTCTCAGCTTGCAGAGGATGGAAGTCAGGAGGATTTGGATCTAGTTCTGGCTCCACCACAACTTGCTTTGAGCTGATAGTAACTTAAGTTTGTTCTTTCATTTATTAAACAAATGTTTTTGAGCACTAGTAATGCACACTGAGAATACAGTAGTGAACAAGTCCTATTTTCATGGAACTTAGAGTCTCATAACAGAAAAATAACATAAACAAAAGAGTAAGTAGCTGATAAACATATGCCTTCTCTCAGGCATATACCCACTCTCCAGGCATATACCCAAGAGAAATGAGTGCATATCTGCCAAAAGACATGCATAAAAATGTTCATAGCAGTATTATTAAATAACTCCAAATCAGGAACAGCCATCAGGTCCATCATCAAAAGAATGAATTAACAAATTGTAGTGTATTTAAATAATGGAATATAGCATAGAAATAAAAAAAGAAAAAAACCCAAACTGCTATTGTGTGCATCCACATGCAAAAACATGGATGAATCTCACAGACACTGATGAATGAAATAATTTGTACAACAGTATAGACCATATGATTCCATTTATATAAAGTTCAAGAGCAGGCAAAATTAACCTATGATAGAAATCTGAATAGTGATTACTTTTAGGGGGAAGAGCAAAGGGATCTTTCTGAAGTGCTAGAAATATCTATCCTACATCTTGAATGGGAAGTGATTATACATACATATACATATGTATACACATATGTAAAAATTCATGGAGCTATACACTTAAGATGAGTGCTCTTTACTGTATGCATATTGCACCTCAAATAAAACAAACTTGAAAATTAAAAATGGATATACCTTTTGACCTAGCAATTGCGCTTCTGGGTATTTACTCTAAGAAAACCAAAACAATAACTTGTAAAGATCTATGCATTCCTTTGTTCATGGCAGTACTATTTACAATAGCCAAGATATGGAAGCAACCTAAATGCCCATCAACAGACAACTGGATAATGGTTCATATATACAATGGAATATTACTCAGCCATTAAAGAAATGAAATCTTACCATTTGCAATAACATGAATGGACCTAGAAGTTATTATGCTGAGTGAAATAAGTTAGGCAAAGATAAATACCATATGATTTTACTTATATGCAGAATCTAAGGAACAAAAAGAACAAAAAAAGAATAAACTAACCAAAAACAGACTCACAAATATAGAGGACAATCTGGTGATAGGAGAGGGGAGGAAGGTTAGGGGGTCTGGAGAAAGGGGTGAAGTGTTAAAGAAGTACAAATTAGCAGTTGATAGATGGTCATGGGGATGGGGAGCACAGCATAGGGAATGCAGTCAGCAGTAATGTAATGGCTGTGTGTAGAGCCAGAGGAGAGAAAGCGCAATCAGGGGAATCATTTCATAAACTACATAAATGTCTAACCAACGTACTGTACACTTGAAACTAAAAATAAAATAAAGTAAAACTTTTTAAAGAGAATGAGAGAAAAAAAATTTAAACAATAGTTAAAATAATTTCACATAGTGATGAGAAATATGAAAAAAATAAATAAATAAAACCAGGTGACAAGATTTACTTGAAAGCGGGCTGGAAGTAGGAGCAGTATTAGATGGAGAGGCCAGAAAAGGCTCCTCTGTAGAGGTGTCTTAGATCTGATACCAGAATGTCCGGAGGGAGGCTGCCCAGGCGAAAATCTGAGGAAAGGGCAAAGGGCCTAGGGTGGGGCATCTTGGTATGTCTCAGGAACAGCACAGAGACCAGATGTCTACAGAGGGCAAGCACTGGAAGAAAGGACTAGAGGAGCTGTCAGGAGCTGGTCAAGAAGGGCCCTGGTGCCACTTAAGAATTTGAATTTTATTCTAGGTGTGATATGAGCCATTGAATAGTGTAAGTACAGGAGTGATATGAGCCATTAAAGAGTGTAAGTACAGGAATGATATGACCTAATCGACCTGATTTTTTTTTTTAACGGAAGCCCACATCTATGAGAATGGGGAAAAAAACTGGTAATACCAAGTGTTGGAAAGGGTATCAAACAATAGGAACCCTTGCTCTTTGCTGGTGGGAATGCAAAATGGTACAGCCACTCTTGAAAACATAATTGTCACACTACCCAGGCACCCACTCCTCTGTATTTACCCAAGTGAAAGCTTATGGTAAACTCAAAACCCACATACAAATGTTTATATCAGCTTTACTTATGTTCATGAAAAACTGGAAATAATCCAAACATCCCTCAGTTAAGGAATGGATAAACAAACTGTTACAGAGGACTATAGTGGTTCCCCCTTATTTACGGTTTCACTTTCCATGGTTTCAGTGTTACCCATGGTCAACCACAGTCAAAATTATTCAATGAAAAAATTCTAGAAATAAGCAATTCATACATTTTAAATTGTGCACTGTTCTGAGTAGTGTGAGGAAATCTCCCACCATCCCACTCTATCCCACCCGGAATGTGAATCCTCCGTTTGTCCAGTATTTCCACACTGTATACACTCCTGCTTTGTTTGTCCTTTTGTAGCCATCTCAATTATCAGATCAACTGTCACGGTTTCACAGTGCTTATTTTACCTGATAATGGCCCCAAAGCGCAAGAGTTGTGATGCTGGCAATTTGGATATTCCAAAGAGAAATTGTAAAGCACTTCCTTTAAGTGAAAAAGTGAGTACACTGCAATAAAATATTTTGAGAGATGGAGCGTGAGAGAGGAAGAGAGAGATCACATTTATGTAGCTTTCATTACAGTATACTGTTATAATTGTTCTATTTTGTTGTTATTGTTGTTACTCTCTAACTGTGCCTAATGTATTAATCAAACTTTATCATTGGTATGTATAGGAAGAAACATAGTGTATATAGGATTCAGTACTATCTGCAATTTCAGGCATCTCCTGGGGGCCTTGGAGCATATTTCCTGTGGATAAGGGGGGATTTCTGTACTACTCAGCATTAAAAAGGAAGTAGCAATTGATACCCACAACAACTTGGATAAATCTCAAATGCACTGTGTTAAGTGAAAGAAGCCAGACACAGAAGGTTCCCTATTGTGATTCCACGTATAAGACATTGTGGAAAAGGCAAAACTATGGTGATGAAGAAAGATCAGGCGTCGCCAGAGGTTTGGAAAGGGTTTGACTACAAGAGATGAGGAATTTGGGGAGGATGACAGGCTGTCTCTGAAGCAGAACCAAAGACAAAGATTCCCGCGCAAGTGGTTTGTTAGGAAGGGCTCCTTCAAGAAACTGGATAGGGGTGTGGAAGGAGGACAGGGAAGGTTAAAAGGGCAAGCAAGAGTGGGATTTCAGGCAGAGTCTTGGCCTCAGCTTATGGCCACTGGGAGCTGAGGAATCTAAGTTATACCTCAGAGTTTATGTCCGGAGTCTTAGGAACTGGCTTTTATACTCCTGTCCCAGTCAGTCTAAGGCCAAGGGCCATCCTGGGGAAAAAACTCCAGGATGCTTCTAGGTCCCTGCATGTGCAAGTGAATGGCTCCAGTAGTCCAAAAGCAATCCTCTGAAAAAAAAGTCTCACATGTGTCCGAAAAAAGTACCCAGACTAGGAATGGGCATGCAGGAAAGGGAAAAGAATCTGAGAGGATTTGAGTGGGATACCTCCACACAAACTGTGCAGCATCTACCAGAAATTCGCTCCCAAGGCTAGAAAGGATCAAACCTGAGAGGGTGGCCCTGAGATATAGTAGCCAAATAATTTGAGTTCTAATCCTGGATCAGACTAACTGTATCACCTTAGGCAAGTGACTTTACCTCTCTGAGGCTCAGTTTTCTCATTTGTAAATTAAGGATGGCAATAAATCTTCATTTCAGGGTTATTATAAGAAAACATGAAACAAATCTAGCTTGGGCTTTCATTCTATTTTTCAAAATTTATTTGTTCCTTTGCCAGTCCTCACACTTTCAGAGGAATAGGAAATAAATGAAACTTGTTCCATGGGTAATGAAACTGGTGGGAGTACCCCCACACCATTTCATATATAACTGGTTTATTATTTGAAAAATTTAAGAAAAGATCCACTTAGATCCTCCACTCAAAATGTACACAAAAATAAACTCCAGGTGAAATACAGTTGATCAACAATTAAACATTTAAAACATAGAAGAAAATAGAAACCAATATTCATTAAGTGGGGAAAGAATTTCTCAATTCAAAAGCTGTGAAGGGAAAAAAATCACCAAGAGAAAGACTGATAAATTTGACTCATAAAAGTTAAACCACCTCTACAGAAAAAACTCACAAATGAAATACAAAGGCAAACAAAATTAGATAATAGTTGGCAGCAGAAACTTCCCTAATATATAGAGTTCTTACAGGTCAACAAGTAAGACACCAAGACCCCAATAGATAAATGGACAAAGAGCACTGACAGTTTACACAAGAAGAAATACAACAGTCCAATAAATAGTAGATTAAAATGTTCAATATTACTAAAACTTAAGAAATTAGAAAAAAATGAAAAATATAATGTTCATTTTTATCCATCAAGCTAGCAAATATTTAAAATAACTTTTAATGTTGGAAAGGATATATATAATGGACAGTCTCTTAAATATTAGCATAAGTATAAGTTGGTTTTTAAAAAGAAATGAATTGCTCTTACAAGTCTTTTCTCAGCAGATTTTTCTGTCTTTGTCTCTGTCTTGTTTGGGGTAACTGAGTCCAGGATGCTACCCCAGGATATCTACTGCTATTATGTAAATAATAGGATATAAGCAACCATTACATTAACGGCTCTTTGTAAAAAAATTAAAAACAAATAATAAAACTTTATAAAGAGATGCTGTAAGCATTTTTATAATCTGGCATCAGTTTGATATACTGAGGTCAATATGTTTCTTAGTCTGCATTTATCACTTCATCAAAAATACTAATGTCCAAAAAATGGGGGCTATCATCTCTAAAATGTTTACAACACTTGAATCCAGTAGTTTCACTTCTAGTATATGATTCTGAGAAAATAATTTGAAATACAGTAAAAAGACTTTTATATACAAAGTTTTTGTTTGTTTGTTTGTTTATTTATGCCTACAGCACCTGGTCTTCCCAGGTGGTCTCCCATCCAAGTACTAATCATGTAGGATCCTGCTTAGCTTCCAAGATCAGACATTGGGCTTGTTCAGGGTGGCACAGCCATACAGTAGGAACTATGGCTCCACTGGGGCATAAAATTTTTTAAATTTTAAAAAATTTTAAAATGATCAATTTTTTCTCTCTCTTTAATTCCCCCCACCCCACTTCCACCCCTGACCTATGGATGTTGCTGTTTCCTCTTAAGAACTAGATCTCTGAAGGCAGGGCATCTCCTCCCACATGATCCAGCCCCGGCAAGCACCTGGGGCCTGGTACACCCGGATGCCTGGCTCACCCAGGGTATGATCCATGGCTCCACCCAGGGTGCAAATCCAGGACCTTCTGTATGTAAAGCAGACGTGCTAACCACTACACTATGGAGCCACCAAAAATTGATCAATTTTTCAAATTGCTCAAACAATGGTGTATCACATAATGAATATAAGTAAAAATTACATTTGCAAACAGATTTTAATGGTATGGGGTAATTTTCCTGTAATAATGTTAAGTGAAAAAAAATTAGGGCACCAAATTGTATATTCACTATGCACTCAATTATGGAAAAAAATGAATAGGAAAGGCAGAAGTAAAAGTTAATAGTGATTATTTCTAGAAGGGTAATTTTTTCTCTTCTCTCTACTTTGCTATAAATTTCCCAAATTTTCCACAATGTACATGGATTTTTTTTCTACTTTCTTTTTTAAAGACACATTTTTAAAAGAGAAATGACAGAGATACCTTGTCCTATAAGGAACAATTTACCCTTATGGGAGTGGAAATGTAGGAGAAGCAGATAGCTTCTGGATGATGAGTCGCAGTGGGGAAAGAGACCCAGGACAGAGGGTAGAGAGTCTTGGAGAGGCAATTGACAGCTGAATGTAGGAATAACTTCATTGCAGACAGAGCTGTTCTCTGGTGGAGAGGGCTGATTTGGGAGAGAGGGAGTTTCTCCCATGACTAGGGATATTTAAGCAGAGACTGGATGTTTCCTTGTCAATGGTGTCATAGAAGAGATTCAACCATCTGGGATTAGAATAGCTGGGGAACGTTCCAATCTGAGAAGCTAAGGAAGTGTGAGTGACAATGGTGGAATCTTGATCCATGCAGCAAGGTGGCAGAGAGAGGTTTTTGCTCAGAGAGGAAGATCTGGTTGGAGAACTGAAGTTCTTCCAGCCTGGGTGAGGGAATGACCTGGGACGCCCCGGTGCTTTTAGGCTTTCAGTTCTGGAGTCTCAGCAGGCTAGGGAGGGTCTCTGAGTGTGGGCTCTTAAACTTATGCTATCTTCACCATCTTCGAGAGTGGAGGCCCTGCTGGGGCCCTGGGGTAATTATCCTCTACATCAGTTCCCCACCAGCCCTCCCCTTCAGCCAACTAGAAGTTAGCTCTCTTTTAAAATTAAACATCTATCATGTGCTGGGCACTTTATCTCCATTATCTCCTTTCAGTCCCACAAAAAGCCCAAGAGACCAATATTATAAATGAGGAAGCTGGGGCTTAGAGAGGTATCAAGACTTGCCTGAGTTCACCGGATGGAAAGTGGCAGAGCAAACACTCCAACCAAGGTCTGCCTACTTATCTGGTATGACAAAACCTTACCTTGACTCTCTTGACAGCCAGAGACAGCTCAAAGCCAGGCAGACAGAAAGACTGACTACATGGTGTTCCTGTTCTCAGACTAGGCTGTAAGACCTGTGTCTGGAAGCACAGAGGGCAGCACATAGACTGACCTGCTTCACATACCCTGGCTTATTTTGTCCTTAAAAAAAATCTATGAGGGGGAACAAACCCCACCCCACTGCAAAAAAAAAAAAAAAAAACCCTCTATGAGAGAGAACTATAATTTACCCATTTTACAAACAAGGAAACAGAGAAAAGGGGAGAAATGACTTGCCCTATTTACCTAATGTACAAGGACTGTTTGCTAAAATTTCAGGGTGGGCTGAGGGGATATGGGCAAGGCACAGATCCAAACTAGACCCTGTGCTTCACATGTTAAATCATCCTGTTAAATCATCCCTCCTCCTGTGAGATAGATACTGTTTCCATATTTCAACAAGTCTACAATGGCATCAATCATAATATTCACCATTATTTTGTTACCACCAAGAAAGAAAAAATATGCTACTGATCAAAAATATGGCATACTATCAATTATGAGATGCAGCCCAATTTCAGAGATATGAAATGTAAAACAGTGTATCTTAAGATCAATAAAATATAATACATCCCAATTTTGCAGATAAAAACACCAAAGACACTAGAGTTAATATTTTGCCCAAAGTTGTATAGCTATGAAGGAGCAGAACCTGGATTCAAAACTGGATTCGTCTGGGTTCAGACCTAGAACCTGGCTCTGAACGTCCTACAGAATAATCGGCTGAGTGTTGCTGCACAGATTGAGCAAAGGGTGAAGAGCCTGCTTTGTCATCTGGCACCAGATAACTGGATCCTGGAAGACGTGGAGAAAGGCTGAGAACATTTCCCAGGTGGCTCATTATTCAAGACCATCTCATCTGTTGGTTCATCTCTCTCCAGGGTTCCTAGTGTATACCTTCTGCCATAATCAGGCTGATATCCAGCCCCATACTTCATGCTTATTCCCACCCTAGTGCCTTGGCTTGTGGTATACCCCCAGCTGTCCTGGAATGTTCTTTATTATTCTTACCCCACCATCACAGCTAGGCTCAGTGAAGTAAGTATAGGATGACCAATTACAGCTTCTCATGCCTTACCTTACTCTCAAAATCTAAGACCCTATCCACTGCTGCACCCACTTCTAGGGAATCGTCCTGCATATAGCAGAGATCAAACATCCAGCTCACTCACTGCTTATTTGGGTTTATAGCTGAGCTGTTGATATTCTGCCAAGATCCATCATAGTGTTTTTCTTCATTTTATCTTTCTCGATGCCATTAGGTAAGTTTTATCAGATGTAAAAAAAAATGGACACTTGCCAAAACACATGACCTTAGAAAGTTTGGAGCTTAGAGTTTTAAGTTTTAGAATGTTTGGAGCTTGGAGTTTTAGGAATGACATTCTGCCTGACACATCAAGCATATCCCAGAAATCCACAGGGTTTGAGAAGGAAGTTATTTCTGATCTCTTTAACCACTCTCCATCATTACAAAATCTCCATGTTAGAGGCTACCTGCTAGGAAAATTTAAGCAGGAGATATTTTTGAGGATGAGTAGTCTAACTCTGCCCTACCTCAACTCCCACACTGTGCAGAGGGTCTGTTCATCTGAAGCCCAGGCCTCAGGGACAGGGTGAGTGTGGCTACATCTCTGGATTCCACAAGAGCTGAGATCTCATCAGGAGGTAGTTTAGGCATCACTTCCTTCCCTGGGACCTCACATTCCCCCTAGCCATAGCCAGTGAGTCTGTCAACTAGAACAGCAACAGAAACCCAGTCCACACTATCGGTGATGGTTAATTTGATGTGATAACTTGACTGGGCAAAGGGATGCCCAGAGAGCAGGTAAAACACCGTTTCTGGGTATGTCTGTAAAGGTGTTTGTGGGATGCATTAGTATTTGAATTGGTGAACTGAGTAAAGCAGATGGTCCTTCCTAGTATGGAGGGTATCATCCAATCTGCTGAGGACCCAAACGAACAAAAAGAGGAAAGAAGGGCAAATCTCTGCTTGAGCTAAGACAAGGGAAATGCACCTTGTTAAAGGACTCTCTTTGGACCTAGAAGTCTGAAACAGAATCAAGTAGGGCTTTGCAGGAGTCTTGAAAACATGGCCTGGGCCCTACAAGGAGGTCCAAAGGGACCAAGCCCTTTCCCTCCCCTTGCAAACTTTCCTCTTATCACCCCATGACCAAACACAGCTCCCCTCATTTCCCCCAAAATACCTCGAACATAGATAGTCATGTGTAACCAGCTTTACTGAGGGGTTTTGTGATAATAGAGAATATATTAAAATCCAAATCAGAAAGCCACTTAAAATTGAGTGCCAGGCATTTCTGTTCTAAAAAATCTTTGAATTAGAACTCCCTGGGCCCAAGATTACTGCTAGTTACAAGAGTAGGTCCCTGGGCTCACATTCCTCCTAGTCCCAGCCTAGCCACATCTGTCGATGGCAATGTTTTTCCTGCTAAGCTTGGAATAAAACCTCAAAATCCATCTTAACACAGAGCTCTGGAATGCCACTACCACTGGATCAGATTTATCACGTGAGATAAAACCATTAATTAAACTTTAGACCCTAAATCAATAGATTATAGGGAGGGATCTTCAAGTTCCAACCTACTTGTAATCCACCAAAATAACTGAAACTTTACAGAAGACCTTGTAGATAGATGACCAAATAATTTATGACAAACTCTCAGACCCCCAAAATAGGTGGTACCCATCAGGTGTCCTCTATCAATAACTAGTTAATTTACTTAACACACTAGATGGCTGCTAGCCCTAAAGATAACAGTCGGGCCCCACAGAGTAGTATGAGTGCATTTCTGTTTTCCCCTGTTCCTAAAACTAGTATTGGAAAATCTAAATGGCTGTTTGATGTGCCAAGACAGTAAAAAAGCCATCGTGTCCATTTGCTCACACCTAGGTCCTTGTCTGGGCCCTGGAGGAATTGGAAGTGTGCTGGCTGGAAAATTACTGCTTGGCTATAGCCCATGGGAACATAGGCTATCGCCCATGGGAACATAACATTCTAACAGTAAGCTTTCTGCTTCTGTACCCTCCACTTGCACAACTGACCTGTGGGTTGACAGTTAGTAAATAGAAGAAAAATAGACTTTTGTGTTCAGAAAGAATGAAGAATGGGGTTTAGGGCTTAAAAACCTTGTACCTCTATATTTTGGGGCTGCTTAATTTGGGTCTGCGTACTCCTGGCAGACCCAGCTGGCTGAATAAAGAGTGTTTCCTATAACTCACTGATTTCTGGTGGTCTATGTGTCTATTGGGGGCTGGCGGCTACAACAGAAGAAACTCCCTTCATTTTTCTGAGGAGATAGTGCACTTCTCTGAATGTCTCTGCTATTATTATTGATCTCCCTGGGTTTCATTATGGCCAGAAATAAGGAATCCAATTTGATTAGGGGCTGATTTGCCTCCAAGGAGAGAAACATCAATACAACAGCTGAGAATCGTGCAGTCACCAATTTGCTTAGAGTTGATCGAGCCCATTCAAAGTGGTAGCAAGATCCAGCCTCAACCTTCAGGTGCCCCTTCCAGCTGTCAGCTGCTCCCATCCTTTCTCTACTGACCCCTAACTCAGATGGGGGTCATAAGGTAACTAACAGAAGGCACTGCCAAGGCTTGGACATTCCACATCTTCATATCTGAGCTCTCATTCATACAACCTCTCTCAGAAGTGGGAAGAGCTGACTCCTGTTTGGAGTCACACCAACTGGGGTTCAAATCCTAGCTCTACAATATACTGTGAGGCCTAGGGCAAGCCATTGCTCTGATCCTCAGTTCCCTTACCTATAAAATAAAAACATTAAATTGGCACCCCTTTAGGATACAATAATAGAAACTAGGCCTCATCTTTTATCTCTCAAACCATCACCCTCTCATTCAGCCTTATCAAACCTCTTACAGGTCCCTCCAAAGTGCTACATCTTTGCCCAGTGGCCTTCTAGCCCAAACTATTCTCATGGCTGAACTCTTGTTCCTGCCTTTTATTCTTCACCTTTCAGGTCTCAGCTTAGGAGTCACCTCTTCCAGGAAGCTTTCTTTTCCCCTCCCTCCCCACCTAGGCTATATCAAGGGCCCTGGCTCTGACTCCACAGTCCCCTTTGCTCCCATCACAGCCCTCATCTCTTTGCCTTGCAATTATCTGCCTCCCCATTAGACTGTGATTCTTAGGAAAACAGAGACTTGAGGTCTCCTCTGTCTCCATATCCTCAGTATCGGGCCCAGATCAGGCACTCAGTGAATGAGTAAACAAGCCTATGATGATTACTGCTCTAGTTACTGTTGCTGTGTAACAAATTACCCCTAAACTTACTGGCATACAACTAATGTATTAGGCTTACAGATTTTGTGGATCAGGAATTCAGACAAGGCATGGTGGGCATGACTTTTCTATGTTCCATGGTATCTGTGGCCTGGACTAGGAAGATGTGAAGCTGGGAACTAGAGATGCCACCACTCACACTTCTGAAGATTAATGTTGGCTGCTGGCCAAACCCTTAACTGGGACTTTCAACTAGTCCACTTACAAGTGGCCCATTCCTATGATCTGAGCTTCTTCACAGCAATCTCAGGGTAATTGAATTTCCAACACAGCTGTTTAGAACTTCAGTGCAAGGATTCCAGTAAGCAAAGTGGGAGCTGTGTTGCCTTTTAAGACATCCTCAGAAACCATGCAGAGTAACTCCCATTGCTTTCAAGGAATATTCAGACATGTTTTAAAACTGTCCCAGTATTTCTTCCAGCTTCTACTTAGGATGTAGAAAACTAGAAAGAGTATCATTTCCACCTTTACAACAAAAAAAAAGCCAGATAATCTGCAATCATATAATTTTTCTTGAACCTACAAGAACTGAGATCACAGGTCAAAGAACTCGCCTGAAATCTAAAGAAACATAAGCACCTCCAAAGAAGATGGGACATGAGCCTTTGCTTACCTGGGGTAGATACTGGGTGCCATACAAACTAAGAATTCAAGCAAAAATTTTAACAAGATGCTAAGGCTGAGTGTAGGCTGGTATGAGGGTATGGGTCCCCTGGGAGCAGCAGACTCATAGGAAATTTGCACCCACTCACAAGCTCTTCTCTATAGACTGCACTGGGGGCTACGAGGAAGAGTGGGAGTAGAGTGAGAGATCAAAGAATGCCTGTCTTATGGTGCAGGCTAGAGGAGGGAAGCAACAGGAAAAAAAGCCATAAGATGCTTAGGAAAAAACAGCAAATCCTATCACACTTTGTGCCCATTGCAGCTGGGGAAGGAGGATAGAAAAATCCTTATACCAATGAGGGAGAAGTTGGATCAGTGAGAAGCCTCCACCCCAAGACTCAAGGACACAGTGCCTTCCTCACACACCTACTCCTAGGCTAGTAAGTACCAAGTGACAGATAACAGTGGTCTACTGCTGGAGGAGGGGAAGGGCACACAGATAAAACCTCTTTGAGGTGCAGAATCATAAGCAAAGTCTAAAGCTAAGGGCAGACCAGAATCACTGGAGACAAAAACCCTCAAGCAAACCAGCTCCAACTCTAAACACAAAGCAATGCTAGAGAAATCTGAAGCCTGTGGTATACTGAAGGGAACAGTAGCAACAGCAAAACCCAAACCCAGCTCAACTCCTGTCTATATTAATTCAATTCTCTATGCCAAAGACCTGGCAAAAAAAAAAAAAAAAGGCACAATAATTTCCAGGCATAAATACTATTTACTTGGATATCTAGTATCCTACATAAGAAGTCCAGCTTTCAACAACAAGAACAACAAAAAATCAGAAGACACACAAGAAGCAAGAGAAAATAACATACTTTCAAGAAACAAAACAATCAACAATCAAACTCAGATATGGCCCAGATGACGGAACTATCACACAAGGATAAATAACTCTGATTTAAATAATTATGATTACTACATTAAAGTCTCTTCTGAAAAAAGTAGACAACATGCATGAACAGATGGGGAATTATAGCAGAGAGGCAAAAACTATTTAAAAAAAAGTCTAATGGAAATGCTAGAAATAAAAAGCACAGTAACAGAGAAACAGAGATGAAGATTATCTTAGATGGGCCCACAAGTAGATTTAACACAGCCAAGGAGAGAATCAATGAACTTAAAGACAGATCAGTAGAATTTATCCAAATTAAAACACAAAAATAAAAAAATGGAGAAAAAAGCCAAAACAGAGCATCCAAAAGCTGCGGGACAATATGATGAGATATTATGAAATATGGAATAGTATAACTTTATGTAATCAGAATCCCAGAAAGACGGAAGAGAATAGGGCAGAAGAAACGTTTGAAGAGATATGACTGAGAATTTTGCAAAATTAATGCTGGACACCTAAATACAGATCCAAGAAGCTCAGAGAACACTAAGTAAGACAAAAAGAAAAAATATAGAGACAAATGAAAAACACACAACCCTAAACATATCATATTCAAACTACTGAAAACCAAAATAAAAAGAAAATCTTGAAATCTTGAAGGCAGCCAAAGGAAAAAAACGTCACATTACATTCAGAGGAATAAAGATAAGAATTACAGCAGACTTCTCATCAGAAACTATACAGAGCAGAAAATATCTTTAAAGTACTGAAACTGTCATCTTTAAAGTTCAGAGCCGAGTGACATCTTTAAAGTGCTGGGGGAAAATAATCAAAACCTCAAAATTCTACACCCAAGGAAAATATTTTTCAAAAGTGAGAAAGAAATATAAGAGCTCTTTAGTCAAACAAAATCGTGTGTTAAAAGGAACTTCTTCAGGCAGAAGGAATATGATACTAGAGAGAGAAATATATCTATGTAAAGAAATGAAAGTGCTAGAAATGGCATAAACAAAAGCAAATATAAAATTTATTGTTTCATATTTTAATTATTCTAGAAGATATTTGACTGTATAAAGCAAAACAGTAGAAATATATTATGTGTTTGTAGTATTTGTAAAATTAAATACATAACAAGAGTAGCACAGAGGGTGGCAGGGAAGGATTGAGATATTGTTATAAGATCCTTACACATGTAAAGAAGTATAACATTATTTGAAGGTAGGCTCTGACACAGGTTCATATTATAAACCCTAGAAAGACCACTAAATCCACCATAGTCACCCTCTAAACATATTTATTCAACATCTACTATGTGCCAGATTCCAGGCCAAGTCCTGTGGACACAGGACCCTCGTGGAGCTCACAGCTAAAGGATCCAGTGGGGCCATGACAACAAGCACCTGACACAGAGGTGGCACAGAGGAGGCATCAGTGAATGTGGATTTCTCAATAGTTTTTCCCACACTCTTAGCCCTTCATCTTGTCTGAGGCCTTCAGGTTATAGAGGATGGAATAAGGACAGATGTCACAGGTTAAGTGTGACTTTTCCTTTTGCCCCAGAATTGGCAATAGAACCCAGGACCCATTATGGATTTGTTGAAAGACAGGACAAGAGAGAGTTGCAATTATAAGTTTAATTGTGCCTCCTACAAAAAAGATATGTTGAAGTCCTGACCCCAAGCACTTCAAACTGTGAACTTATTTGGACACAGGGCCCCTGTAGCTGTAATTCATTAAGAGGACATCATAGTGGAGTAGAGTGGGCTCCTAATCCAGTATGATTTTGTCCCTGGGAACCCAAAGTGCTAGCTCTATTCGAGGTCATCATGTGACTTCAGTGCAGTCAGGTATTTCCAACTTCCCACAGGACCACTGGATTTGTGACTCGAGGATGCATTGCCAAAGCTACCATTTGTGCAAAAAGGTGGAGGGTGGAGAGACAAATAAAACTATGTACCTGGTTTTGCTCACATTTACATAAAGAAACTCTGAAAGGAGATATAAAAAAAACAAAAAATGTTGTGGATGATGAGAACTGAGTAGCCAAGAGAGATGTGGAAGTGACACTTTTTTCACTGTCTTTTGAATTTGATTTTTGAAACCTGTAATTGTATAATTCTGGGGTGCCTTTTTCCAGCAACATCAAGCAATTCTTCAAATGTCAGGGGACAATGACTGGATGTCCTATGGTTTAAATCTACTCTAATACTATCTACTTGGACATAGCATCAGATCCCACAGATAAAGAGCTCAGCTCCCACAAACTGGCCCCACTTCAGACACCAATCTCAAATCCAGGTTGTTGCTCTGAACAAACAACTATAAATCAGAGGTTCCCACGACTCCTTCCTCAGGTTTGATTAATTTGCTAGAGCAGCTCAGAGAAACATTTGCTTACATTTATCAATATATTATGAAGGATATTATAAAGGATACAGATGAAGAGCCATATCAGGAAGTACACAGAGCAAGGTCTGGAAGGGTCCTGAGCACAGGAACTTCTCTCTCCAGGGCACTGGGGAGTGCCACGCTCCAGCATGTGGATGTGTTCACTAACCCAGTCAATGAAATCACTTTTTTTAAGACTTTTCATAGAGCTTCACTTCCAGCCCCACCTCCACTTCCTAGAGGTGTGGGATGAAGCTGAAAGTTTCAATCCTCTAATCACTTTGTCTTTCTGATGATTAGTCCAGTCCTGTCAGGCTTTCCAAAAAGTCAACTCATTAACATAATAAACTCAGCTATGGTTGAAAGGGGCTTTTTATAAATGACAGAAGACACCTTCAGAGCTCTTATAACTTAGGAAATTCCAAGAGTTTTAGAAGCTCTGTATTAAATATGAGATGAAGACCAAATATGTATATTTCTTACTATAAATCACAATATCACAATAACCCAGTCTAAAAAAATTGAATAGCAAGCATAGCAAGAGTACAGAAGATGAAGAATGAGCTAAGATCAACAGGGATGAGTTTGCTGTTTATTATGCAATAGAAAGCCATGGAAGGATCTAAAAGGGCGAAGGAAGTGTGTGTGACATGACCAGACTTGTCAGCGGCCAATACAGAGAAGTGATTTACAAGGGGCTAGGGGAGCAGCATGGAGGAGGCAGTTGTGATCATCCACAAAAGTTCATAGCCACTGATCTAGGGCAGGTAGGGCAGAGTTAGATGGGTGGAAGGACAATCAGAGAGGGGTGGGTTAAGTGGGGAACAGTGGTAGGGAAACCAGAAGGCAGAGCTAAGGAGGCCTCCACTGTGGGGCTGAGGGTGGTGTCAGCCACCTCTTTCTCCTTCAGAAGAGATGTGGATGTCAGACCCTGAGCCCCTCCCAGCAATGCTGGCCCCTGGTAAACCCCCACTCCACCTCCAATGACCAGTCATTATTCTTCCTGGATGCAGCCCCCTAACTGCTGAGAGATGAAGTGACTGGGGCTGCCCTCTTGCCATAGCTGACAAATGCCTGTATAAGCAAAGCCAGGGGATGGAAGCAACAGGACAGATGGGGTCCTGTTCAGCTTCCCTGCTCCCAGATCCCCAGGTCCTGCTGCTCCTGAGGGCATTGAGAACAAATAAAATCCTGAGGCCACCCAGTCACTCATCATGCAAGGCCATTGCACTGTGACAAGGGAAACCCCTACAGCTGAGATCCAGGCTAGGATCCCTGAGTCAGAGCAGGGTGAAAGTGATGATGGCTCATCAGAAAGAACAAGGATTCAGTGCAATTAAATCTGGACTATAAATCACTATACTTCTCTGAGCCACGATTTCCTCACCTACATGAGAATAACATTCTGTGTAGCAGATGTTACAAGTTAACAGCTCCAAATCCACTTGTTCTACTACCTAAGAGAACCAGAATTGTTTCATGATGGGAATAAAAGGGACCACCAAAAAACTCATTCCTCCAGTTTCTCTTGCAGCTAGGGTTCACCATATGATCTGGTTCTGAACAATAAGATAAGACAAAAGCTGTAGGGGGATTTCAAAGAAGGAATGCCTGAAAGTGCAATGAGAGGGTAAATGCCATTCCCCGAGGAAGATAGAAAAAGAAAATCAAGGGTGTCCAAGTCCTTGGCAGCTTCATGGAGCCAACACACCAGCCTGGGATGGCCATACCTGGACTTCCAATTGGAAAGTCCAATTGGGGTTTTAATCTGTGAGGATGGAAGACCTTGTGAGAGGCTAGGAGATGGAACCAGCTCCTAGATAAAGCAGATGTGGGAAATGAGCTATTTGTTCCTTGAATGGAGACTGAATAAAAACTGCCAATAACCTTGGACTGCAGCCTAGAATTGAGTTTCCTGCCTTGGGCCATCGAAGGTAAAAAGTCATCCAAGATAAATTGAAGTTAAAATAAACTTAACTGGTGGGTTTCATAGTAGTCTGGACATAGCTGTTACCTAGAAGATCTGAGGCCATTGTCCAGATATAACACACAGAGAGATAAAAAGATGAGAAATAGAAAAGATAAGTTAAGATGAAGGATGAAATGAGACAATCCATTATCCATCTAATAGAAATTCCAATAAGAAATAATTTAAAAAATGAGGAAAGCAATATATGAAAATATAATATATTAAGAATTTTTCAGAACTGAAAAAATATCTGTGTTCTCATAGACTTTAAAGTGGGATAAATAAATAAATCCACACTTTGTTGCAGTGGACATTAAGAATAAAAGAAAATCTTTAACAATGTGGAGGTGGGAGGAGGAGCAAATTCCCTTCAAAGAACCAACAATTAGACAAATAAGTAGAATTCTAATTAGCAACAATAGGAGCCAGAAAAGAGTGGAATAATATTTCCACACATGGTGAAAAAATTATTAACCTAGAATTTTAATACCTACTTAAACTGTCATTAGAGATTGACACAAAAGTAAATATGCTTCCTGACATGCAAGATTAAGAGTTTACTACTCTTAGACTATCACTGAAAGTAATATTAAAGGGTGCACTTCAACAAAAGGAATATGAACTCACAAGGGAGAAATGGAATGTAAGATACAGTGGTCAACAAAGCTTTGCTAAAACATTATGGCAAATCTAAATATGTTTTTAATATAAAAAATAATACTAGAAAAGTCAGATTTTCTAAACAAGATGTAAGTAAAATACTAAACTAATTACAAAGGATCTGGGAAGAGGATGTTCAGAAGGAAGGCAATGCATTCTGAGATTTTTTAAAACTTAAGAATTTGTTAGAAATTTATAAACAGGTATAAAATTCAAGTGCAATCTCTAAAATAATATGTTTAAGTTGATCAAAAATTAAAGATGGCCACAAATTTATTGTCATTCCTCTCATTGCAAAAGGGAGTCTATTTTCCCTTCTTTTGCATCTGGGTGCACCTGATGATCCATTTTGTCCAAAAGAATGCAGAAGTGAAGCTTTGTAACTTTCAAGGCTGGGCCATAAAATATACCTACAGCTATTAGAACAGTTTTTCTGTTCTAATAGAACACCTCTCTCAGGGTGATTAGAACACCTCTCAGGGTGATTAGAACACCTCTCTCAGGGTGATTGTGAATCTAGATGTCAGCTTGTCCCATCTTCTCTGGCTCTGTGGACCTCCCAGGTGAACTCCCAGTGACGCAGGCCCAAGTTTCTCTTCTTTCCACAAAAGAGTTCACTCTATGAAACATACCAGTGAGCAGTGAATACTACCTAAACCTCTGTGTGGGGTGGGGCAGGGACGGTTTATATTACCCACTCAGCAGCAACAACTAAAAATCCCCTTTGGAGCAAATACTAGTTACTCTCTAGGGAGTGGAATGGAGATGGCAATGGGATCAGAGGAATGGTTTTTTTTAAATAATTTAAATGGGAGGGAAAAAATGGCGTAGATGATAGAGGCTCTGTTCATCCCTCTGGCAACCAAATCAAACTTGTGACAAAAACAAGGAGCAAGCAGCAAAGAAATGTTGCCTGGGATCTAGATAAACAAGCCATACAACTAGGGAGAAATCCAAGAAATCATCCCGCAGCGGCAGAAGGTAAGACCGGGCAAGGACACAGGGCTGCCTGGTCTTTAATGACTGAATGGGATGGAGGCTGTGCCAGCAGCAGCAGCCGTGATGAACCTGCTTGTTCTGAGCACCAGTGCCAATTCACCTGAGAGCAGGGAGCACCTGAGCACCAGTGCCAATTCACCTGAGAGCAGGAACTTATAGAGAGACATTGTCAGAGCAAGGGGCCCAGGCAAGACTCACTCTGTACAGAAATGCCAGCGGTATCCATTGTTCCCTGTTGAGCCCTACCCCCACCCAGTGCACAGACACAGCACCGTGATAGCCGAGACATCATCAAACTTGGTAATAGAGGTCGCTCCACCCAGAGAATTTCCTGAAACCCCGCCTCTCCCAACTCACGGCCCCACCCAAGCCACATCCAGGTATATCTTCAGAGAGTCAGGTGGTCCTTGCTGAGCAGCGCCTAGACTCACACTGGAGCCAGCTGGCCTTGGTTTCTGGTGTGGCTTTTTGAGGCAACTATAAGCACAGCATCTGTGGATTGCTTGCTGAATCTTAACAGGTGGCCCCGGAGGAGCAGAAGCTTGGACTAAATTTGGCCTGCAGCTGAATCCTTCTCGGGACTGTGCCACTGGACAGACACCTACTTCACAAATCCACACTAATAAGACTGGGAGACTTAGGAGCTTTGCTCAGTACATAGAAATAAACACAGAAAGGCAGCCAAAATGGGAAGACAAAGAAGCAGAAACCATATGAGAGAACAGAACAGAGATCCAGATATAATGGAATCAAGTAATCTAACGGATGCAGAGTTCAAAACAGTGGTTCTAAAGATGTTCAATGAACTTTAGGAAGTGTAGATAAATTCAGTGAGAACTTCAACAAAGAGATAAAAAACAAAAAAAATGGAAATGGAAATTAAAAAAGGGAATCAGTCTGAAATAAAGAAAACATTGTCTGAGATGAGAAGTATATTAAATGGAATAAACAAAGTGAATAAAGAAAAGGATCAAATGCCCTATCTAGAGGATGAGAAAGCCAAGGCCACGCAAGCAGAATGGCAAGAGATAAGGAGCCAAGACTATAAAAATAATTTAAGGAGCATATGGGACGCTATTAAGGGTCAAAATATCCATCTGATCAGTGTACCTGAAGGAAAACAAGATGTTAAACAGTTGTTTGAAGAAATAATGATGAAAACTTTCCTAATCTGGTGAAGGAAATGGATATAAAACCCCAGGAAGCTCAGAGAATCCCCAAAACCAGGGATCCAAAGAGGCCCATACCAAGACACATCATAATTAAAATGCCAAAGTTTAAATACAAAGAAAAAAATATTAAAATCAGAAAGAGAATAGCAGATAGTTACCTACAAGGGAACATCCATAAGACTGATAGCTGATTTCTCAAAAGAAATTTGCAGGATGGAAGGGCCTGGCACAAATATTCGATGTGATGAAGACCCAGGATCCACAACCAAAAATATTTTATCCAGCAATGCTATCATTTAGAGTTGAAGGACAAATAAAGAGCTTCCCAGACAAAAATAAGCTAAAGGAATTTATCACCACCAAGCCACTATTACAGGAAATCTTGGAGGGGCTTCCTTAAGAAGAAAAAACATGTATCAAAAACAGGAATAAAGAATGGTAACAACTACATTCCTATCAATAAGTACCTCAAATGGAAAAGAATTAAGTGCCCCAACTAAAAGATAGACTAGATGAATGGATAGGAAAACAAGACCCCTACATGCTACAAGAGACTCATTTCAGATTAAAAGACACACACAGACTAAAAGAAAGGGGATGGAAAATGATATTGCCTTGATGGACCTAGAAGGTATTTAAGTCAGACAGAAAAAGATAAACACTATACGATTTCACTTATATACATGTGGAATCTAAGAAATAAAAAGAACAAACTAATCAAAAACAGACTTAAAATATAGTGGACGATTTGGTGACAGACAGAGAGGAGCGGGGTTTGGGGGACTGGGAAAATGAGGTGAAGGGTTAGGGATGGGGAGCATGGCATAGGGAATGCAGTTAGCATTAATATGTTGGCTAGGTGGAGGGCCAGGGGAAGGAGGGAGCAATTGGGGGGATCGTTTTATGAACTATATAAATGTCTAACCAATGTACTATATACTTGAAACTAACTAAAATAAATAAAATAAAAAAATAATTTAAGTATATTTGGGAAAAAAAGCACATAATCGATTACTATATCATGTATGTTCTTGTTCTTTATTTAAATTGTTTCTGAATCTGAATTTTAAGTTTAAATATATTTATTTTTAAAATAAATATTTATATTTTCAATAATACTGACAATTTGTCAGAGAAGTAGTAAGCCTTCTTACTACTATTTCTTTGTAAGTTTGGAGTAAACCAAACTCCTCCTGGGGTTCCTGTTCACTTCATGGCCTCAATTTCCCCACTTGCTGGCCATGTCCTCACTGCTTCTCAAGCCCAGACCTTGCTCCAGTCTACAGATGCGGTGGCCTCCATGGACGAGAGCTGTTCCTCACCCTTATGCTTCAATCTCAGCTGTGTGAGCCAGGGTCCTGGGTGCCATCCTGTCCTCCTTCCTAGTCCAACATCCAACACAAATGATCTTACCTTTGGAACATCACTCAACTCTGTCTCCTGCTCTCCAGATCTGCTACTTGCACCCAGTTCCGGCCCTTGTCACCACTCCCTGGTCATTGCACAGCTGGAGTGAGCTTTTTAAACACAGCATCCAATCCTGTTCCTTCCACTGCTTCTACCCTTCCCAGCTCCCAGGGCTTCAGGACAATGTCTACACTCCTCATCTGGCATCGATGCCCCCAGGACCCAGCCCCTATGAGTATCTACAGCCTCATCCTTTCACCAGTTCAAGCCTGGAGCTTTAGGCTCTGCTACTATCAAACTACACAGGAACCCTACATGTCCCAGCTATTTCCTACCACCACGCCTTTGCCCATGCTGTGCTTTTATGCTTTTTCCCTGGTGCACCCAACCCTCTCTCCATTTCTTTACCTTGTGTCCCCATCCATAATATTCACACCTACCACACCTTTAGGCCCTTTGCATGTTACCTCTGTAACTCCTTCTAGCTGACTGGTTCAACCAATCAGCAACTCTGCTCAAAAACATGGAATGAACATCTATTGTGTACAGGGAACATGGCACTGTGTCAGACTGTACCTCCACCCTCAGAGAGTGCCCATACTAGTGAAAAGACAAATATAAACACAGATGATTAAAGTCCTGTTTTGATGATGCTGGCATGAAAAACTCTTATGGAACTAGATTCCAGAAGAAACCCTAACACAGCCAGAGAGACCAAGGAAGGCTTACTGAAGGAAGCAAGCTTTGAGTCAGGCCTAGAAGAGGAGGAGGTATTCAGCTGGCAGATAAGGAAAGGGCACAGCACAACAGGCAGAGAGCAAGCACAGCATCTGCAAAGGCTGGGGATGCACTTTCCCACAGTGGTCTAACCCAGCCTCAAGAAGTGCCTGCCAGTGGCTTCTTTGCTGTAAACGTAGGCTGGAAGCATTTCTAAGTCCTCAGAGGACTGCCCAGAGGAAAGCTCTCTATGAAGATGAAGATTTATTCAGTTGGTTGTAAAGCAAAAGTCAGGCTGGGGTTGGGCATAAAGAGGAGAGAAGGGATAATAAAGAAACAGGCAGAGGACAGTCTAGCCCCAGGGACCCTGAGCCAGCAGCTCCTTTTAACTCAATATTCCTCCAACAAAGGTGCCTCCCACAGACACACAGTGACACCTGACATTTACCAGCCCTGCCCCAGGTGCTGGGATATAGCAGTGAATGAGACGACAAAGGCCTTGTTGTCAGTCAGAGACGGACATGTCCCAGGTAGGGACAGGCCAGAGGAGCTGGTGTCAAGGTGTCAGGAAGCCCCTGACCCAGCCTGGCAGGTGTCGGGTGAGTGAGAGAGGACAGGCAAAGACAGCTTCCAGGAGAAGAAAGTGAGGAGAAGGAAAGAGTGTGTGTGAAGATGCTCCCCAGCCATGCCCTATGTCCCTGGGTGAGAGCTAGTTGGCAGTCTTTGGGGTTCCTGACACGGGACAACCCCTGTGGTTCTGCCCCTTCTACCCCTCAGCTCCCACCCCTGGCAGCCCGTCCCAGACCTCATGCTGCCCTTTGAGTTCCTGTCCCAGCAGACAGCTCCAGCCAGCCTCCTCCTCTGGGATCTTCTGTGCAGCCCCTCCCTGCCCACCTATGCCTTGTCGAGGGTGGAAAGGCTGGGCAGCACCCTAAGGAAGCCCCCCCAACATGGCATAAGATGCCCATCTGCCTTTCTTCTGGACCCCATTTCAGTCAATGCTCCCTTTAGAGATGTCCTCTCCTCTCCCACACCTACCCCCGGGCCAACAACTTACATCCAATAATCCCCCTCTGTCTCATTGATTTTCTGCTTATAGAGACAGAACAAGGGGTTAGGAGCTGGGGAGCGGAGCGAGGGGGGCAGTTAGAAAAGCAGAATTTGCTGGACTGTCATTTATAAGCCCTGAAGGGTATGGCTGGCCCCAGTTTTGACTGCACTCTTTAGAATATGGAGTACCCGATGCCTTTGCCTATAGTTTTGGCCTCAGTTGCCATTGCGGGGCGGTGGGGCAGGGGGGGGTCAACGGAAACTGTTCCATACCTCCTACTGATATGTGTGTGAAAAGATTCACTGCCCCATTATCTGCAATTGTGAAAAACTGGAAAACGGCTTCAGTGCTTAACAGCAGGGGAGAATTATAAACTCCACAAGGGCAGGGACATCTGCTTTGTTCATTGCTACATCCCCAGTGCCTAATGCGGTTCCTGGCGCATAGTAGGTGCTCAGGAAATATTTGTAGAAGAAAGGAGGGAGAGGGGTAAAAAGGAGGAAACTTTGAAAAGATCTTCCAGAATTTTAGAAAGCAAATTACTTTCCCTTTCAGCTGAGCTGGAGAAGATACACTTCCAGGGGGCTGTTTTTGTTCAGTACTAAAGCTTCCATCAAATAACTAAAATTCAATTCCCTCTTGAAATGTTGTCTCTTTTTTCATTTTCATCATCCTCATCTTTTTAACATTCACTGTTGAATTTCCCCTTTGGAGCGGTTGATTGAATTGTGGCTCTGGGGACTTGCAATAGTCACATTAGACACTTAAGAGTTCCAATCACGCAGCCACCACGCCAGTCCCCCCTTTAGCACCAGAGAAATCATCTCTTATGAGAACTGATTATATTTTTACAGCCCAGAACACGGCACTCTAAGACATGAGCTGTAAAAATCAGAATTCTCCATGACTAATGTATGTCCAATGAAAATATAAAATGCCTAGTTAATGGAAGAAAGCTGAATTGAAAAAAAATACATACAGGTGAAGTTCCATGGCTGATGTCATATGAGGCCCAAGCCTGGAAAAGGCAGGAAGCTCACCTGTTGAGAGGACAAACCATTTAGTCCCTCATGTCTCCACAGGCTCCCGCAGTCCTCCTGCGCAGCAAGTGGCAGCCCAGGGAGGCGGATGGGGGAGGCGCTCATATCAATTAAGCACTTCCTGTGTGCCAGGCACTATGCTAGGCATGAACCCATGGACTTCTGAAAACAGCTCTATGAGGTGAAACTTATTCTCACCCATTTACAGAGGATCCTTCCTGTCTAAAAGGATGAAGAGTTAGCTAGGGGGAAAGGAGATCCGAGAAAAAGAATTACATGAAGAGGAAACAGTATGTGCAAAGGCAAGAAGCAATAAATAGAGTAAAAGCAGTTTGACATTTCTGAAGCTTAAAGTGCCAGCAAGAATAGGGTAAGGACAAGGTTGGGGGAGTGGACAGGGGTCAAGTCATACAGAGCCTTGTGGACCTTGCTGGGTGGGAAAGGGACAAGGAGGCACAAGCCAGAAGCTGGGAGATGCCAAAGTGGGCTGTCACAGTCATCTGGGTGAGAGATGACGGTGCCTGGAAAGACGTGTCATGGAGACAAAGTCAGCAGGACTGGGTAACTGAACAAATGCCCGTGGAGGCTGAGGAGAGGAAGAGGCCCAAGGATGACACCCAGATTCCAGTCTCCAACACTGATGGTGGGGCTGCCTCTGACTTGAGGACTCATGGGAGGCACAGGTCAGGGCAAAGATGCTGCATTGCACTGTGGACATGCTGGGCTCATGGTGCTCACGTGAGCCCTGGATGAGAAGGTCTGGCTCAGGAGTGGGTCTGGACCCAACGGTAGAGGCATAGCTGTCGGTTAGCTTGGCAATAATGCCTAAAACCACAGAGCAAAGGGGTTCACCCAGGAGAATGTGGGTGGGAGGCTGCAAACAAGCAGCCCTGGGCCTTCATCTGTTCCACACACAAGTTTAGTTAGGCCTGCACAGCATTTTAAAAATCTTTAAGCCAACATTTAAAAATCAAGCACACTCACTTAAAAATACAAATCTCTGGCTTCTCTTGGTGAATCAGAAGATCTGGCAACATGAGCTAGAAACCCCTGACAGCAGCCATTGCTAAGAAGTAGCTAAAAAATTGATGCCTCTTTAGATAGGGCATGTGCTTGTCCATTCACGATAGTCTCCACCCATTCCTATTGTTTTTCAGAACCTAAGGCTAAGTAGTTCTGTTGTCAGTTGTTATTGCAATGATTTCTATGTTTCACACCTCTATCAAATAAAGGGTGTCTCTGAGAGTCAGAGTTGTGTTTCAAGCAAAACAGTAGAGCATAAATCCTTGCAGATGCCAAGACAATTCCTTTGCCTTTAATATGCAAAACAAGCTAGCCCAGGCTCAGGACCTGTTGGCAATGGCTAGAGAAATCTAGAAAAAGAGGGAACACATGAGAGAGATCAAACAGGGATGGTGACACAGAAAGTTGCCAGGGAAGAGAGGTATAGATTGTGACATGTAAGTGCACAGAAAGCTGCACATGCATCTACATGCAGAGTGCACATACACACGTGTGTACACACAAGAATGCGTGCATGTCCATCTATGTTTGTGTGTGTACATACCTCTGCACAGACACATGTGTGCACACATGAAGAGAAGAATGTGGAGGGCTGTGCACATGTCAACGTGCATGTTAACCCACATATGCAGGCACGTTGGTCACATGCACAGACAAAGGCACACAAGTACATGGATGTTCACAGAGCCACCCGAATCTATGTACCCTCCCAGGGATCCATGCTCTCACCTAATGAAGCCCTGCAAATTCCAAACCAGTAACTTGTAACTAAATAAATATGATAAACAACTCCCCTCCAGATGGCTCCGTGCACACACACCCACTCCTCCTGCTTGGAGGGATGGCACATTCTATGCCAATAAATCCTTCTGTTTGAAAACATTTGCCTTCTTAATTGGCTCGTTTACGGGTAAAATATGTTTCTGGGTATTGCTCTGCCAGAATGGGATGCTGAGATGCCTGTCCACCTGGGGTTCAGTCCAGACACAGGACCCAGAGCTGCTGGTGCCAGGGAGGTCCAGCTTGACCCAATCACAGAGATAAGACCTAAAGGAGGAGAGTCTCAGTAGCACCAGAGCAGGCTACTCCAGTAGCTTTTTCCTCTTTGTGCCTCAATTTCTTTCTTTGGGTTCACATTAATTGAGCCTACTGCACCCAGCACAGACTAAGGTCCTTAGAGAAAGCCTCTGCTCCTCACTTTCATTTTCCTAGCAGCATTCTTGCCAGATGTGATGACTATAACCCTCATAGTGGGCTAAAGGGTAGCCCCTACAAAAGATATGTCCACATCCAAATCCCTGAGACCTGTAAATATGACCTTATTTAGATAAAGATACTTTGAAAATGAAATTAAATTAAGGATTTTAAGATGAGAGATGACATGAAGGCAGAGCAGAGATTGGAGGCTACAAACCAAGGACTGCTAAGGCTTACTGGCAAAGAAGGCAAGGAAGGATTCTTCCCCCAGAGGTCCCACTAACATCTTGATTTTGGACTTCTGGCCTGAACTGTGAGAGAATAAATTTCTATTGTTTGAAGTCACTCAATTTGTGGTAACTTGTTACAGCAGCCTCAAGAACCTAGTACCTCCCCGCCTCTTTTATGTAGGGAGTGACTGCACAGAGCTGGGACTCAAACTCACATTTACTCTTTACTCTGACACCTCACAGGTTCTGAAGGAGGCCCACAGTAGAGATGGGGAAACTGAAGCCCAGAAAGGGGCAACGAGTACATGTATGTTCACAGAGCCACCTGGTGACAAAGAAGAGACCAGAACCCAGGACGCTGACCCTCCTCATGCAACACACCCAGCAGCTTCCTCATCAGAAGCAGACTTGACAGGATGTGCAGCACAGGACAGCCCTGAGGAGAGTTTTTCCCTCAGGGTCGCACTGTGGGATCCCATGGGAAAGGACAGGGTAGAGTCCCCCTCAGGGGTTCCCTTTTCCTCTACTCTAAGATGGACCTAGGATGGGTAAGTCATGATGCTCCCTTATAGCTGCTAACTATTGGGAGCTCAGGACATGCCACCCAGCATGGCCACCTCTCCTTCCACATGTCCCACCCAAGGTGGGGCATATATTTTCTCCCCTGCTCAGGTGGGAGAGTGAGACTAGTGTTGACCCCTAGAAAGAATATATCTACCAAGAGGGACTCCTTGTAGTTAACTGGGTCTAAATTCAGAATCAGAATCAGCAGCTGTTGCTAATGGAGGACGCTCACACACACACAAACACACACACACACACACACACACACACACACACACACACACACACACACACTGCATTTCAGGAAAAAGACACAGACTGAACTGAGAGCCTCCTGTGTTGTGCTCCCCACAGGCAGGCTGAGCCCAACCTTATAAGGGAACTACTGGTATCATCTTTCAACTAATGGCTGAGTCCTCCTTTGTCCAATCAGAACTGCATAGCTATAATCCTATTTGCATCTTAACTGAACAATCAGAGAAACTCTGTAATGACCAATCAGAACTCGCGATTCCCAGTATTATTTGGACCAATCAGACTATAAATTTTAATTCTTCATTTTCATAAAAACAGACCAATGTAGGACCAGGGCGGGGACATTTCCTGTAGGGGCCTCCTTTGTGTTTTGGAGGAGACTACTTTTAGTTTCCATGGCTACATTTCCTGTTTTCAAACTTTACTTGACTAAAATTTCTCTTTTTATGGCATAACAGTTAGGTTGGTGGCAGCAAACTTTTTGTGCCAGCAAACTTTTGTTGACATTATAGACAAAACCATACACTGGGCCACACTACATAGTTAGCTGGTTATTTACAGAGCTGGGATTTGAATTCAAGTCTGTCTGCTTCAAATGACCCTTTGCCATGCTGCTTCCATGTTAAGAGCTGGGCTGCTTCCCAAGGTCAAGAGATGTAGTCAGACCACCAGAAGCAGGGTGAGGCCCTGGTTTCACTCTTTCCTCTCTCGCCCATAAAGAGCACCTTATAGGGCTCACAGGTCACAATGTGCCCAGTTACAGTGGGTAGACAGTTTGAATCATCCACTATATGACCCTGGCCAAGTCACTCCCCCTCTTTAATCCTCCATGTCCTCATTTATAAAATGGGGAACATATTTATAGCCACACCTAAGGGTTATTGTGAGAAGTGATGGAATTAAAAACCCAGAAAGCCCTTAGCAACACACTGAGTAATCAGTAAATGCTTAATAAATGCTGGCTAGTGTCAAAGTGAGTTTAAAGCCAGTGAGAAGGAACACATTCCTCTGTTCGTGGAATGTCACTTTATGACCAAAGTGAAACCAGGACTACAGCAAAGTGGGCTGAGGCATACTGTGGCCCTGTCCCTGTGCTTGCCATTAGAATTCTTCCCCAAAGGATACCAGATCCTCTCCTGGTGACAGCCCAGCCACTGTTGTGAGAGCTGAGAGGTGGCTAAGAGTGATCTGATGGCCAGGGAAATGGAGAAAGCAGGGATGGGGAAGCAGCCTCACCCACTGACACCCATTCCTAGTGGTATGTAATAGATGCCCAGAATAGGCACCCTCGGTGACCTCCTCTTCCCTCTTCATGGAAACATCATCTGGATTTATAACCAGTGTGACACCTAAGAGTTCAGAGACTGGCTAATATGAAAAGAAACCAAATCATTAACCTTAGCTAAGAGGGTTGGCTTAGGTTAAATGTAGGAAGAAAAGGAAAGTGGCAATATTATTGTCATCAAACCAGGTCCATTGAACCGTTTTGCAGAGACACCAACAACATGGGGTCCAAGGCCAGAGCTTTTGTCCCCCATCCCCACTGCAGGCCAAGCATCTACATTTTTATTATGTAATGGTCTTCCCTGTAAGATCTCATTTGATTAAATGATTCTGTTCCCCCAAAAGTTTGAAAACCCCTGTCCTGATCCAACTGTCTTTTCATCAATTAATTCATTTATTCAACTAGCAAGTGTTGAGCACCTAAGTGTAGGCACATAGCGGTGCTGCACACAGGAATACAATGGCCACTGCCCTCATGGAACTTATGGTGTGAAGGAAGAGATGAACATTGAACAAGTGAATACAAAGTCTCTATAGTAATGAAAGCTAGGCAGGGACGCATGGGGAGCTATGAGAATATATTATAACTGGGAACTACGGGTGGAAGAAGCAGGCTAGGCAGAAGGGCATTGCCCTCACTCTTAAAGATAAAAGGCAGCAGAGAGTGACAACACCTGATTTCGATATTAAAAGGTACGTTGGCAGCTGGGTGGAGAATGATTTATAGAGGGTCAGGAAAACAGCAAGGAGGCCAGTGATGAGATCATGACAAGCTATTGATGCTGGTAGTCTGGACCAGAGCTGGGGCAAGCTTCATGGGTGTTTGACCTGGGCAGCTAGCTACACAGAGCCCTCACTCAGAAGGGCCCCACACTTGGTTTAATACTCTGATACAGCCACTGTCTTTAGATTCTTAATACTTTTTGAACAAGGGGCCCCATATTTTCATTTTGCACTGGGCCTACCAAATCACATAGAGGGTCCTGACCAAAGCAGAAAAGGCATCTCTCTTAAACATTCAAAGTCAGAACCAGACCTTTTCCCACTGGTATGCAGGAGCTGGCACTTGTACCAGCTGGAGAAATGGTTGTTCAGTTTTGAGGAATTTTATTGTCACAATGGTAGCTTGAAATTGTCTGCAGTGGAAGTATTCACATCATGGAAATCAGCAAATATTACAAGTCATGGTCTTTTTTCAAAGGCATTTCTTTATCAGCATTTCCCAGAGTGTGTCCAAGGCCCACCTTGGCAGTGTGCTAAAAAATAGTT
Source organism: Macroglossus sobrinus (assembly GCA_004027375.1). NCBI lineage: Eukaryota > Metazoa > Chordata > Mammalia > Chiroptera > Pteropodidae > Macroglossus > Macroglossus sobrinus. The sequence continues at coordinate 489,394 of PVKZ01000915.1, read as the reverse complement.
TCTGGGCACCCCTCCCCAGGCCTGCTGGGTCACCCTGCAGGGTGTAGAGTAGGCATCTGGGTGATTTCAGAGACCCCTGAGAGTGCCAGGGCAGTAAGATTGAGGCTCTACACAGTGGGCCCACAAGCTTCACAGGAGATAAGGACAGAGGAAACCGGTTTTGGGAGTTAGCAAAGAAAATCTATCTGCCTGAGGTGTGAGGGTGATGGTTCAGCAAGAGAGCAGAGGGGCAGTAGTTCCGGGTCTGTGCCCTTGAGGGCCCAGCTTCAGGTCAAGAACTTAAGTTCCCAGCCTGGGACCTGCCCCCACCCTCCCAAGTAGAGGCAAAGTGCAAAGGCGAGGCTGTTCTCCTTTGCTGGACTCCTGGGTTGGGGTCAGAGACCTCCAAGAAGACCAGGGAACCCTCAGATCAGCAGCACTTCCAACCCACCATGGCTCCTTGCACAGTCGGTGCTCCGTAAATAAAGACTATTATTATTGCAATCGTTGTTGTTATAATGGCTCCACCTCCTGGCTGGCTTGGCACCTTTCCTGCACACTATCCTCTCACCCCCCACCCCACCACCTGAGTCTCTGAAAGCAGCTGGGGCCACTATACATCCGTTTCCCGCCACCCCTACCGCGTCCCGTGAGGGGGCCCCCTGCAGACTCTCATCAGAGGATCCCAGCAAGAAGGGCAGGTGGGGATGGTAGGTGGTGGGCGATTCTAAGCAGACACTCTCCCCATCTCACCCCACCTCATCCCCCGCCTCCTCTCGCTCTTCTCTTCAGGGGCACAGACCAGCCGGGAAGAGCCCATCCTCTCCTGGCTGCTGCGGCGGGGAGAGGGGTCTCACTCCCTGGGAAATGGCGCCACCTGCAGACCCCCAGGGGCGCCGCAGCATCGGCCCCTCAAATCGGGATGGAGGCGGCAGAGAGGACCTCCCACTCTGGTTAGAGGCCCGTGTCAGACTCCTGTACTGGACCACAGCATCCCACTAACACTCACTGCGCCAGGACCCAGAAAGTGTTCAGTATAATTCACACCCTGATTAAGAAGTTTGGAGACTGCTCCCTGGAGATGACAAGTTAATCCATCAGTTTCCTAACATGAACACAGGCCATGGGAAAGTTTTTCTTTCTAGGCCTCAGTTTTCTTATCTGCAGAATTGGGAGTGAGGGTATTGCACTAGAAGAGACTATCTCAAAGGTCAGATGGGATTCTCAGACTTTAATGAGAAAGAGAATCACCTGGAAGCATGTTTAAAATGCAAGTTCTGGGGCCCCACCTCCCAAGAAATCCTGATCCATACGGCAATCTGCATGTCGAATCAGTTTCTGGGAGATTCTGATGTAAATGTTTTGCCAACCACGGCATGAGAAACACTAAAGGAACAGGCCTCACAGAGGCTGGAAATAGGAAGGGACCTGCCAGATCATGCGTCTAATGTTGAAGTTGTGACACTATCCAGAAGGCAGTAGAAGCCACAGGAGCTTTTAAATGGGAAGTGACAGCTCTTTAGAAAGATCGCGCGGGCTTTAGCTACTATGAAGAAAAGGTTGGTGGAGGTCAGGCAAGGTGGATAACAGAGACATCAGGTAACTGCTGAAGCTTTTTTTCCAATGAGATTCAGTGGTGCCCTGAACAAGGTTGTGGAGAGGGGAGGGGACAGATTTTAGTGATAAATTCTTTAATTCCTTTGGAATACAGGAAGAATACACCAGAATTTGATTATATTTCTTTTTTTAACCCAGAGGGGTTGCATATGTATTATGTACAGTGGTATAATATATATATATGTATGTATTTATATATATATATAATAATACCACTGTATTGTGTGTGTATATATATATATATATATATATATATATATACACACAATACAGTGGTATAATATATATTATATATCAAGTACATGACACACACACACACACACACACACACACACACACACACACTCATTTTTTTGGCCTGGGCAATCACTTTTAGAGCCCTAAGCTAGGAGTACATTGAGGCCCCCACACTGTGAGGAAACCCAAGCCACATGGACAGGCCATATGCTCCTGCTGACAGCCCACCAGCAGTCTCAGCCAACTACCAGCATCAACAGCCCCATATATCACAAAACTAAAGAGGTCTTCAGATGAATCTAGCTGTTGAAGTCATCACCAGCCTTCATATTTTTGCAGGTGAGGCCCCAGTTATCATAGAACAGTGATAGTTGTCCCCACTGGGCCCTTTCAAAATATTGGACCATAAAATCTATGAGCATAATGAAATAGTTACTTTTCACAACTAAGTTTCAGGGTGGTTTATTATGAAGCAATGGATAACCAGACCTGTCATCATTATGTACCATGGTGTCTTTGTCCATGCTTTCTGTGAGAGAACCAGTGTCCCCAACATAGCTGTGAAGCTGAGGAGAGAGAAGGAAACAGGCATAGTATAGTGAGATGGTCTGAGGGCAAAGAGTTGGGGCCTCAGGGTAGGGAGCACAAACCAGCCCTTAATGGGTACTCCCTTCAAATCCCCTTGTGGAAGAGACTAGAAGCCTAACCCACGGTCTGGTTCTGACTTCACCACTCCATTCCAGGTCACCCCGGATGATTCTAGATCCTGTTGCCTATGGCCTTTTTAGTCTCAGTGATAGAGTCGCAAGAGAGTTGGCCTCCTCTTTGGACCCCAGTATCTGGTCACATTCAGAGTCGGCACCTTCTAAGGGAGCCAGGGAAGAGTTTCTGTGAACCTGCCCCTCCCCTCACTGTGGCTAAGAAGAGCTTCAGGGGCTGGATTGTTGTGGTTCCACTGCTCACCAGCTCTATGACCTTGGGCAAGTTATTTTATCCCTCTGAGTTTGAGTTTTATCAGCTGTGAAATAGGGCAATGAGAGGTCCTACTCTCAGTTTTTGTGTGAATTAAATGAGATGAAGCAGATTAAGTGCCCAGTTTTAGGAAATGCTCCCTTAACGTTTGCTATTCTTTTGCAACTGTTGTTCACGTTGAAAACCAAAAAGTCCAGGCAAGTAACATCACTGTGCGTGGAAAAACACATTTCTGCTTTGAAGGAGAACCTTCCCCTCTGCTTTAAGCACAAGGTGTCCTGTGGGAATTTAGGCCCAGTTTAGCCAGAATCTCATGGAAATCTAGCCTGGGATTGGAGAGGGTCTGGGCTGCAGTTTCCAAAGATCTGTTTCTATCCCAGCTCCACTTGACTCTTTTAAGTAAAGCCAGGACACAGCTTAGCAGGAAAGAAGGAAGCTGCTTCCACAGGGTGGGTACCCAGTGCAGATAGGCAGACATAGATGGGAAAACAAGGGAGCTGAGTTTAAGTCTTAGCTCTTTAAATCCTATAGCAAGTTCTGCCAGAACTTGCTATAGGATTTAAAGCACTTTCGTGCCTCAGTTTCCCCATCTATAATTTATTTCATAAATACTTACTACAGGTCTACTGGCACTGTCCAGCTCAGGCCCACAAAGATGCCCAGGGTGGCCTTCCAGCTTTTGTACATGCTATTGAAAATGATCCTCCTATATCTTTTACATCTTTTCCCTTGCTGAGTCTTTAGCACCTCTCAATCTGAGCTAAGACAGTGCTTCCTTTCATAAGCCTTTCTTGGTCAGGTGCCCTCTTCCCAGTGGGTTGTACTGCATTGATTACCCACTATGTGGTAGCAATGATGACAAAAGGGAGGATGAGAATGGCCTAATTTTCCCACCAAAGCGTGAGCTTTGTGAGAGCTGGCATAAGTTGCCCAAAATACAGTTGTTGAATAGTACTGGAAATCCATCTGCTGCTTTTGTCACTTATTAGCAGTGGTACCCAAAATGTGTTATTACCTGCATTTTATAGCTTTGGTTTTCACATCTAGCAAATGGGGCCATAATAACTGTGCCTCCCATCTCTACCTCAGAGCTTTCTAAACCCTGCTGGGAGCTTTACAGACCATGACCTCACAGTTGTATGAGGCAGCATAGTGCGTTAAATTGTATCCACCAAAATCCATGTCCACCTGGAACCTCACACTGTGACCTTATTTGGAAATAGGAGGGTCCTTGCAGATGTAATTAAGGTGAGGATCAAGATGAGGTCATATTGAATTAGGGTGGGCCCTAACAATGAAAAGTGTCCATATAAGAGACAGAAAAGGACAAACAGAGACATAGAGAAGAAGGTCATGTGGAAACAGGCAGAAATTGGAGTGATGCAGTTTATAAGCCAAGGAATTTCAGGAGCTACCAGAAGCTACAAGAGGCAAAGAAGGACTTTGGATCTCTGGAAGCAGTATGACCCTGCTGCCATCTTAATTTTGGACTTCTGACTTCTTGAATTGTGAGAAAATATATTTCTATTATTTTAAGGCACCTAGTTTGTGGTAATTTGCTACGGCAGCCGCAGGTGTTATTACCTGCATTTTATAGATGAGAAAACTGAGGCCGAAGCATGAGGTTACCTCCCCAGGCTCACAGTCCCTGGGCTGCAAAGGGAGGATCTGAACCTTGTGTACCAGACCCCATAGCCCCGTGATCTTAGCATTACATCTTGGCCTGCTGCTGCAGTGGTCTGTGCACATACCCACCCACTATCCAGCCTCCACTTGAACAAGCAGGATTATATTCCACAATTCTGCTGCTTCTAAAAATGCTACCCTCACATTACTAAAATGGGAGGCAGCCTAAAAAGCTTCATATGTATCCTCCCCAGTTCCAAATTATTGCCTGAGCAATTGATTTTCTTTCCTTTTCTCTTCTCACTCCCCTTCTTCTTTTCCCCCTTCCTTCCCTATTTTTAAACCCTGTAAACTCCTTAGTCTCAAACTCAAGATCCCAGTCTGGCCCCCAATCTGCCTCTCCAGTTTTACCTCCCATTTCTTCCCAAGCAAGCCCTTCCTCCAATAAAATCCTCCTGCTTTATCTCCCCTCACAAGGTTCCCTTGGTGTAGAATGCCCCAGCCCACATAGGTACAAATAAAAAACCCACTCCATCTTCAAGCCTAAACTCAAATTCCACCTCCTCCTGGCACATTCGGTCAACACTTCCCTCTGACCACACACATGCATTCACAAACATCCCTGAGTACTTGGTCTGTGCCAAGTAGATCTAGGAGCCAGGAAATGCAATACCCTCACTGTCTGGTAAGAGAGTGGGAAGTCATGACAAGTGTAGGGAGGTGGGGAGCAGAAGAGGGAGCAGCAACTCTCTGCAGGACAAGGCCGACTGTGTGTGGGAGAGAGCGGCTAAGGGGTCTGGGCTTAGCTGGTTAAGTGCTAGGAAGCCACGAGTACATGTTCCAAGAGGTGGGGAAGTCTGCATAATAGTCAGGGGTGGGATGGCGTGGGCGGGGGGAGGTAGAGTGGGAGACATGGGAGGTGAAAATGGGAGCCAGGTTACAGAGGGACCATATATAGCCATTCTGAGGTTTTGATCCTGTTCTCCTGAGTGTTCCAAAGTGTAACCCCAGCCCACCTGGATTACCCAAGAAGTTTGTTAAAATGCAAATTTCTGGATTCCCACTCAGCTCTAGGGATGGGGCCCAGGAGACTAGAGTTTTACCAAGCTTTCTGGGTAATTCCAATGTACCTTTAGTCTTCCAACAGAAGAGAAGATGGAGGCAGAGTGAGGGGTCTGAAAGGAACACATCATTGGATCTGCTTTTTAGAATAAATTGGTAGCACTAATTTCACATCTGTCTGGTTTTTGGTTTCTGCCTCCATGGTGTTAATTTGGTACCACCTCCTCAGCACCCATCCCCTTCTTCCACACAGAGACCCAATTTAGTCCTGGTATCAAGTAGGTAATAATGGGCTCTGGGAAGGGAGGCCCCACCACCAGCCCTAGGAGAGAATCCTGATTGGACCCATTTATCTGGCCCCCACTTTCCCAGACTCCTTTGCAGCAAGAAGTATCCATGTGATAGTTATGGCCCATGGGACAAATTTGTGTATTCTTCTGGGAAAGGTTTGCCTCCTGTTAACATAGGCAGAGGTGAAAAGAAAATCTGACTAGTGCTGATCCTCCTGCTTCTAGACCCCGAGGATGTGATGAAGGGCCATCTCATGACCAAGAGGTGACAGGCCCAATAAGGGAAAGTTAATGTGTGGAGGACAGTAGAGCAGGATACAAAGAACCTGGTTCTAAAGGACATGGCTGAACCGCTGCTACAGATCCAGACACCCACAGAACCCATGGCCCCCATCCAGCCCTCTGCCAACCCAAGACTTCTTGTCCTGAGATTATTAGAATGTAAACACCTTGAGGGCAAGGACTCAGTCTATCGCATGCATTCCAAGTACCTTGAATGATGCCTGGCATACAGAAGGTCCTCAATGAATACTTGTCAAATGTTTTGAATTTTAAGTAGATGTCTTTACTGCTTATACAAATCAGTTGAGTCTTATGTAGTTTGTACCAAGGAATCCTGACATGGTAACTTCTCTCTCCAGCCTGACCGAGAACCTCTTGAGCAGGAAAGGGACTGAGCATTACTAAACATTGCATCCCACAGGCTTGACACAAACCCCCATCTAGTAGCAATAGGCAGCTTTTTCTCAGAGGAGCCCCAGGCACTGTCTTAGACCTGGTTTGGAGCCTGCCAGAGCTGGATGGCTGGGTCTGTGAGTTCCCATCATCCAGACCTAGAGTGAGAAGCCACTGAGGCATCCGATGAAAAGAGCTTAATGTACACTACAGACCATCCACACCAAATGATGCCCAGGGACCACCAGCTGCAGGCTAAGAAGGTGGAAGCTGGCAGCAAGCAGTGCCACTAGATTCTTCTTGAGGTGGAAAGAAAACTGAGAATCGCCAGAGCCAACCTCCACACAAGTCATGAAATTTCAAGCCACTGTGGTCAAGTCCCAATTCCAAGTGTGGCAGCCCTGGGAAGAGGAGCAATGAGGGGTGAGGAACAGGGCTTGAGCAGCTTCACAGACAGGACCTGCCCCCTTGTTTCACAGATGGGAAAATGAGATCCAAGGAAGGGCTGACTTGCCCTGGGGCACCCAGTGAGTGCTGGTAATATTTAACTGTGAACTGAGATTTAATCTTAAGAGGTTTGAGGATAGGCATTGGGGAGGGATCCTCTCAATTCTGACAATTTGTGTGGATAATTAAGGATAAACATGCATAGATCGATCCATTTTTATGAAGGAGAGGGTCCATAGCATTCATCGGATTCTCAAAGGGGTATAAGACAAAAGTAGAGAGTGGAGAAGACCAAAGTCACATGTCAAGGCACAGCAGACATGAGAATACCACTTGTGTCTTAGATTCTCAGTCACTGCCCTACTATTCCTCCTCATGGAAAAGGTCATTTTTTTTTTCAATGTACCAGTTTATCCAATGGGCCTAGTCAGTGGGAACACCATGTTTTCCAACAGGTAGATGCTCCGTTGTCTTGCTGATATTGCCCATGGACACTGATAAAGAACTAGGGAAGACCCTGGGTCTACAGCTCACTCTTGAACTGTTTCCAGAGGGTCCCCATGCAAAATGATGGCCACAGATCCATGGCTTTCAGAGCCTAAACATACTTCTAGTAAGACACACTCTGCTCTAGTTCAAATTGTTGCTATGCATCATGTTCAAATCTTCCATATGTTTCCATTGACTCCCCTGGATCATGCTGGCCTGGCAAGGGTCAAATTCCGAAGCAAATGACAGATTGATTAAACACAATGGCAAAGTATGAAAATTAATCGAGATATTTAATAGACAGTGCAAACCATAATTTCATCTGAATATAAATGTATGCACATGTTTCCAATGAGTTATCTATCAGTTATCACAAATAGCAACAAGGACCTTAGAGCTATGTTAGAAAAATGTATAGCTGGGATTTAACTCTAACAATCTCACTTGCTTTCAAGAGAACACCATCCATTTCAAATCAGTATCACAAACTCCAAAAGACCAGGGGAGTGGGAGTGAGGAGTGTGGGCTAGAGTAGGAAACACAGGGGCCAGTACACAGGTAATGGACAGAAATACAGCTCTCAAGGAAACCAAAATCAGATGCATTATTACAGCTAAAGACAAGGAAAAGCCTATGGCTTTTAAAAAACGACTTTTCTGCCAGTACCATACAAGTCTTACAAAGAAATATGTGACAAGTCAACTGACTTAAAAGGACAGAGACTACATTTCAGATCATTTCAACTGCAAACAGTCGACCCTTTCCATTGAGGTTCAGCAGTGGAGTTAGCGTAGTCCAGAAGCTCAATGTTGGATTTGCAAATACAGTTTATTTTACAGAAATTCAACATTATAAACAGCAGGCACCTCCCACCCCACCCTTACCCAACCCCTCCCTCCCCCCGCCCGCCCTGCTGGGTGCAGACCATGCTATGCAGAGTGAGCAGCGATGCGGCCCTACTGCTTTGGAGGGAGATTTGAGAGCGATGGAACCTGCCTGCACCATGACCTGCCTGCCCTGCACACACACACGCCTGACCGCTGTGCAGGCCACCAGAGTCTGTCTGGGCCCAGTGTGTGCTGGACCAGTTAAATGTTTCCAGCCCAGGACGCCAACTGCTTTATATCTTCATCTTCCTCTTCCTTCTTCTTGGCTGTGTGACGAAAGAAAACAAACACAATTTAGGAGGACTGGTTGTAGTCCTCTTAACACATTGTGGCTGGGTGACCAAGCTGTGCTGCATGGTGTCTGCAAAACAGCCTTGTTCTTGCAGCCACCTCACCTCCAAGCTATCAGAAGACTGCTTCTCTCTGTGCCTAAAAGCTTCAGCATTAAACTGCAGATAACTAGGCATTTTCTCCAGCACTTCCCCTTCACCCACAACAGGGCCAGACATAAAAAGGATTCTACACTGAGAGTCAGGATTCAGGGAAGGCCTTAGTCCCAGAGCATCCAAGGGTGGGAGAGAGTGGGAAGAACCCCAGAAGAGAGCTAATCCTCGCCAACCCCACCTCTACCTTGAAGAGGTGACCCACCTCTCCAAATCTGCATGTGGCTTGCTGGACAGTGCCTAGACCCCCTTTGCCCATACCCCACCCCAAGCAGCTGACTTGAAGAGCCACTTCCCCTTGAAATATGGGAGAGCGAGGTGACTACACCTGGTCACACTCCACCCCTGAGCTCTCTTTCCATGCCAAAGCAAACTACTTCTCCTTTTCTAATTTTTTTTTTTTTTTTTTTTTGGTTAATGTGATGTTTTATTTTATTTTTTTATGCCTACAGCACCCAGTCTTCTAGGTGGTCTCCCATCCAAGTACTAACCAGGCTCGACCCTGGTTAGCTTCCGAGATCATATGGGATCAGGCGTGTTGAGAGTGGCATGGCTGTAGACTATCCTTATCTAGTTTTATGTGGAATACTTCCACCCAAGGGTGAAATAATGGGGGAAGGAAGGAGAAGAAGGAATAGGCAGAAAGAAATGAAGACTTTAAAGAACGAGGTCTCTAAAAAAGCTAAGTTGTTTCCATCCCACAGTGATTGCTTCTGAGGCCCAGGGCTTTTAAAGGTGTGTACAGCAAATTTAGACAGGGAGCAAGAGCAGTCCTGGAATTAAACTCTTACACCTTTACCCAGTGCCTAGAATGTTCTCTGGTTTGGTGACAAAGGGAAAATCATTCTGGGATACTGGCTCTCAACTGGAGGTGATTCCCCCCATAATGCCAAGGGGCAACTGGAATATCGAGAAACATTTTTGGTTGTCACAACTTGGAAAGGAGGGTGCTATTGGCATCTAGTATATAGAGGCCAGGAGTGCTGCTAACCATCCACAGTGCACAGGACAGGCCCCCCATCCTGGCCCCAGCCCAAAGAATGACCTGGCTTTGTCAGTAGTGCAGTGGTTAAGAAACCCTGTTCTACAGAGAAAATAGAAATAGGCAGGTAACATTGTCTCTGGGGCCATTACAACAGATCCCACTTGGTTCTCAATCCTAGGCAACTCAGAATCCAAACCAAGGCCAACCGACCATACTAGATTACCCACCACATGGCATCATGAGTGTGTCATGACTCTGAAAAGAAGTACTCACCAGGTTTTGATGGTAGGGCTATAGAGGGAACATTTGGTAGAGGGACTGTTTCAGGTCCACTGATTTCCAGTAAATTCTTGTCTAGTTCTTCCTGTTCTAGTTCTTCTAATTCTGCCATGAGCTCATCCTGGTAAAAAGAAACACAAGAAAGTGAGAGACACTCCTGGGAATCCCAGCCCTCGCAGTAGTACCTCTTGCGTAATGGCTGAGGGGGCATACACTCCTTCTGAGAGGATCAAGGGGAGATGAACTCCAGGTCCACACTCTTTGTGACTCAAACACTCTAAATAAGCTTTTCTACTGGTGAACATAACACACAATCGAGCAATTACTGCCATCTTTGTCTACATACTCCACTAGGCTGTGCGCATCTTGAGAGAAGGGATTGTATCTTTTCATTCCTGTTTTTTATCTCAAAACTGGGCACGTTGAGTGAATACAGGAATATTTGCTGAATTGAAATTAATTTGACTAGTCCATCAAACTCTAGTCTGAAAACATGAAAACCCTGGTGTTGGCAGCTGAGGGTAAGAGTTACAGGTTGCTTTATCAGCTACACAATGGGAATGAGCACAAGGAATCAAATTCAGTGGAGATGGCCTGGCCCTTCAGTGGACTCAAATCTAAGACAGAATAAAGTACTTCAACATTTTAAAAACTCGAGTGACTCAGAGTCCTACCTGCTATAGTAGAAACCGGTAGGTGGCCAAGACCCAGACAGATCCCTGCCTGAGGAGTCAGACATAAATGTTCCTTCTTTAGCTTCACCTTTACCTCACCTAAGAGTTGTCTGAGTACAAATCCTGTAAACTTCTCCAGGGTATGGTCACCTTAGCTGCCTTAGCTATGAGCCCAGAGCCTTTCACGGAGCAGTGAAGGGTAACTAACTACTTGTTGAAACCAATTATTGACCTCAAGCCTACTGAGAGGGCCCAATGAAGGTTCCTTTACTCTCCCCAAGCTTCTACCCCAAACAGTGAAATCACACCTCAAATTCAAGAACTAGGGAGGCCTAATACCATGCCCTATACATCCAAGTCTCTGGAGGGATAGAACTGGTGGTGATTTCCATACCACATGCTTCCTGCCAGAGAACCTTTAATAGCACATCGAAGGGCAGCTGGTGTCATTCATGAAGCTTATGTGATCTGCATGAAACTACTCACCTCATCAAATTCTTCACCAAACCCTACAGGTTTTGAAATAGCTGTTGAAATCTCCTCTGCAAGTTCTTGCTGGTCAGCAATGTCCTGCATTAACTCATCAACTTTATCGATGTCCCTTTAAATGAAATGGAGAGATGTCATATCGATGATCAGTCTATGTAAAGAGAGTCTGTGAGGCAGGAGCAAAAACTGCTCCACACAACCTTCTCCCCAGCTCCACTCCCTATAATCACTCTCTGTGAAGAATTACTTAATCTTTATTGTCTTCTTCCTCTCTCTTTAAAATAGAGAATCACAGAATCAAGAGGATGGAAGTGTCCTTAGACATCACCTAGTCCAACACCCTAAGGAAATAAGGTTTAGCAAAGTTAGGTGCCATAATCATAGTCTCTCATGAGACCACAGGACTTTAACTCCTGGGCCAATAGCTATTCTTCAAGCTCAAAGGCAAGGCAACTAACTCTACAGGGGGAGGTAAAATCACAAATCATAAAACAAAAGCCATGCCACTTGACAGGCCCTTCCCATCTACTCAAACCAACTTATGGCTCCTCTACTAGATCTCAAAGGAAAAGCAAACATGCAGAATTATTTTCTATACAATGTCAATCTCAATCGTATAAATATACCATTAATCGATATAATATGTACACATATACTTCAAAGTGTGCATATAGTCTTTACTGAGATGTACTTTGTGTTAAGAATCCTGGAGAACACAGAAATGAAACAGACATGAATCACACTAAGGAAACTCAGTCCAATGAACATCCACTATTTGAAGGATACTTTTCCTACACCCCCTATACTCCCATGTTTCTAGAGCAAGGATCAAGAAACTTTTCCTATAAAGGGCCAAAGAGTAAATATTTTAGAATTTGTGGGCCACACGATTGCTTTCACAAATACTGAACCCTGCTGTGTAGCAAAAAAACAGCCAGACAGTAGGTAAATTAATGGGCATAACTATATTTCAATGAAACTTTATTTATAAAATAGGTGGTAGGCATATAGGCTGCATTTTGCCAACCTCTATTTTAAAGCAGGGTTGAGTATACAAAAGGAAGGAAAAGGGGGCTCCAAGCACCATCAAATATATGCTGCCAAGTCTAAGCACCAAAAAAAAAAAAAAAAAAAAAATTCTGTTCATGGGAGAGGCCTGCATTTGGAGCTTAGGGTTACCCCTGACCTTTAATTACATACAACTGTAACAAGCTTGGTTATCTAGTTTCTTAGGCCACTGTATATGAGGAGTAGCCACATTGAGAGGCTGCTGAAGTCAAGAACACTGTCAACATGACAGCCAAAACAGAGCAAGGGCAGAGGCAGAAACTTCCACTGAAAGCATACAAAAGAACAGACAGATCTAAAGCCCTTGATGAACCATGTTTCAGGGCCCCTGACAACATCAAGAAAAAGTCATGGACATTAGTTCATAAATATCCAAGCTGATAAAAGACCCAGGGCAAGTCACTTCCCCTCTGTGACATGACTTCCCCACCTTGATAATCAGAGGCCTGGGTGAGAGGACCTTCTAGGGACCTTTCCAGCTTGAAAATAAGCTCATCACAATAACCCTGAATTACTCAGAAAATAGTGTCTCATTCCATGAGATCTGTCTCTGAAGGTAAGGTACACGACCCATTTTAGAAAGAGTTCCAAAAAAGAATACAAATTAAAACAAACTCAGGTGCTTAAATGAATAAGTCAAGAGGTCTGCCCAAGGCTTGGGCTCCAGGCATTCTAGGGCCGGCACTGCCTGGCAGCACGGGTGCCCCCTCCACCAGCAGGTAGCTAACGTACATGTTGTCGTGAGCAGCTTTCATGGCCTTGGCAGCATAGCCCATGTTCTTGAGCACCTCGGTGTTGGTGTTGGCATTCTCCAAGGCCTCTCGCTGAAACTCAATGGTCGACAGTGTACCATCGATCTGGGCCAGCTGCTTTTCATACCTCTTCTTGCGCTTCAATGCCTGAAGGGCCGCTGCATAGGAAGAAAACAGGATTTCAGAGAGTCCAGACACAGAGTAATATCCTAGAGTTCACTTGGGTCTTCTACTTAATTGTAACAGATGAAATTCAGTTGTTGCTTCCACTACAACAAAGGATTAACAATCTCCTCTATACAAAAGGCACATTCAATTTTCTGAGAAAACTATACAGAATTCACATACTTCAAAATGCAAGCAAGCATTTAAGCAAAAGTTCACATTATCTGGTAACCATATAAACACAGAGCAAAGCATGGAGAGGCACCCAGAGGAAGAATGTGCTCTAAGTCAAAACCCAGCTCACAGACTTAGGTGAGCTACTTAGCTTCCATGATAAGTTCACTGTGAGGAGTAAATGAGATAATATGTGTAAGCACCTAGCATAACAAAAAGCAGTGGACCCAAGAAAAACATCAGCTCTAATTCTGATAAAGCAATTTAAAGTATCATTTTATGCCAAATAAATTACAAAAATAATAATGACTATACCTAATAATGGATCAGTTGGGATTAAAATGCTATCTCACACATTGCTGGCAAATGTAAATTGTTATAATGCTTCTAAAAAAATATGGCAATACACAGCAACAGTCATAATGTCATTCCTGCCTTCTGACTCAGTAATTTCCTTCTGGAAATGTATTCAACAAAGCAGAAAGCCCCATGCCTAAAGATGGTTACTATAGCAATCTCTATCATAGAAAACATAACAAAACATCATCTATCTCATCTTCTGGTGTGTTAAGAGATCATTTTGTTTTAAGATCCAGCCAGAACAACCAATTTGACCAAGGTGAATTCCTGATGGAGCAGGAGCCAAAACCTCTCATCTCCCTACTCAAAACCCAGGCTTCCTGCCCCTTACTGTTTTAATTATTCTCTTTACACTAAAAATGATCTTTAGCACACATCTTCGACAGTTATTAAAGCCAGGAAGGAGGCTCAGCACCGACTCAAGCAGAAGGAATGGACTTAGTCAGGGAAGCTGCCCAGCCCCTATCTTGATCTAGACAGCATTAGCCTTACATACATATGGTCACACATATGCACCCATGCACACGTGCTCCCCATATCCCCAGGCTCCAGCCCAGAGTCATCTCCTGCAGGCTGTGGGCGACAATTACCTCCCCGACAGGGCCGTGGTTTCTCCACACGTCACATAAATAGGTTCCATGCTCCTTCCAGTCATACTCCCTTATTAGCCTAGGATTACATCCTGAGAACCATTTGCCAAGGGTAAACAGGCTTAGCCTACATGTAAGCAGTCCATAGTTCCTCCAAAAGCAGATAAAATCACCAGGAAAATTCCTCCAGCCAAAAACTAAGGCAGGCTAAACAGAAATTTAAAAAAAAGAAAAGGAAAAAAACTCTGAAGAACGATCAAATGTGACTCATCAAAAGCTGAAAAGTCACTCAACCTGTTATCTGCCTTGATTCTGGTGTGAATGACCAGAATGGCATATGACTTCAAGAAATCCAACTTGAAATCACACCCAGGAGTCCCCCAGACCCCTTACTCAATACCTTTACCTCCTGCTAGTACTAAGTCATGCATGCAATGTAAGTACCTCACAACAACAACCCTTCAAGGTAGAAATGACTACCCTTTTTAGTAAATGAGGAAACAAACTCCACAGAGGTCATGTAGCTCCACCAGGTGGTTAAGCAGCAGAAAGGGGACTAAGCCAGGTGTGAAACTCTAAAATCCACACCCTGCCATTCTAAGTTTTATGCCTCTCACTTAATGAAAAAGGTAGGATCCTGCCCTGGAGAGAGTGTCAAAAGGACTGTTGGAACATAGAGAAGGGAGTGCAAATCCAACTATGTCATTTCTTGCTTTAAAATCCTCAACAGCTCCCTTGACCCACAGGACAAAGCCTCCATGTGGTTTAATGTGGCCCCCAAGGTCCTGCAGGAGGCATGGGACTGAGATTCTTGCTACAAGCCAGGTTCTGGGAGCCCCAGCACCGGATGTGAATCCCTTTGCCACTAACCATTATAGGAGAGGGAAGATATTCTGGGAGAGTCCTGGTACATAAATGTTCCAGGCCTGGGGCTCCTTCCTCGTGACTCCTTGATACCAAGTTGCTTTTCCACATAAACCAACCCCAACACATCTCAATCAGCAAGTGATTCTCAAGGCTTCTCAGGCCAATGTCCCATAGATGCCCTTTTACCAGGTCCTCTCCAGTCATCCCCACCACCCATGGCATAGCCCAGCCTATAACAATTTGTCCACCAGTCAAGATTCAAGAAGGTAGTCTAAGAACTTTCTACGTGGAAAGCAAGCAAGGGGCTGTGGCAGTCCCATCTACCTTCTCAATTAATCTTCCTGCAACCCAGACATGGGGTAGAGATCCCAGATCCATACAAAAAGGAGACTAGAGATCAGAAAGGTGAAGCAGTTCATCCAAGTCACCCTGTTAAGTGGGCAGAGGAGGGCTGTGTAAATCCCCTGGCTTCTGCTCTTCCTACACAGGCTCAGAATGATGGCAAATGACTCTAGGACAGTTCTCGAGAATAATTAAGATGACACATTGGCCTTGCTTTTCAGTGTCCTGAGTGTAGCAAGAACCAAATGTATTCATTCTCTATTACAACAGATTTAGAACTGCTTTAACTTTCTCTCTAACACGTTTCCAACTGGCAGTGACTCCTTGTATGCCAATCTTACATTTCTCTGATCTCCACTCTACTTCTAAAATCCCCCAAGCAATAAATGACTGGAAGCAAATATCCCAACATACTAGGGAGGTAAGCGAGAGTCTTCTCATGAATGAAATAATATTTCTATTATTCACCTTTACAGACCAACATTCAGCACAATGACTAGTACACAGTAAGTGCTTAGTATATATTAAGCTGAATCTTCAATTTCATCTTTTTTTACATTTTTCATATATTCTATGTAGTATTCCTCATTTGGGGTGCACCCGTATTTTATCTCCTATGCATCTGTGATTTAGGAGCAATAATAATGTCTCATTGAAACACAAGCTAAAACAATCATTTGGCAGGATTCTTTCCCTGAATTCTTTCTGGCTCATAAAACAGGAACTTCTGCAAGCGCCTGCCCTTCCCTTTACCTTCCCTTTATCTTCACCATAAAGTATGCCTCTTTAAGATTAGGAAAAGGTCCTGAGCAACTGCCCAGCCCTACAGGGCTACCTCTCCTACAGGCAGAGTTCACAGTCTTCTCCCCTCCATGCAGTGAACACTCCAGGATGGTGTCCAGCAGGGACAATTTATTTGTTTATCCCAATCTAACGCCTGTATTTCCCAACTGAGAACTCTTAAAGAGAAAGGGTACACTATTACTTTCCCCTTTCATACGTGGTTCATGAGTAAAGTAACCTTTAAATTTGACATAGGGTCCGCATTTGGGCTGCAAGAATACGTGTAAACATGTCTGCAGCACTTTAACCACTCTATATCTCACAAACATGTGGCACCATGGTGAAGTTTAGCTTAGAGCAAACAAAATAAGTAAAATACCACTCTTCCTGCATAGTTACACTGAAAGTAAAACAGCCTCCAATCCCAACCTTATTTCTGATCACAAGACTGCTTCCGTATATAGCCAAAGTTAAGAGCCAAGTTCAGTGTTTTACATAAATATATGCTGGCTCGTAATGTCTTCCCTACACTTCTCCAAATTCCTGATGGTTGATTAAAAAAAACAAGTACTAGATTCTCATCACAAGAAAAAACAACTCATAACTATGTGAGATGATAGATGTTAACTAAACTTAATGTGGTAATCCATATTTGCAATATATATATATATATATAGTCATTTGTTAAGCACCTAAAACTAATATAATATTACATGTCAATTATATCTCAATAAAATTGGGGATAAAAACAAGTACTGGGTTTACAAGGAGTTTATCTAAACCAAATATTCAGAAGGGTTGTACAAAGAAATCCCTTTTCTGCCAAAGAATCTCAGTGTCAGTCATGAGCACAATGACTTTAACAACTGAAATCTAACCCAGTCCAATAGAAGTTTAAGAGGTTGCTTTTAGATGGAAAAAAATAGTCCTTGGAATCTCCATATTTAATTATGCCTTTGCTAGTTCCAAGAGAGTAATTACAGCAGCAATTACAGAATCTAATAACCAGCTTTATTGGCTCTGAAAGCTGAAGCAAAAACAACTCCAACCATGTTGAAATAAACATTGGTCTCTAGACAGTTGCTTCATTAGACACTCTAAACAGCTATCTTGAGGAAAAATACAAAAGAGATACCTTAAGAAGCAGAGAAATCAGTGGGAAAAGATGTTCACCAGGACCGGAAACTCCTTCTGTGACTGCACAGAAACCATTTTCAGAGAACACATCAGTTCAATATAATCAGATAGGACATCTCTTTCTCCTAGGCAAAGGCACACTTAACGTGTCTTTGAAGAGTTGCTAAAAAGGGTAAGTTTGCCTGCCCCAATCTGGCGGTATTCACTGTAGGGGTCATTATCCCAGGCCATTATCCCAGATGCTAAGAAGTCTTAACTGTACACTCATTACTCATACAAAGAGATTCACACATTGGGGGAAAGGAAGGTCCAGTAATACCCTCTTGTCATCTCCAAATAAAGTTACCATAAATAACCCAGCAGTTCCCCCTGACATAGGAAAATAGTCTGCCTAATGATCTTCCATCCAATTTCCAAACTCTGTTTTTTGCAAACACCACTTAAAAGCTCATAATGACACATGAAAGAACTGGAAAGCTATCTGAAATGCTCTCCCAAGTCCCCACTTAAAACAAAGAGGAAAAAAGAATGAAAAAGAGGTGCTAGTTAGCCTAGTTCCAGAGTACTTTCCCCAAAAGTGGTAGTTGTTCCTGCTTGTGTTTTCAGAAGCTCCTTTCTCTGAGATGAGCAGCAGGGTCCCCAACCACAGGCTGCAGGCTGGTACCAGTCCGTGGCCTGTTAGGTAACTGGGTTGCACAGCAGGAGGTAAGCAGAGGTTGAAAAAGCGAGGAAACTTCCTCTATATTTTGCAGCTGCTGCCCAGTGCTAGCATCACCGCCTCAGCTCCACCTGAGATCATCAGGCATTAGATTCTCAAAGGAACACTAGTCCCTGGTGCCAAAAAGGTTGGAGACTGTTGATCTTTAGGACCTACAAAAAGGTATCTGAAACCAAAGTGCAGCTCTCTAAGCCCAGACAGAGGCTGTTTTTATGTCCATCACTGCTGTGTTCCAGGCCCACCTGTGGAAAAGAGGGCCTCCTCCTACAAGGAACACTGTCCCTCACACTGTTGTATTTATTCCCACACAGCTGGGCAATTCAACTAGAGGTGCAGACAGCATTTTTCAGAGTAGTCCCCTTCTCTGTTATATATCTCCCTATTTCCCTAATTTCCTTTCTGTGGCCTGGAGTTAATGCATTCTATTTAGAGATGGTAAAATAAGTACTTGCGTATAACCAGAAAATCAGAATCTGAAACCCAGCTGACTTCATCAGCAAACACACAAGAAGTACAGTACTCACTGAAAGGGGAAATTTTAGAAAGAAAGCAGCCCCTCATCTGTTTAACAGGGACAAAGATGAGAACGGTGAATGAGATGCTCCTTCTAAGGTCTTCTTCCAGCTCTAATATGTGAACCTATATAGTTCTGAGATTTTCAGTAACTGACTGAAACAAATATCAAAGGCTTTTTTAGACCGACCCTCCACAATATTTCGAATATTTCACGTAATCAAGTTTTTCCTGTCCAATGAGATTAGCAGTACCTCTGGCAGACTCCTTGAGTTAAGGAGCTAGAGTTGGGGAGACCAAAACAGCTATAGTTTATACGACAAAGTACACAAACTCTGGGGAGACAAACTCTGGAGATCTACAAAGGGTTGCCCCTCATGCATACAGAATACTGATCAGCACATGTGTATGAAGAAATTGCTAAGGCCAGGGAAAGACCTACTCACCAGGATTAGAGAGAACAGTACCAGGTGATCACATGGGGTCAGTTCGTTATAGTGCCTACTTCTCAGTCATATTGGAAAACCTCATAACTCATGGGGCTTTGGGTAGAGTATTCAGAAAGGTCTTGTCTCAATAGCATGGAATATCTACCCCTACTAAATATATATTGCTCTGGGCTCACCTAATAAATTTTAAAAACAAGACCCAAAAGGACAAATTGTTATCAAAGAAATTATGCCCTAACAAAGCTTAAAAATATTTATAGAAATACAGAAATATCCAGTGAGCAATAGGGTAAAATTTACATTTGATATCGAATCAAAAGTTACCATGCAATGAAACAGGTAATACTATCCAAAATACAGAGAAAAATCAATGAACTCCAAGTAACCCAGAACTAATACAGATGGAGAGTTAGCAAGGACTAAAGTTTCAAGGAGGATGGGATTAGTATCAAATTAAACATTGCAGAAGAAACAATTTGTAAACTTGAAGACATAGTAATAAAACTACCCAAAATAAAAGAGAGAAAAAAATAACTTAAAAAAGTGAACAAAGCATCAATGAGCTGTGAGATAACTCCAAGCTGTGAGATAACTATGTAAGTGTAACTGGCGTTCTCAAAAGAAATAGATTACACACACACACACACACACACACACACACACACACACACACACATTTTTTTCCCCAAGAAATAATGGCTGATACTTTTTCAATTTGACAAAAAAGTATAAACCCACAGATCCAAGGAGCTCAATAAACCGAACATAGGAACATGAAGAAAACTATATCATAATAAAATTGCTCAAAGCCAGTAATGAAAAGAATATCTTAAAAGTAGCCAAAGAAAAAAGTACATATTACATATAGAGCAACAAAGAGAAGGAGGACAGATTTCTCAGAGGAAACCATGCTAGCAAGACAATGTAACACTATTTTAAAAGTACTGAAAGGAACAACAACAACAAAAAAAACCTGTCAAACTAGAATTCTAAACCCAGTGAAATCTTTTAAAAACAAAGGTAAAATACTTTGTTAGACAAAAAAAAGCTGAAAGAGTTCATTACCAGCAAACCCAGACTACAAAATATTTTAAAGGAAGTCTTTTAGGCAGAAGGAAAATGATACCAGATGAAAATATAGCTCTACACAGACATATGAGAAGCACCAGAAGGGAGAAATACAGGTGTAAACATATAAGGCTTTTTAATTATTGAAATCTCTTTTTTAATAACAACAACAACTCTCTCTCTCTCTCTCTCTCTCTCTCTATATATATATATATATATATATATATATATATATATATATATATATATATATATATATATATATATAGTGTGGGGTTTAGACCATGTAAAACACATGACAAGAGCACAAAAACCACAAGAGAAATGGCAGTGTACTATATTGTAAGGCTCATATACTATTTGTAAGGTGGTAACAAAATCACTTGAAAGTAGACTTTCAAGTGAAAGAATGGGAAAAGATATACCATACAATAAGTTAAAGATGTATATTATAAACTCTAAAGCAAACATTAAACAGTTACAGCTGATGAGCCAACAAACGAGATAAATAAAATCATAAACATACTCAATCCAAAAGAAGGCAGAAAAAGAGAAAATAATGTGAACAAAGAATAGATGACACAAACAGAAAAAAAAGAACAAGATGACATTTAATTTAACCATATTAATAAATATATTAAATGTAACTTTCTAAACACCCTAATTAAAAGGCAGAGATTGTTCGATTGAACTTTTTTTTTTTAAGATCCAATTATACGCTGCCTACAAGAGACACATTTCACATATAAACAGTTTAAAAGTAAAAGAATGGGAAAAGATATACCGTGGTTACATTAATCAAGACAGCTGGAGTGGCTATATTAATTAACTTATCAGACAAAAGTAGATTTCAGAGCAAAGAACATTATCAGGAATAAAAAAGGTCATTTCATAATGATACAGAGGTCAATTTCTCAGGAGAATATATTATAAACATTTATACATCCAATAACAGTTTTAAAATATCTGAAACTAAAATGTGTAGAACTGCAATGAGAAATAGACAAATACACAAGTAGAGTCAGATTTTTCAAAATTTATTGGGGTGACATTGGTTAAAAATATTACACAAGTTTCATGTATACAATTCAATAACATATGTATACTACATTGTGTGTTCACCACCTAAAGTTAAATTTCCTTCTATTACCATGTATTTGACCCCCTTTACACTCATCTACCTCCCTCCTCCCCACTTTCCCTCTGGTAACTACTAAACTGTTTCTGTGTCCATAAGTTTTTGTTTGCTTTATTTGTTTGTTGCTTTCAGTTTTATATCCCACATATAAGTAAATGATATGGTGTTCAACTCTGTCTCATTTATTTTGCTTAAAATGGTAATTCAAGATCCATCCATGTTGTCACAATTGGCAGTACAGTCAAATGTCAATACCCATTTTCAATAACTGATAGAATGAGTAGACAGAAAATAAGTAAGGGTATAGAACAGCACAATCAATAAACTTGGCCTAATTGACATTTGTAGAAGACTTTACTGCTCCCAGCAGAATACTCATTCTGTCCTTGTGTATACGGAACATTTACCATGATAGACCATATTCTGGGCCATAACACAAGTCTCAATAAATGCAAAAGAATTCAAGTCATACAATGTTCTCTCTAACCACAATGAAATTAAATTAGAAATCATAAACAGAAGACTTCTGGAAAATCCCCAAATATCTGAAAACTAAATGACATACTGCTAAATAACCCATGTGTCAAAAAAGAAATAAAATGAGAAATTACAAAGTATTTTGAACTGAATGAAAATGAAAACACAACATATCAAGATTTGTAGAATGCCACTAAAACAGTATGTAGAGGGAGACATTTATAGCACTAAATCCCTATATTAGAAAAGAGGAAAGACCTTGAATCAACAACCTCAGCTTCGACCTTAAGAAAAAAATGTGTAGATGATAGAGGCTCTATTCATCCCTCTGGTGACCAAATCAAAGTTGTGACACAAACAAGGAGCAGCAGCAAGAAAAAATCGCCTGGGATCTAGATGAACAAGCCATACAAATAGGGAGAAACACAAGAAATCATCCTGCATCGGCAGAAGGTAGGATTGGGCGAGGACACAGGCCTGTCCAGTCCCGAGTGGCTGAGTGAGATGGAGGCTGCTGCAGAGGCAGAGGCCTCATAAAAGGGCCAGTCCATGAGCAGATTTTCGCAGTGATGAACCTGCTCACTCTGAGCACCAGTGCCAATTCAGCTGCATGTAGGGGGCACCAGGAAATTACAAGGAGACATTGTCGGAGTGAGGGCCAAGACGAGACTTGCTCTGTACAGAAGTGCCGGCAGTATCCATTGTTCCCTGTTGAGCCCTCCCCACTACCAGCGTGCCAAACACAGCACCGCCAGAGCCATGAAGTCATCAAACTAGATAATAGAGGTCACTTCACCCAGAGGATTCCCTAAAACTCGCCTCCCCTAACTCGCGGCCTCAATCAAGCCACATCCAGGTATATCCTTAGTGAGTCAGGTGCTCCTTGCTGAGCAGCGCCTAGATTCACACTGGAGCCGGCTGGCTTTGGTTTCTGGTGTGGTCTTTTGAGGCAACTATAAGCATAGCATCTGTGGATTGCTTGTTGAATCTTAACAGGTGGCCCTAGAGGGGTAGAGGCTTGGGCTAAATTTGGCCTGCAGTTGAACCCCTTTCAGGACTATGCCACTGGACAGACACCTACTTCACAAATCGACACTTTAGTAAGACCAGGAGACTTGGGAGCTTTGCTTAATACATAGAAACAGACATGGAAAGGCAGCCAAAATGGGAAGACAAAGAAGCAGAAACCATATGAAAGAACAGAACACAGATTTAGATATAACAGAGTCAAGTAATCTAACAGATGTAGAGTTGAAAACATTGGTTATAAAGATGCTCAATGAACTTTTGGGACATGTACTAATGCAGTTAGCATTAATATGTTGGCTAGGTGGAGAGTCAGGGGAGGGAGGGAACAATTGGGATCTTTTTTATGAACTACATAGGTATCTAACCAATGTTCTGTAAACTTGAAACTAATTAAAATAAATAAATTTTAAAAAATAAATTAGACAAAGAGCAAATGAAATTCAAAGCAAGCAGAAGAAAGGGAGTGAGGGTCAACAAAAACAGAAACAATACAGGAAATCAAAGAAATAAAAATCTGGCTCTTTGAGAGATTAATACAACTGAACTTCTAGCCAGACTAATCAGGAAAAAAGTTACCAATATCAGGAATGACAGATATGACATCACTAGTAATTCCACAGGTAGTAAAAGGAAAAGTGAATATTTTGAATAACTTCATGCCAATAAATATGACCATGCAGATGAAACTGACAAACTCCCTGAATGACCCAAACCACGCTCCTACATCAAGAATTAGACTTTGTTCATGACACTTTGCTATGAAACCAGGGGTAAAAATGATACAGTCTCAAGGCTGATGGAGCTCACTAACCAACAGAGAACTGGACAATGTGATATGACATAGGTAAGCACAGGGCACTGTGGGAGCCCAGAGGAGGGGAAACTAATCTTTGGATTAGTTTAAAGGGTAATAAGATATAGCCAAGAGGGACATATCCCAAGCAGGAGGAACACAGAGGCATGAGAGAATGAGGAATGAAACAAGGAAAGATTTTTTAAAGCCCTAGAAAGAAAGAACAGGCTTGTATGTCTTATAAGGAGTTGCTGGACTTTATCCCAGGGTTAGAGATGGAAGCCATTAAAAGATTCTAAGCAGGACAATGAACGTGATCAGATTTGCATTTCAGAAAGATCTCTCTGGCTACTATGGGGAGAAAGGACTGGCAACCACTGTAATAACCCAGAGGGTTTAGATTTTAAGGGCCTGAACTAAGACCACAGTAGAGGGTCTGACCAGGAGAAAATGAACTTGAGAGACACCAGGAGAGATGACTCCATGGGCTTGTAATCCTGTCTGAATGTGCAGGGTAAGGAAATGGAGAGCCAGGAACAACATCCAGGTTCCTGGCCAAGGAAATGGGTGGCTGACATGCCATTCTCAGAAAGATCAGTGACTTAGGGAAGAGAAATTGAGTAAGGAAGGGAGAAATCATTCTCATCAGGTCTTTCTGTGGGGCTGTGGACTTCAAAATTCGAATTAGTACCTGAAATTTAAATCAACATCCTCTAAATACATAACATGGAAAAGAGAAGTTTGAGTAAGTCAAATCTAAAGAATTTCTTATAATACTGTGAAGAACACAGGATCCAAAGGTAACCTAATTACTACCATTTAGGCATGTGTGTATCAGGAGAATATATAAAGATATGTTTGTAATTTACAGAGACTATCTCTGGGCCTTGAAATTGGTTACCCCTGGAAGGTGCACTAAGCGGCTGGGGCAGGGAAGACATTTTGTAAATTATGTACCATTTACACTATATATAATCAAAACAAACAAACATTTACTTAAAACATCAAGTATTTGCTAAAAACAACTTATGCCTGTCAATGGGGCTGTGGTCTGGTCCACCAGTAGAGTAAAGGCATTAACTGTTCTCCCCTCCCCAGCCCTACAACCTGCCAAGTCTCAGAATGGATGCTCTTAACTGGGCTTACTCAGGGTGACCAGGTTCTTGGCTGAGATAGAGGGGAGCACTGCCTGCCCTTGGCTTCCGTTCCCAGGCTAGGATGAAATGTTTCTTTTCTGATTGGCTTTTCTTACTCTGCTTCCAACTGAATCCATGCCAAAAGCCCCCTCTGCCCGAGCAAGCATGAGAGCACCCTGGCAACTGAGATGAGAACAGAGGTCTGGGAGCTAGGGTCGTTTGTAGGGAAGTGGGAAGGGGGGGAAATGCTAGCAGAAAAATACTTTCCAGCATTTTTCCAAAGCAAAAGTGAAAACCAAACCCTTTTCTCCTTTTAGAATCAGAGACAATGGGGTTGTAGAAACAAATCACCCTCCCCTACCCAAATGGCAGCAAGGGAAGAGGGGCAAGAGGAGCCATAGGAAACTGATGTCAAGAAAAAAAAAAGTGGTCTTGCCTTGCCTCTCTGCAAAATGGGGCACAGACCTTCAGAGTCCTGGAACCCTAATGCGTATCTCTATTTTCACATTGCCTGTTAATTTAACTAGAATGTGAGCTCCTGGAGGAACTACTTCTCCCTATCTCAGTATCCTTGGTACACAGTAGGTGCTCAGAGTGATGACTGGTTACACAAAAAAAATTCTTGGAGAATAAATCTGACCTTGTTTGTACAGGGGAGAAAATTAAGGCCCAGGGAGGTAGAGGCACAGAGTAGGTGCTCAGTAAACTGCTGAATGAAAGCCTAGTAGAAGGGTGAGCCTAGGACCAGAACCCAGGTCTCCAGGCCTACCCCGACAAGCCCTGCTGGAGCTGGGAAAGAATGGATGAGCAGGAGCAGTGAACTCTACAAGGGAGGAAGAAAAAAGTACAGGAGAAATTATTTTCCTAAGGAACAACCTGCTCAGACTCCAAGCCTCTGCAAACAGACCCTGCCTCCCTGGCCATAGGGTGGAGCAGGCTTGTGATCCAAGCTAAGCTACACAACAGCCTTCTCTTTGATTATGGTAACTGGTTTAGTCATAAGCACATGACCCAAGCAGCCAATGAGACTCCTTCTGTGGGATTTTTCTAACAATGCCAGGAGAGAAATGGAGTAGAAGGAAGCAGAGACTTTACCTCCCACCCCAGGATCCAAAGTTGTAAGTCAAAGCAGCCTGTAATCAAGGCCTAGACTCATGGGGAAGTCAGAGAGAATGAGTCAGCATGCAGAGAGATCAGCTCCACCCTGCCCTTTCCCACAGTCATGTGAGTCAGTAAGTCTCCCTTCTGCAACGTAAGCCTGTAGGAGATGGCATTCGTCACAGGCAACTAATTGCTGGCAACTAAAAACAGACTGGCCAATTCAAGGACTGAGGTAGAAATAGCAGAGGAGAGAAGTCAAAGCAGGTATCTTCAACTTGGGGTCTGTGGGTCCCTAATACAACACACAAAATTTCACATGTCCTATAACATGTGGTTTTCTGAGGAAACAGTACTTATTGGATTTACAAAAGGGATGATCCCCAAGGAATTAAAAATGAGGGAGCTAGAGAAAAAGCTACCCTACTCCCCAAGGCAGATATTCCCAAAGCAAGGGCTTCCTGATAAGGATCTCTCAGAAATTCTTGATTAGTTCGCCAAGTTCCATAGGTCTACTTCCTTACAAATTCCGTCTCCTAATCCTGCAGCCCCAACTTCCTTCATGCCTTTCCCACTTCAACTGCCTCTGCACAACAAAACTGATGTTTTCTTCTAACTACTCTCTGCCCTCAGCAACTCTGGTGTCTGGTTGTTTACTCCAAATTCTGAGTAGGCTGACCATACTCAGAGGTGACCTAGGAAAACATCCCAGTTTTCCTAGGACAGTTCCAGCTGATAGCTGCCATACCAAAGTAATTATTAATGGCACCCCCTTGACTCTCATAAGTATATTGACTCAGATAACATAAGGTCACCATGCCTCCCAGGAATCATAAGAATCTCTTTCCTTTATTCCCCAGCCACAGACCCTGTCACATGGTAGGGAGATATATATATATACAACAAAGGTTTGGGGGCTCTCAGGGCAAAAAGACATCTTGAGAGGACAGGGCTGATTTTTGGCTGAGAAGCACCATGGCAGTCGGCAAGAACAAGCACCTTTTGAAAGGTGGCAAAAAGCGAGCCAAGAAGAAAGTGGTTGACCCATTTTCTAAGATTGGTATGATGTGAAACTATATTCAATATTAAAAAGAAATTAGAAAAACACAAGTCACAAGAACTTAAGGAACCAAAATCACATCTGATGTTCTCAAAGGTCATGTTTTTGAAGTGAATCTAGTATTCTTTAGAATGATGTTGCATTTAAAAAATTCAAGCTAATTACTGAGAATGTTTCAGGGCAAAAACTGCCTAATTTCCATGGCATAGATCCTACCCATGACAAAATGTGCTCCCCATGATCATAAAATGACAGACCATGATTGAAGCTCATGTTGATGTCAGGACTACTGATGGTTATTTGCTTTGTATATTCTGTGTTGGTTTTACTAAAAAACACAACAATCAGATTCGGAAGACCTCACATGCTCAGCATCAACAGTTCCACCAAATGCAGAAGACGATGACATAAATCATGACCGGAGAGGTGCAGACAAATGACTGGAAAGAAATGGTCAATAAATTGATTCCAGATAGCACTGAAAAAGGCATAGAAAAGGCTTGCCAATCTATTTATCTGCTCCAAAAGTCTTAGAAAAGTCAAAGTGCCGAAGAAGCCCAATTTTGACCTGGGAACACTCATAGAACTCATAATGAAGGTAGTAGTAGTTCTAGAAAACCTAGTAGGATAAGACAGGGCTAAAATCGAATACACTGATGGGTATAAACCCCGGGTCCCAAAATTTGTTTAAAATTCAGATTTTTAATGGTGACAAATAAAACCTATCTGTAATGTTTAAACAAAAAAAGAGAGGACAGGGCCATTTCTTCTCCTACATGCACCCTGGCAAATCTACCTAGGTAAGAGGGATAAGGTGGAGTTTGGCTAAAGTCCTATTTACACACACACACACACACACACACACACCTTTCTCATCTTTGGTAGAACTTGCCTCTTATTTCTACACTTACCCTCCCTGGCTGAGGAGCCATGTGGTTAACAATTCCTACCTCCTTTCCCATACATAGCCTTTGCTGCCCCTCCCAATTCTGACAGACCTGGATCAAGGCTAGAACATGGAAAGCAACATCAGCCTCTCCTTTCTTAGGGGCTGGAAAAGCCTCCCTTCCCACAGTTCATCAGCCTAAGCCACAGCTCTCAGTTCTTCAGCATACAAAAGGAAGGCCCCTACAGCAGCTAGAGCAACCAGGACCCAAGAACAAGACAACTGTGTCCAGGGTAGGGCCTTGTGTGGTCAGCTGTGTATGTATTCTTGGCTGTAAGGGGACTGTGCTGGGTGCTTGCTCACAAGGTTGTGGGTTGGACTATGTGGGCTGGGGAAGGGAGGAGGAGGAAAGAGAGTATGTGGCTTTGAGTGGGGGTGCCTTCTCTGGTTCCTTCTCTGCTTGTCACCAGTGGTTTTTCTAAACACAAACCTTAACATTCCACATCCCTGTTTGAAAACCCTGCACTGGTTTTCATTCTCTGTAGCCTCCTCAGGCTTCCAGTTCTCCTCAAATGCCCTTCTCACTCTTCATCTGTCTAGATCCCACTGGTCTTGTAGGGCTATCCAGGCAGCAGCTTCTCAATCACCCTACTCCCCAAGGCTGGGCTAGGACCCTTCTCCTACATGCTTCTGCACCCCCCTTGCTAAAAGCTGTAATGTCCTAAAGCTATACTGTTACTGACAACCCCCTACAGTAGTGAAACTCCTGAGGACAGTCCCTGGTTTTGATGAGTTTCTCAAGCCCACATTTGAATGAATGAGGAGCAATGCCTACAGTCTGGTCAATCACTCTGCCTCAGCCAATGGTTTTCAAGGACTCCTGGGCTTTGGGAAAATATTTTAGAAGTTCTTTAAACAATCAAGCATATTCTACCAAGCCAGAAGGATTTAAACCACCCAAGAACCAGCCATATTGCTTCTTCACATAGGAGTTTATTTGAATCATGTCTGACCATTAAAACTATCTCCATGGACTAAAAACCCCAGCATCAGCCTGAGATCCTTATAACTTTGGGAGAGAGCTCTAATGAGATTTGTATCCCTGCCAGTACTCTGTGAAATCACAAGATCCCACTCACTGGTCTACTTCCCAGGGTCAATGCAAAAATAAAGAATCTGTTCCTGGCCTTAACCTCTGGGAATATAATAAAGAAAGTGATGGCAGTTCGCTATTTCTGTTCTTTGCAAAGCTTTTAAGAAGACATGCTAATAATAGCTGGGAAGACCCCTTCCTTATCTCTCTCCCCACCAAACCTTTTATTATTTTCTGATTCAGGTCAAATCTCATTGCAATTAATTTCCTGGAACTGGCCAAATTCTAATGCTGGAATGAAATTCATTTTTATCGACAATTGCTTGAAACAACTGGGTCACAGTCAGATAATATTCAGGTACCATGAGGTGGAAGTCAGGCAGACCTGGGTCCATATCCTGGCTTTATACTTTACAATCTGGCGATCTTGGTAACTACTGGGCTTTAACTTCCTCATTTATAAAATGGTATTGAGGCAGTAAAATAATACTGGCCAGAACTACAATGCCTATCACCTAGGAAAGGATCAGCAAACATTAAATAAATGAGATTCTATGTTAAAAAAAAAAAAAATCCCATAATAATTACTCCTAAATGGCTCTTTCCAAGACTTATTAGTTTGGTGACCTTAGGCAAATCACTTAACCTCTCCAGGGCTCACTGTCCATAAACGTGAAATAAGGATAATAACGCCTGTAATCTCACTGGGCCATATATTACAAGGCAGCATATGAAAGGCACTGGAATAGCATAATACCTGAATCGATATTCAATAAATCTTTACTCCCTTCCCCTTTAATATGGCAAGAGTGAAAACTGAGGCTTAAAACTTAATTTCCCCACGACTGCAGTTAATAAGTGATGATCCCTAAATTCAAACAGTTTGTCTGACTCCAGAGCTCTTATTATTATTACTAGTCCCATTTTACAGATGAGGACACAGACTGAGAGAGACCAAACAGCTAATCTCAATAACAGACATCAAATTTAAGCACCCTTCTGCTCAATGACTTAATTGGTAGAAAAAAATCCAAAGAATGAAAACAGATTGTGCAAAACAACGTGAATGTACTTAATGCTACAAAACTGTACACTTAAAAATCGTTAAAATGGTAAAATTTGCTATATATATTTTACCACACAGATAAAAAGAAA
Organism: Macroglossus sobrinus; assembly: GCA_004027375.1. Taxonomy (NCBI): domain Eukaryota; kingdom Metazoa; phylum Chordata; class Mammalia; order Chiroptera; family Pteropodidae; genus Macroglossus; species Macroglossus sobrinus. The sequence goes on along the minus strand of PVKZ01000915.1, from coordinate 459,392 downwards.
AAAAATAGATTGGTTCATGAGTTTGCTATCTGGTCTTCCCTTCTGAACACTGTAGTGTTTATAAACATATATGTAAGAATAATAAAACTGGATGACTAACTCCAAACTGCACAGAAAAACCAGAAACCAACGGGGGGAAGAGGGGAGGAGGGTGTAATAATTTCTGTTCCATTGAACAATACATGACAGTGCTAAATTATAATCTGATTGTTTAGAAAAGAATGTAAAGAAAAGAATGTCCAAAAGCAGGCTTTCTACCAAGGCCTCAGGGGTTCCCCATGTAGTCTATTAAAAAACAAAGAGATAAGGAGGATAAATGCTGAAAATTCTCCAGCCAATTAAAATCCTTAATTCTGGCCTAAGTAGTCCCCATATCCCTTACTGTGGGGCTCCCAGGGCCCTCCCCACTCTCACCTCCCCTCCTCCTCTTGCACTTTAGTCTTCTTGGCTCCAAATGCTGAGGAGAACCATCCAACGCTCCTGCCATTCCATTCACCCTCCACCTTCCACCTGACCATCACCCTCTCCCAGCCAAACTTCCTGCTGAGCATTCCCTTCAGACTATCTCTGTATCCCACCAGATATGATATCTGATTCTTGTTCCAGGTCTCTGGTCAAATCAAAGTCTTAGTGTTCTTACCTGTAAAAGAGGGGTGGAGAATGGACCCAGATGATCGAAGTCTCTTATGTTTCCAAGACCCAGTAGTAACTCATCAATACCCAAACAAGGTCACCTAGACTGAGACATTCATCCACCCTTCTTTCTTTCTTATCTACTATCTATACATGTACCAAGATATAGCTCTGTAATGTTCAAATGTCTAGCATGTTATCTCTTCATGCTGACTCTGTCTCAGGCACTGGTCTTCACTACCTTGGGAGACTATCTTTAAAGAAGGGGATAATTGCATCTACTTTAGACATGGCCATTTTCCTCCTACCAACCACAGAGTCCTATGCCTTTATCAGCAATTAAAACAAAACACAAACTTGTTTCTCACACATGAAAAACGGTTGAGGAAGTCCTTCTTAGGTCTGTTTTCACATAAGATTAGAAAATTCTATGATTTAAACTACTGGATCAAAGCAGGCAGAGAAATTCTGGCCAAAATTAACTCATAGCACTTGTGGTCTTATGGGTCTTATGAGCTTTAAAACCTGAGACAGAAGGGAAGTCAGCTCCTAAGAGACTTGGAAGCCAAAAAAGGGAAGAGAAGTACCTCTTGTTTTTGCTGTCTTCCATACTGCCTGTGTTTTCTCCTGCTTCCCAGAATAGAAGGCAAGACTGAGTAAATAATATAGATGCGGATTTTTAGCTGGGCTTGCATCTCTCCAAGTAGCCAACATATTCTGAGAATGAAAAGTACTGGCCAAGGAGGGAATGAAAATCTATAACATGACCCCTTTTCTATATTTATAGACAGTGAAAAGACTGGGAAAAATTTTGTGTCTAGATAAACATACATACCCTCTGCCCTACTGCAAGAGACAGCCTTCCTCCTCTAAGCTACCACTCTCAGCCCTTCTCACTTCCTGCTTTGGATCCTAGTCATAATCCCTGACAGGTCACGAGCATGGGGTCAACAATGACCAGTTTCTATATTCCCAGCAACACCTAGCACAGAGCCCTGCACTGCTAGGTGTGTGGGAAACAGTGAATGAGTAACAGAAGGATAATCTAATGGCCTCTAAAATTTTTAAAAGGGCCAGAGTAAACAAAACTGCGCTCTTCTTAAGTTCTGAGATACTGTAAAAATCATCAAGATTGCCAGAGTACTGGAAATATTTTGAATCTTAATCTGGGTCATGGTAACATGGGTATAAAAATTTGTAAAAATTCACTGATGTACACTTAAGACTTCCCTGCTTTACTATAAGTAACACCTCAATAAAAAAATCAAGAAGCACCAAAAATTGCTATTTATATACCAACTCTTTCCTAGGTCTCTTTATAGACTTCTTAATTCTCCAGAGTCCTCTAAAAAGGGTTAAAAGTAGGAATTATTCTGACCTCTTGTACTAGAGGCCCTGGGACTCAGGAAAAGACAGCCTAGTAACACAGTCAGGAATGTAGCAACAAAACCCTGGGGCTTATGATCCTCCACCCAGACTGTACCAGCCCACCAAACCACCAACAGCCAGTTATAACTCAAAAGAAAACAACCTCCTAAAATAGCAACTGTTTGCTCCTTCTCTCCTGTCAGCTGGCAGCATGGCAACTTTAATTTTATTTTCAAAACCATTCTGGCAGGGCTGGGGATATGCTACCACAGTGTCTATTGAGAAACACTGAGGCAGAACTCACTGGAATGAGGAGGCAGAAGCCATCGGTCCTACTCCTAGGTTTGCCTTCATGAGCTGTGTCATTTTTAACAGGTCACCTAACCTCTCTGGGCCTTGGACTTCCCTCTGCACAGGAAAGATGAGCCCATAAAATATGACTTTCCAGAGCTGCTTAGAAGACAGAAATGTACTGTGAAAGTTAATGAACGGGAGAGAACTGTTTTAATGGGCACTAGTAGGGACTTGAGGTTTTAAAGGCCTGAATTTAGAACCAAGTAGGTAAATGTCTTCTATATTCCTAAGAGGTTTAGCTACTTATGGTAGCACTAGGGTTTACATTAAGCAATGAGGCCTTTCCAGGGATACCAGCTACAGTCCCAAGACTCCCAGCATCATCTTCAATCGCCATACTAAAGAGCAGATTTAATTAAAATGACTCAAGTCAGACCAGCCCTTAGCAGCTGGTTCCTTTCTCCATTCCCCTCATAAGGGAGATAAACTGCTTGCATCTTGTGGAACAACAACAGATCAGTGAGGAAGTCAAGTCCTGCACACCCAGTCTGTTTAACTGATCACCACTTGGCTTTTGTCCAGCAGAGCTTGAGTCTGCTCAGCCCTCGCTTCTGTGGCACTGATTGGCCACAAGTCTGGAAGTCAGGTCACAGGCAGGCTACAGACCCAAATGAGGCTGAGACGCCAGGACAGATACCCTTCAGTATCAGTGTTGCTTGCCGGGATGGAGGCTCAGGGGAGCAGCTAAAAATCATTATTCAGCTTTGGCCTCTGAACCATGTAATCAAAATGGAAAACTGTCCAGCACCTTCTACAAAACAGTCTGTGGCTGCCCTCAGCTTTTACAATGAGCGGGAATGTACCCAAGCTATTAACAGACAAAATGAATGCTGAGCTGCTCTATCTTTTTATGCAATAAAACTGCTTGGAGTAACACCTGGTTCTCTGGAGGTTTACTGTACAGTGGTACTTGTTGACTCAGAGAATGTTAGAACAGAAAGAAATGTTAGCATTTATTTAATCCATCCTTCTTATTTTATTATTGAGAAAACAAAGGCCTGGAGATGGGAAGACACTGGCCTAAAGATACCAGTAGACAGGAGTCAGAACTAGAACCAGAGTGCAGTGTCTCTAAGTCCTAGGGCTTGGCTTGACCAACTGGGTGATGGAGAAAGCACCTGGAGAACAGGAAAGCTAACAGGAAGCTGGGAGCTCAGGAAAGAGTTGTGGGGGTTCATTTTCAGATATTTGTGACTCTAGCCAATAGACTCTGGGATGAACTCAAAAGTATATCCTGAGAAACAGAGATCTTTGTCATCTGCCAAGTTAACTATAGCACCTTCTCCCTCTCCCTGCCTCTCTTTCTCTTTCTTTCTTTCTTTTTCTCTTTCTTTCTTCCTCGTTCTTTCTTTCTCTTTCTCTCTTTCTCTCTCTCTCTCTCGTTTTCTCGCTCTCTCCTCTCTCTCTCTCTCTCTCTCTCTACCCCCCCCCCATCCCTCTCTTGGATCAAAGATAAACAGAAAGGGAAGATTAACTAATCTCAAAGATCATACCTAATTGAGTGAGCCAGCAGGGGGGCTGGGAGTGAAACATATAATATGAAGCAGCCAAGCACCTGATTAATAAAGGAGGCTGGGTCAAGCTAATTTAAAAAGGAAAGATTTGCCTGGTTAAGTCTGGCATGTAACCTGGGATATTCTCAAATGGAGAAAAGTTACTATTCTGTCCCCACCCAGCTGCCCAGGATGTGCTAGGCTTCAGGTTTCCGATAAAGCAGAAGAGAAACCAGGAAGAAGTAAAGAGAGAAAAGGTGATGACCTATGTATCCTCCCTGATAAAGGAACAGGTCCCCTCTACCCACCTCATACCCTCAGGCAGTAATGGGTAGAAAGCCTACTAATGAGAAACTTCCCAGAGTGCTACAGGAAGATGGCTACTGGTGCCTAGCAAACTGCTCTCTAGAGAAAGTGTTCTTTCAGTATGTGCCTCACTTAATTCAACCTAAGACAGATTCTTCAGCTTGGCATCCAGGGCCTCCTCAGAAGCCGCAGCCTACCTTTCCAACTCTCATTCTACCTGAGCCACCACTGTTCCTCACCCCAAAATCCCCATAATTCCCCCCCACCCACCCACACACACACAGCATATGCTAATCTCAGTACGTTGGCTCTCACAATCCCCCTGCCTAGAATGGTCCTCCTGCTTCCCTCTGTCTCAAATTCTGCTTATCTATGTCCGATACAGTCCCTTCTCAGGGAGTGTTTCACAGTGGGCGTTCAAAATGTTGGCCAAATTGGGTAGAACTTAATCTAACAACCTTTTTTCTTTTTTCACCATCATCTGACTATCCTGGGGTGCCAACCAGAGTCCCAGCTCCTAAACCTGAGAGTAGCTGCCTCTTTCTCAGGGACCATTTGTGTGGCCTGGCCTGTCTGCCTCTTACTTCTGAAATAAGAGTAATAGTTCTTTTCAGAGAAGCTGAGTGCTTCAAGATGAGAGGCTTCAGAAACACAGATTCACAAGTTCAAGACCATTATTTTAAACTCCCCTTAGACCCATGCACCATTTACCAACTAATGCTAGGAACTTAAAGCTTGTTTCCAGCCTCCTCTTTTATCACAGATGCCCTAGTGTATAGTTATTGAGAGAACTGCACTGAAGACTCTGGCTAGCCTATTGGCTTTTTACTTCCAGAGTATGGAGATTCCCATCTCAAGTGTGGAGCTCGTTAGTTCGTGGTTTCAAGAAAAGCCCAGAATTTTAGGCCTGCTGTTCTCCCAAATCTCATGGTATAATGCATTAATTGGCTTCGAACCTATAGGCTATAAGTCCACTGGGTTCATAGTTATCACTCCATTGCTCTGTGAATGTGGCCACCCAGCACTGCCCGTGCACTACATGATGAATACATATATCACCCAAGGATAAAAATAACTACCACTTGAACGCCTACAATCATTCATGTCAGACACAGTCCTAGGACAGAGACACAAATAGTGGGTATTCAATAAATACTGATTGAAAGAAATTATTTATCTTCTCAATCAATAGGTACTAAAAGTACAATTATTATCACATGGACATCTCTGATATTTTTTTGCAATTAGAAGAGGCTCCTTCACCTGAAAAGACTGAGGACCTCTGGGTTGATGAAAGAGTCCTGGGTGGGAGGGATTCAGATCTGGGTGCCAGTCCTAGCCAGACTCCCAGAAAGTAAAGCCAGGAAGCCCTGAGCTGTCTCTAGACAACTCAGAACAACAAAAGCATATGATTAAATGTACACTGCTCTTAAGACCCTTCACTCTCAGGCCAGCCTCTAAGCTCTAGCTTTGCACCTGCGGGTCTTCACCAGCCCTAGAAGTAGTTCTCAACCCTAGGAGCTCTTTTCTCCCAGGGGACAATGAAAAGTGTTTGGAGACATTTCTGGTTGTCACAACCGGAGAGGGATACTATGAACATCTAGTGAGCAGAGGCCAAGGATGATGCTAAACATCCTGCAATGCACAGGACAGTCCCCCACAACAAAGAATTATCCAGTCCAAAATGTAAATAGTGCTAAGGCTGAGAAACACTGCTCTAGAGGCCACTGAGAAAACTAGCTTATTGTGGTGAAAGAAATGGAAACGAGACTGAGAAATACACAATGCTAATGTTGTAGCAGACTGTGAATAAGTGAATAGAATGAATAAAGGTTCTCACACCATTCCAGACACGAACCATCTTCATCTTCTCTCTGGCACTAGTCCCACTGTGTATAAGATGATCTAGTCATTCTATGGACCCCCAAGTTTATCCTCTTTAATCTGACTGACATTCATTATCGACACATAGCCTTGCTAAAGCTGGAATTTAAAATTGAAGATTATTAAGAGGGAGGGAGGACAGTATGGGAAAGCACTAGACTTGGAGCCTACTGAGGGGTTCTAGCCTTGACACAGTCCCTAGGAAATCCACTTAATTGCTTTGAGCCTTAGTTTCCTCCTCTGCCAAATGGAATTAAAAATCACACCCTACTCTACCCACCTTATAAAGTTTCTCTGTTTCAAAATAAGATCGCGTATATGGAAGTGCTTTGGAAGCCAAAAATCCTTGTACAAACGTGAAGTATTCCCCTGCAGAGTAACAAGTACTCGCACTGTGGAGGGAATATTATAAAAATTGATTTCCAATGATAGGATTTTATACACTGATAAGTTATGAGCACTAATAACTATAAAGTCCTGGCCCTATGAGAACACCAAAGATATCAGAACCCACTGTGATGTGGCCCACCTCAGGATGCCCAAGGCTCCTGTGTCAGCCCATGACTCACATAATTTGAACCTCAGCTTTCAATATTTTTATTTTCTAAAGATTTTTCTCCCCCCAAAAATTTTTTTTTTACTTTGAAATATAACTAACCTTTTTAGAATGATGAAAATAACTTAAGGAATGGTACACCTACATTGCTTTCTGTCCACCTCCAAAATTACCACTAAAATTTAAGCATGAGAAGGCTTGTCTGCAGCTACCACCCCTGCAGCCCTGTCGGCTAAGAGCAAAAGTTGAATGCCAGGCTGATACAAGTTCTCTACTTGGACATGGCCACAGAAGGCTATCAGAGCCCATTACAACTCAACACCCAAATCCACTCCAGACTTGCTAAGCAATCTGCAACTACATCCTACCCTTGTGCAAGATTCTAAAGGAAGAAAATGCTCCAAAGGAGTGAAAGCAAATGATCTACCTGATGGAGAATTAAGAAACTAGCAATCATCTGAGATTTAAATGTCACCATTGTCAGTCAATGTTTCTGTCTTATGAATTCCAGGGACACAGAGTTCATCAAACTCCTCACCCTGTCTTTCAGGTAGCCTCGTATAAGTAGAAACTCTTCTTCAAACCTCTGCAGAGAACAGCAGCCAGTACACCCATGTACAAGTCTTACTTTAGCTTTTACAACTATCAGGTCGTATATAATTAAAAACAAGGAACCTACAGTTCTTCCTTATACAAATAGTAAATAATCCATTCTTCAGATATATTAGCATCTACTTCCACTTGTGGAAAGACAACTGTAAAGCAAATTTGTAATAATTATCAGAATAAGCTGTACTTTAAACTTAGCATTCTAAGCTAATTATTTCATAGCTAACCTATATTAAACATTTATCTGTTCTTATGTCACCTCAAAGCAGCTTTTGATTCAAAATAAGTGCTTTTTAAAAGTAGTGCATGTATTTCCATGTTCCTGTTGTTTCTCTCTCAGAAACTCTTCTTAATTCAAAGTTTCAAGCACTTATACATTTTGAATTCCTTTCTGCTCTAACATCCTAGTACTCACCAAAATAACTAATAAAACATAGATTCAAGAAACACACACACACACACACACACACAAACTGCGTATCCTAAACTCTAAATTCTGACTATGCTTCTAGAACAGATCACACTGTATCTTGATTATATTTGTTGACTTGTTTGTCCCTTTAGCAGATTGTGAGCATCTTAGAGGCCATAATGACCTGTCTTCATCTGCATTTACCCAGTTAATCAGGACAGTATCTGGCACACAACTCAAGTTAATACATACTTATCAAATGGACTCATGAATGAAGCAAAAGTTTCTAACTACCTTCTTTTAAAATGGACCATCTGAAATTAAATGCAAATGTCTATCACTACAGCACTAAGACCAAAAAGATTTGAGATCTCAACATCAGAGTCTCTAAACAGTGTCCAGTAGCCAAATCCATTTCAAAGCTACTAGTTTCCTTTTCTCAAACACACTACTCTTATGCAACACAGCTAGATGAAAACAAACATTCTGCAACTTCCAGTTGTAACTAGATCTGAGGTGAGGTCAAATACCAACCGTGAGGATTTACACCCAACCCCCACCCCACCTCATAGCTGCCTACTCCTTTCAGGACTAACACAAAAAACTACGCTGTCATCCCCAACTCTAAACTGTGGCAACTGCTCTCTTCTTCAAATTTCCACGGAGCTCCATTTAGGGTGTTCCTATAGGTGGCACTTATGGCAATTTGGACTTTAATTACTCTTGTCCTAGGTTTATCCTCCCAATAAAATCAAGATCATAAGAGCAAGATCATAAGGCAGGGCTTCAACACTAGTGCAGGAAACCCTGATTGGGTAAATGTCTGAACTCCTGCTTTGAGAGTCACAGAGCCTCCCAACCTGAGCAAACTCAACTGTCCTGAGTGTTGAGTTTGGGGGGAAATTTCCTCAGTGGGCTGTGCCAAGCTCCAGGCCAAGCACCCTGAGCCATCTACTGTTTGATATCTGCTTTTTCTTTTTCTCTCTCTTTCTTTCTCTCCCTTTCTCCCTTCCTTCCTTCCTAGGATGAAAAGAAAAGATAATGCTGTTTGGTAGGTTTTAACCACTTTAGAAATGCCAGTTCAAAAATTCACTATCACCCCCCAAATTCCAGAAAAATGTCATCTTATAGAATCGAACAGGGCAGTTTGATGGTGAAATGTCCTGCTTCATCATCCTACCTAACTCCTACTCTGCTAGCTGAGAAGCTGCTTGCATTTTCTAGTTTTACTTTATCCATAAGCTCCTGAAAGAAACACTTTAATTAGGATGGTTTTAAGACTCCAGTGAAAAAACACATGGGCTACTTAGTTATGATAACTTTTATCTCTGAGACAGCCACAGATCTGTTCAACTGTAGGATCCATTGGGCCAGGCTGTGTCTTTTTCACTGCCTGGGAATACACGTGGCATCTCATATGGCTCCTAATACAGAACAGGCATTCAGAAAACACCTGTCCCTCCTGATGCAGAAAACTGGTGGATCAGATCAGTATCGATGTCATAGAAACAGAACAGGAAACCACCACAAAGCCACTGAACCAAGAAATCAGAACTCACTGAAAAATCATTTCTGGTAGAAAATGACATGACTTAAAAAACCAATTTCCTAGCTTCCCCAGGTGGAGTTAATTCCTCTTCACCTGGGGTCCTTATGGCACTCTACACAAGCCCCACTGGGTAGAAATTCTTTGGCCCCCAAACCAGGCAGTGGTGCTCCCTAAGGATGGAAACTGCTTCTAGCTTATCACAGGGGGTTGTCAGTGCCCAACAATCAGTGGGTCATCATGACTGAAACCCTGACTGAATGCTTGTCAGTTATCCAAATGAAGAAGGCTGTTACTCTATCAGCAGGACATATGCTTAAAGTTCTTTTTCAAGAAGGGGAAAGCAGACTCCAACTGAACCACCTGTGTTCTGAGGCCTCATCATATTTGGAGGTAACTGAAGGTATCTGGGAATATGGTGAGCTGGATAAGAGTTCAATCTTTAGCAGCAAAAGGAGTAGGCAAATTGACCAGGGTGACAGTACCTCTGAGTCTCCAGGAATGAATACTGACCTGGACAGAAGAAAAATGCCCAATATGCTTATTTAATCCCCACAATAATTGTAGAGAGGTGTCTCTCAAACTTTGATGTGCATGTACATGACCTGGGAACCTCATAAAAAGTAGGTTCTGCTTCAGAAGGCCTGGATGGGGTCTGACAGTCTGCATTTCTAACAATTTCCCAAATGTTCCCATAGACCAGATTTTGAGTAGTAAAGTTATATAGTAAATATTGTATCCTGTTTTTGCAGCTGAAGAAGCTGATGCTCAAAAATATGAGGAGACTTGCCCCAGACCACAAAACTAGTAAGTAGCAGAGGTAGAATGTGAACTCAGGTCTTCTGATCCCAAATCCAGCACCTTTTCACCATATCATACTGCTAACCTTTTGAGCTAAACAGCCATAACCACAGAGATGTATGGCTTTCCCTCAAATAAGCCTTACAACCAGCTTGTAAGGAAGAGGGAGGAGGTAGAGCTAGAAATATCAGCTACGGGAGAATGAAGCCAGCCAGATACTCTCATTAAGCACTTAATCCTTCAATCCTTCAGCTAAAACTCCTAAAGAAGAATCAAACAAACAAGGGGTTGCTAGATAGTCATCCCTTTACTAATGAAAGGCCCTAGCAAAGTATAATTGCATTTCAAAAAAAAAAAAAAAACTGTCTTGGTGATATGGGAATTATCAGAGCCATACAGTACGCAGAACCATATTAATTCCTAAATAAATGTCTAGTCCTGCATGTTCTGGGCTGCCTTGCTCAGACCTTAACTGGAATATTCAGAGTATTCAGCTCTGCCCACTCCACATCTTAAGAGCAACACTGGTGAGCAGGAGAACATTCAGAGGAAGGTAATAAGAACAGAAAGACCAGGCAACAGAACAGTCCATGGAACCAAGAAGATCTGTCCTAGAGAAAAATGCAGGTTGGAGACATATATACCTTCTTTCTTGATATGTCTTCTCCAAGGGGCTTTTGACCTGTTCTCTTAGGCCCCAAGAAACAGAATAAGCAACCTGTTTTCCCAATGAAAGAAACACAGTTCACAACTGTCTAGTATCAGAGCTAGGATTTGCCACCTTTCTAACTCCAGATCTCACAATCTCTCCACCACCCCAATCTGTACAGAAGGTAAGCACTACAAGAAGACAGATCTCAGTTCCAAATAAAGTGATTTTATAGCCAGAGCTGTCCAAAGACAGACTATGCTGTAGTGTGGGAGGATAGAGCACCCAATACAAATCCCATTAGCAGAGAGGTTCAATCAGAGGCTAACTGCTTGGCAGGAATAATGCAAAGGGAATTTTGGCATTGGATGGGTGGCTGGGTGAGATGAACCTGCCAACTCTCAAAGATGAATTAATCTCTTCCTGCTGCTTTTTCCTCTAACACATCATTTGTATACTTATCACAGTTGCTTTTTATCAGTTACTTGAAGTGTGTCTCTTCCTCAATGAACTGTGAGCATTTGCAGGCAGAAAGTAGTGTCTTAACCATCTTCATTTCCCTTACTGCACCTAAGATTATACCTGGGAAACCAAGAAAACATTTACATACCCCCTATGTACCAGGCGCTCTGCTGGGTACTTTATATACATCAACTGATTCCATAGCTTCACAAGAAAGCTAAGAAGTGTTGTTATTCCTTTTTTAGAGAAAGGAAAATTGAGACTCAGAGTGGATAAGTAACTGCCAACGTACTGCTGGTGAGTGGTGAAGCAGGCATTCAAGCTTAGAAACTTTGCCTACACCACTATGTTGCCTTCCTCCTAGAAAGAACTCAATAAACATCTGTTGATTTGAGACAAATCCCTTAAAAACAAGCTAGTACTATATCCAGCTAAGTCTGTTGTTGTTTACTACTGCTATACTTAAATTTCCTTTCTAAGTATAACCATTCATACTCAGAATGACCAATCTAAAGTTGTTTTGAATATTCTCTCTCACTTTTTAAAAGACAGTGGCAGAGCACAAAATAATTCCTTTCCAAAGGAATTCCTCAAGGCCTCAAGAGTTCTGCCCTTCCTCCCAGTCAGCCCTGGCTTCATCTGAGGGCTGTAACCATGTAAACAAACCAACTCCTGGTTTTCTGCCTCAGAAATGTACACTCACACTAAAATCCAACTCAGGACAACTCAAACTTTCCCTGAGCAAAACAGCTTGGTTTAAAAGTCCTCACATTTAGCTAAAACTCCAAACAAACTCAATCTTGAATTTCAAATCACATTATAAACCTACTGGCAGGCACTTAAAAATATTTAATCTCCCTGCCAAATGGGGCAAATTCAAATTCTGTCATTTGAATCAAAGGTGCCAGCATGCTGGGATAGCCAACACATATGGCCCTTCTGACACTCCATCTGTCTTAAGAAGTAAACCAATCCATTCTAGCCAACCATCTCTTCAAAGAAGAAGCTTCAGTGTCACCAAGGGAAATTCTCACTGCTCAGTTCCCTGGGTGGAATTCAGGTTTTCCATCGCAGAGCCTCTGGGAGAGGAGATCCTGCTGGCACATACACTATTAACATGCTATGATTTTCAACCTGATATCTTTATTCCAGAGAATCAAAAGGCCACGTTCACTATAAATTTAACTTAAGATGTTTCCCCACATGCTAATGTGTTAGAGCAACTTTATAAAACATAAGAGCTACTCTGGCTCCAGCAATGAGCAGGACTTAATGAAGACATATCTCCTGTGAGCACCTGGGCTCTCTGCATCCATCAGACATTTTCAGCTGAACTTAAATTAACCTGTAAATGAACTGATTTACATCCATAAATCCAAAAGAAATGTACCAGTGTAGGTGTTTGAGATACCCAGTCTCCATTTCCCAATCTCATACAATTCTCTTGTTAAACTAAAATATGATTCTTTCTACAAACTGTTTTCATCTTTATTAAAACAGAAAAAAAAAAAGTAAATCTGAACCACCTAGAGTAGATATTTTCTAACTATAATGCCTTCAGAAGAAAAGAATATCTGATATCTGATTATCTTTCTTAGGAAGAAAACCAACCGTTTAGATAAGTACCAAAAAAGACCTAAATTTGGGTGATTTTTGTCATTCCACCTAGACTGCAATCCTAGTTTCTATCCAGTTCTCAACTTTTTCTTTTTGACAATCAAACCAAAGACGTCTGATTGACAATAACTTCATCAGAAAAGGAAAAAAAGAGTATACTCAATATCCACAACGTGCTACACTTTTTCATATATTATCTTAACTAATCCTCGCTATAGTCAAGAGAGATTAATATTATTTCCACTTTATAAAAAAGAAAGTGATGATATTTAATTTCCTTGGAAGACAAGGATTGTGTCTGGTATGTCTGTTCTTAGCACTGAGCTCCTAGCACTGAACAATTTAAGAGCCTGCCACATGCTTAAGAATGAATGTAAGACTAAAGGAAAGGAAAAAATGTGTGATCTAAATTTTACTCTAGGCCACTAACTGAATCCACTGCCTGGAACACATCTGCACACTGTAAATAACCTACCTAAGCTTCAGAGGTTTGTTTCAAAGGACAATAAATATATCATCTTTCCAATGTGTATGCCACAAAGATAGCATCCATATTTGGCAATATGCTCCACAGGGCAGGGCTTGGTCCTGTCTCACTCTTTTTTCTCCCACTCAGCACCACACCTTGCACAGTTGGGCGTTTAATGACCTGAGTGATGACAAAGGTTATGAAGACACTTTCAGCCATCATGGTAGTAAACAGAACACAAGATGCCACAACCACTAGAAGAACTGGTCTCTGAGTCAAATTACATCCTTTTTCCAGCCTCATTTCCCTCCTTGCATGATGGGAATAACAGAAGATACTCACTAGATTGTTTTCATTCCTTTAATAAATACTTACTGAGCATTAACCATATGCCGGGCACTGTGCTAGGTATTGGGAACACAGTGATGAACATGATCATCACAACCTGCCTCATGGAGCTCACAGCTCAGTGGATGCTATGTGACTCATATAAAAAGAGGAGTTGTACAAACTTCAAAGAACTATACCATTATGAAGTATTATTGTTCCTCTTCTATTCCCCAACTTGGTTAATGGCATCATCCTCCACCTATTGTAAACTTGGGAATCGTCCTCAATTCCTTCATCCTGCTCACAGTTCCAATCAATCACCAAGCATCTTCTGATCCTCCTTCTGAGAAGTCTCTGACATGTATTACTTCTCATCTAGTTTTTCATCCTTCTACTCTAGGCCCTTTGCTCTTACCTGAATTACAAATCTCCTTGTAATAATGTTAATAGCAAGTATTTATTGATAACTTGCCATATGGCAGGCATTGTACTAAAAGTTTTGCATGTATAACATCATTTAATCTAATAAAGTAAATACTAGTACCCTTATTTACAGAGGAGGAATCTGAGATGCAGAGTAACCTGCCTAAGGCACACAAAGAGCTAGTGACAAAGCTACAGCTCAAACATATCTATGAAATTCTATCCTTATTCCTTACTGGGTCCCTGCCTCCAGTCCCTTCCTGGTCAGTCTACACTCCTTCTTTATGCTGCTGGGGAGTGTTCTTTTAAAAATCCAAGCTGATCTGTCTCCTCTGCATGGACAGCCAATGGCTCCTCACCATCTCCAGGTCAAGGTCTAAACGTACAGGTCACCCCTGTGTTATCTATCTGCTGTTTTGCCACACTCTCACAGCTTCCCAAACTCCTTGCTGACCCACCTCACATCTCCCTCCTCCACAAAGTCTTCTACGCCCTTTCACCTCCAGAGGAACCTCCTCCTCTTTAGCCTCAGCCCCAAGTACACACTCATGTTTCAGCACAGACTAGTATGTTTTTCCTTCCCTTCCTCCCTTCTCCCTGTCCCTACCCCTCCCAGTCTCTCTCTTTCCCTCTCCTTCTCCTTCATCTCTTCCCTCCCTCCCCAGCTCCCTTATCTCCCTCTCTCCTCCACTCCACCCTCACTACCCCCAACTCCGCCCACTCACACACTCAACAAAACAAAACTACACACTTTCAATCCTAACTTCCTGGAGGGCAGGCACAGTGCAATTTAATCTCTGATTCTCTACACGTCCCAGCACAGTATCAAGTCAATAAGTGACTAAATGAGTGGTATGTTGGTGGTGGTGGTAACATCTCACAGCTCTATCCCAATAAGCAGATAAGACCTTTTCCTTCAGAGGACATTAAAAAGAAGGTAGCTTCTGTCCTGTCAGGCAAACTCAAGAAGATAGACTGCTTTCAGCAAAGTTATTACAACTATCTGAGGTTAGGCCTCCACAGTCTGCTAGCAGTCTCTCTCCAAGCCTCTTGAAAGCCAATTCAGTAACTTCTAAAATTGCAGAAACTAAACTAGCTCCAGACCACAGGAGAATTGCCCTCAGATAGAAAATGAGGTAAACTGATGCCCTCCTTCACCACCCAACAATGAGAAAAACATCCCCAAATGCAGACTGGTAAAAACAATGATTCCAATTACTATGAACAGAGGATCCTGACAGAGAGAGAGTCATCAAAGAAAAAAGCTAGAGACAGCAAAGTCTAACCCTGCTCTCTATCTCCAGAGCTACAACTGGAGTCCAGGCCACAAACAGATGACTGTAACTGCTTTTTCACTGGTCTACCAGCTCCAACCCTCACCCACCACCCCACTGGTCTACTTTCCAAAGAGCAGCCAGATGGTGTTTTTAAAAACTGTATCAATGATTAGGACACATTCCTGCATAACATTCTCCAACAGCTTTCCATCCACTTGGAATAAAATCCAAACTCTTTACCAGGAAGTTCAAAGTCCACTCCCCACTCCCTTATTTCATACCACTCTCCCCTTGAATCACTAAATGCCAGAAACAAAGGTCTCCTTTTTCTTAAAATAGGACAACCTTTGGGCTGTTTCCTATATGCTGTTCTTACGACCTGAAAGACCTCTCCCCTGATTTTTACAGAGCTGGTTCCTTTTCGAGGCTCAGTTCAAACACTAATTTTTTAAAAAAGGGCTTTCCTGACCATTCTATCTAAAGTGGCACCCCTTCCCACCCCATCACTCCCCATTAGATTTTTTTTTTTTTTAGCTCATCATGACTAGACAATATTTTCATTTTCCTGACTCTGTCTTCTCCCCCATTAGGGTAGTGAAGCTGTGTTTTTTTCACCCTGTGAATACAGTGCATGCAGTAAGCACACAAAAAGACTTTCTGGAGGATTTGTTGACTATCAACACTGGACCATCCTCAGGATGAGCTATTTTGTTCTTCTGTTAGAACTAAGAAAACATCTATTTAGCCCCTGCTAAGTGCTGGGTACTGCAGATCCATGATCTTCCTTTTAGAGAGGTACATTAACTAGCTCAAGGTCACATGGCTAGCGACTACCAGACTTTTTAGTTCAATACTTGTTTGTACAGCTTCTAAACCCCTTTCAGGGGGAGGGTTGTCACTCTGCGGTTCACTCTCATATTGCTAATAACTAGAAAAATTAAATATGTCTGAATTGCTTTAGTTATTAAAGCATTTCCACATTTATCTCACTTAAGAATATAAAGCACTGACAGAGAAAGCTATATACAACAAAAAGAAGTAGAGAGCCATAAAGTTCAACATCCCTGCCCTGGGGACTGGAGAGGAGTCCCAGCAAATGGAGGAATGAAATCCTTATTTTTGTTACAGAGGAATGAGGAAGCTGTAAGTCACAGGGGTGAAGGCTTGGACTTGTTGAAACTCCGATAACACCTGGCTATGAAGCAACAAGAAGTGAATCACAGAGCTGGAAAGCACTGCAGGCCTCATGGAGGCCAATCCCTGGCTGATGGATGGAGGGAAATGAGACCTCAAGAAGAAAAGAAACTTGTTCAAGTTCATTTAGCAAGTGAACAGAGCTGGAAAGGGGGATCTCTCTCCCAGTCCCCTTTGCTCTCAAGGCTTCTCAAGAATTGTGGGGCAGGGTAGGGGTGGAGAGAGACCAAGGACAGCTCATGGACTCCACATAGGAGTACACAAAGGGTAGGTGTCGGACCAGGAAGGCAAAAGTGTTAGGATGGGGGCAGAAATGAACCAAGAAGGAGGAGGTGGCAGTATCTGGGAAGGTGAGTGAGGGCAAGCCAAAGGGAGGAGGAGAAGACTGAAGAGAAAGGAACAGAGGGAGGGTGGAGGAAAATGTTGTGAAAACAGGGTCTGGAGGGGCCTGACAAGAGTGGGGAGAGCCTGGGAAGACAGGGTTTGGAATGAGAGTCTGATGGTGGAGGAGTCCAAGGTTCAAGGAGACGCTGAAAGGAGTCAGAAAGGGAGAGTCTAGAACCCGGAAAGTCACGGCAGGGAGTCTGACGTGGGCGATTTACGGGATCCAAGCAGATCCTGGGTGCGTCCGACGAAGGTGGAATCCGGGCCCGGGAAGCTTGAGGGGAGTCTGCGGGGACGGGCTTACTCACCGCGCTTGTTTTTGGTACCGTGCTTCTTGGCGGCTGTAAGCTCCTGCTCGATCTTCTTCTCCAGGAATTCTTGTTTCTTACTTAGCATTTCCTCAGTGTCCCGCAGCCGCTGGATGGCCTCTTGGGGGGTCGGGCCGCCCTTGCCAGCCTTACCCCCTCCCGCCCCAAACAGCTTCCCGAACACCGACATGGTTGCTGCTCGCCGCGCCGGCCTGCGCCGCCCGCTCCGGCTCGGCTCGGCTCGGCTCGGCTCGTCTCCGACGCCCGCTCCCGGCCCAGCCGCTCCCTGCAGCCGCAGGCCTCTCTACCGCCTCCGCCCCGCAGCTGGGCCAGGCCGGTCCACCTCCCACAGGCCCCCACGCCGGGCCGGGCCGGCGTCAGGGCAACGCGCCGCTGACTACAATTCCCGGTGGGCAACGCGCTGGCTGTGCCTCAAATCTAATGGAGAGAGGCACGCGGCATGCCGGGAAGCTATAGTCTTCCGGCTTAAGGGGCTCCGTGGCGCGTATTTTTGGTCTAAATAAGGTCAAAGGGCGAATTGGCATGCTGGGAAATGTAGTCTCCTTGGGAGTCGGCTCTAGCGAGCAAGGACAAAAAAGAAATAGCAGTATTTTTAAAAAACAGTAATATTATGCACATTCACTGATCCAGGCATAGTGCAAAGTGCATTATATGCATTATCACATTTAATTTTCATAGGCCTCTGATAATACCGTTGCTATTTAGTAGGTGAATAATCAACAAGACAAAAATTAAATGACTAGGTTAACTAACTAGCCCCGTCTCTACATATGCTGTTCCCTCTACTTGAAGAACCTTTCTACATTTTATTCACCTAACAGGTTCTTCGAAACCTAGTAAAGGCTAATAGCCTTGGGACTGAAGTTATGACTGCAAAGGTTCAGAACCCACCTTGAAGACCTACTTGAGCAAGTTACCCTATTCTGTGTGCCTTTCTTTTCAAATCTGTAAACTGGAGATAACAGGACCACCTTCAAGTTTATGTAAAATAGGGAATGTAAAATGCTTACTTAGCATAGGCTTAGCACAGTAGGTGCTCAAAAATGTGTATTCATTCCTATGTATTCTGCATCATTATTATGCACAATAATAATTAAACCAGGAGGAAACCCAGAACTTTCAAAAGTAGTAGTTTTGAGGATTTTTTTTTCCTTCTGCATCACACGGGCCCAGGTGGTTGTGGGGGCATATTTCATTGTTTTCTCTTCTCTTTTACTATTAAGAATAATTACTCCACTCTTTAGCACATTGGCTGCATCTAAAAGCCAAACCTTCCCCAAGCCCACTATTCTAACTTGCTGCTTCCAATCACCAGTAAAGAAAAAAGTGAAGGGGTAGCTCCATAGTGTAGTGGTTAGCACGTCTGCTTTACATGCAGAAGGTTCTGGGTGCGGTCCTCAGTCCACACCCCAGGTGGGTCCACGGACCATGCACCAGGCCCCCTGAGTGTATCAGGGGTGCTGGGCCTGGGGCTGCAAGTGCATGGGAGGAGACGCCCTGCCTTCAGAGATCCAGTTCTTAAGGGCAGATGACAACATCCATAGGTCAGGGGTAGAAGTCGTGGTGGGGGAAACAGACTTCCCAAAGACCTTTTTTATTCCTTCTTGGACCTTTCAAGTATGTGAAGTTGCTTGGGAAAAGAGTTTCAAATAATTGACAGCTTAACTGACTTTTTTCTCTATTATTTCACACATGAGTGTTGTCTCCTTCCCAGGCTTTGATCTACATGTGAATAAAAACATGCTTCAGATTGTTGTTCTTGTTGTAATGTGCCACAATCCTGTATATATACAGGTGAGCATTCTCAGAGGATGGGAGAGTTTATTTTACCCAACTTTCCAGGTTGGAAGAAACTTTTCAAATATGAGAGACATCCTAGAAGTATCAAGAATTTACAGCTGCATAAATTGTGAAAATATAAGGCACACTTGTGTTTGTTTTGTAATTGAAACATTGAAATGTTTTTTATCAAAATAACAAATAAAAACAAGGAGACTTCAATCAAGTCACCTTATGGATAAAACAGCCCCTCCACATCTAAGCAATCTGCCCCCTCCCCTCTTATCTAAGTCATGCTACAATCAGGCATACAGGTAGCAAAACATTTGCTGGGCTTGAGCCAAGACCGAAAGACTATATGAACAGACAAACATTGTAGGCCTCACTACTTATCTTCTATTGCTGTGGAGTAAACTTTGATGTTAGCAGAGTCCCTCAGGTCACAACTTTAGGAGCCCAGAAAAGCATTGTGGGGATATGACAGCAGAACACTCAGATTCAATTTTGAGCACTAATCCCAACCAATTGGTGTGGGTTACTCAGATTGCTGGGTTGAGAAGAATTTTGAGGTTACCTCAAGACTCCTTGTAAAAATGTGCTGAGATCGATTTGTGATGTCTATCTAGAGTGCTAGATTGGAGGTTGTGACATTTGGGCAATGTAGCTCTCTGAGGATCCTCGCTGAGGAATCACATGCCTTGGTAGATATTCACTAAGTGCATCAGCTCCATACTGGAAAACCCTGGGTTTCCCTGGCCTTCATTTTCCTAGTCTCTTGGGCAAATGCACAGCCTCTTCAAACTAT
This sequence comes from Macroglossus sobrinus, assembly GCA_004027375.1. Taxonomy (NCBI): domain Eukaryota; kingdom Metazoa; phylum Chordata; class Mammalia; order Chiroptera; family Pteropodidae; genus Macroglossus; species Macroglossus sobrinus. The sequence goes on along the minus strand of PVKZ01000915.1, from coordinate 439,712 downwards.
GACTGATTGGTATTAGCTCATTAAAAACCACATGAAAAGAATGAGCTATCATTTCACGCAACAACTTGAATGAACCACAGATATTATGCTCAAAGAAAGAAATCAGACACAAAAACCTTTAAGATTCCATTTATACAAAATTTAAAACAAGCAAAACAAATCTATGGTGATAGGAGTTAGAATAGTGGTTAACTCCAAGGGTGGTATAGCCCAGGCAGAATGACTTCTATGGAGTGTTGGACAGGTTCTATATCAAGATCCAGTGGTGTTCACATGGGTGTATACAAATTTATCTACCTTTATTCTTAAGATCACTTCCTTTTACATAACTTGTGTGCTTTATTAAATACATGTTATATCACAATTTAAAAAATTTCTCAGTTAAGAGCAGCAACAGAAGCATACAGTTTTTGTTTGCAAAGTATATTTGCATACAAAATCCCATCTTGTCTTCATCCACCAAAGCCCCATGAAATAAGCATTACTATACCATCTCCATTTTACAGGTGAGGAAACTGAGGACCACAGAAGTAGGATTTGCCCAAGGTCACATGATTAAAGACACCCAGCTAGATATTTGTAATCTTCTTTAAAAAATTTCAAGAAAATCTGATTTACTAAAACATATTATAAATAATGGGTTTTAAATTATGAATAAAAATTATTATAAAACTTGATCTCACATAATTACACCATACCACATACAGAGGATTTTGCTGATTTCTACTTGTAAAAACCAAGTAGAATACATCCAACACTCTTTCCTGGTAAAAACACTCAACAAACTAGGAATAGAAGAGAACTGCTCAATCTGATAAAGAGCACCTATTAAAAATCCACAGCTGATATCATACTTAATGGTGAAAGAATGATAGTTTTCCCTCTAAGAACAGAAAAAAGACTAGATGTCTACCCCCACTACTTTTATTCAACATTATACTGGAGATTCTAACCTGGACAATTAGACAAGAAAAATAAAAGGCATCTAGATTTCAAAAGAAGAAGTAAACCTATTTCTATTTGCAGATGACATGATCTTCTATATAGAAAATCCAAAAGAATCCACAAAAAACTATTAGAGCTAAAAGCGCATTCAGCAAATTTACAAGATACAAGATCAATGCCCAAAAATCTGTTGCATTTCTATACATTAGCAAAGGACAATCTAAAAATATTAAGAAAACCATTCTATTCACAATAACATCGACAAGAATAAAATATTTATGAACAAATTTAAAAAGGAATAGCAATTCTTGTAAACAGAAAAGTAAAATATTTTGTTGAAAAAAGTTAAAGAAGACTTAAATAAATGAAAAAATATCCTACATTCATGGATTAGACTTATTATTAAGATGGTGACACTCCCTAAATTGATCTACAACTCCTATCAAAATCCAAGCTACCTTTTTTGCAGAAAATGACCAAGCTGATTCTAAAATTCATATGGAATTGCAAGGAGCTCTAAATAGCCAAAACAAAGCTAGAGGACTCATTTTCCAATTTTAAAACCTACTATATAGCTACAGTAATCAAAACAGTGTGGTGCCGGCATAAGGACAGACATATAGATCAATAAAAAATAGAATTGAGAGTCACGAAAGAAATCCATTCGTCTATGATCAACTGATTTTCAACAAGAGGAACACACCATTCAGTGGAGAAAGATTATTCTTTTCAACAAATGGTGTCAGGTTACTAGATATTCAAATGCAAAAGAATGAATTTGTATCCCTACCTCACATCAAATACTCAAATGTATCAAAGATCTAACTGTAAGACATAAAACTATAAAACTCTTAGAAGGAAACATAAGTGTAAATCTCTGTGACCTTCAGTTGGGGAATAGTTTCTTAACTATGATACCAAAAGCACAAACAACAAAAGAATTTAAAAAAAGATACATTGGGCTTCATTGAGATTAAAATTTTTTGTGCATCCAAGTATGCTGATAAGAAAGTGAAAGACAACCCATGAAATGAGAGAAATAATGGCAAATCCTATATCAGATAAGGGGTTAATATTCAGAATATGTTTTTTAAAAATAACTCTTACAACTCAAAAACAAAAAGACAACACAATTAAAAAGTATTGAATTGTACACATTAGTTAAAATAGTGAATTTTATGTTATATGAATTTTATCTCAAAAAAAGTATGTTGAAGTAATGAAAACAAAATATGTTTTCGTGCCAACCACATCAAACTTGATTAGAACTGAGACTCTGCCATTCAACAATGTAGCACAGTGCAGGTAGCAAAGTGTGAAAAAGACACTATCTTCCTTATCAGGCCATTCTGAAGATTCACTGAGAACATAGGTAAAGGGCCTGGTATAGAACACGCATCTAATAAATATTTACAAAATAAATAAACAAAAATAATAACAGGAATAATCATCACTAACACCTGTTGAGCCCAAGTCAGATGGCTTACATAGACTATATCACTTAATCATCCAACTACTGCCCTATCTGGTAGATACAGATTACAGTTGAGGAAATAGAAGCTTAGAGAGGTTGAATGACTTGCCCAAGGTCCCCCCCATTATTAAGTGGTGTGGTTGGCATTTAAGACCCCCAATAAATAATAGAAAATATTTATTGAGTATTTTATGCTAAGCAAGACACTGAGCTAAGCATTAAGTGCATTACCTCATTTAGTGCGCAAAACTGCAATAAGTGGGCATTATTATTGTCCTCATTTTATACAGTAGGTACTAGGGAAAGATGACCAGCTTAGCCATATACTATACTGCCTATGTCCAAATGAATGGGTGGACAGATACAAACAAACACATAAAAATGAAGTATAATGAGTTAGGCAGAAAGTATGACCTCCCTGAGGAATAGAGTAGCTAGCGATAGGGGTAGGACAAACCTGGTAGAACCTGAGAGGGGCAAGTGGGGAGTGGGAAGAGATTGTGCACTGGGGGCCCCTGCACTTGAGCTAATGGTGGGTTACAGGATTTACTCCATACCTATTCATCTGAGCATGTGCAGGCCACATAAAAGGTGCTGTGCCCTAGAAGGCCAAATATCTTCTCAGTCCTTCTCAGTGAGACTTTCTAGGTCATCCCATATAATTCTACAATCTGCCTCCTGCCCCACACTCCCAAACCTCTATTCTCTTCTGTTTTTTCTTCTTTCTACAATACTCATCATCTTCTAACATATTATATAATTTGCTTCGTTACTTTGCTTTTTATCTTCTGATTCTTCCACAGGGGATCTCCACAGATCATTGTTTGGTTCCAATGTATTCTCAATGCAGGAACTATACCTTGTAGTAGGTGCTCAATACATATTTGTCAAATGAATAAATGAATGGACTGAGGTAGCAGAGACGGGAGATGGGGGCAGAAAAACTGTGTCTGGACTAAACCTTGCCATGATGAGACTTTGGACAATACCCTTTCCTTTTCTGGGCTTCAGTTTATTCTGATTTTACAAAGGGCCCAAAGCCTTGATACTGGACCTCTGCCACATTCTGTGCCTAACTAAACACCAATCACCCTTGGTGAGAAGGAGGTCACCCCCAACACTTACAGTAGAATCTGCTAACCTCCCTATTACCCTTCAAGCCCTTGAAAATCCATTGGGGTTACTTGCTGGCAGCGTTGGGGGTTGGGAGCACCTGCAGTTGTCACCTCTGCTCTTTCTTCCCCAGGAGAGACAAAACTGGTCCAACTGGTTCTCCTGGGCCACCGGGATACCTGCTCTATCAACTGAGACTTCTAAGCTACCGCCTTTGTCCTTTGTCCCAGATATTCTCATCTCCCCCTTAAAAATGGAAAGTGTCTTTTGTATCAGATATTAACTTCCAGGACTTTGGGTCAGCCACTTCTCAGACTACATGGAAGATTCTTACTGGAGGAAACTCACCTTTGACCTCCATGGAATGGGAGGAGGGGAAGGGTAGAGTGGGCTTTGTTCTCGCAAAGTGCTGTTGCTGTTCATTCATTCAACAAATATTGTTTGAGTGGTTCCTGGGCAGTTCTAGGCACTGTAAAAATAACAGTGGACAAAACAGACAAAAGTTCTTGATCTTCTGGACCTTTTGCTTCTAATGAGGTGAACAAACAAAAAGTGTCTAATCTAATGTCATAGGTGATGAATAAAAATGAAGCAGGGTAGGGAACTAGAGTGTGAGGGGGGTTAGATGGGAACTATTTTAGAAAGATTGGCCAGGGAAGGCCTCTCAGAGAGAATGGCTTTTGGACAAAAGTGAAAAGAGGGAGAGAGCCAGCCATATGACAATCTAAGAGAAAAATCTATATTAAACAGAGGAAACAGCAAGTGCAAAGGCCATAAGGCAGGACCTAGTTTATATGATGGAAGAGTAGCAAGAGGGCAGATGTGGCTGGTGTGGAGTGAGAGAAGAAAAGAGTGTTAGGAGACAATGGCTGCATCATGTAGAAACTTAAAATCTACAGGGAAAACTTTACATTTCATTCTGGGAGAGATCAAAAGCCACCAGAGTTTTAAACAGGAAAGTGGCATAATATGATTCAGGCTCTAGAAAGATCCCCTGGGCTGCTATCTAGAGAATGGATCATGGCTGCTATCTAGAGAATGGATCATGGTGGGTGAAGAGAAAAAACAGGAAGACGAAAGAGAAGGCTGAAGCAATCATCCATGCGAGAGAAACTGGCAGCCTAGATAGGATAGTAAAGTCTAAGGAGATGAACAATAGTTGGAGCTTTGAAAAAGTGGTTCCAAGTAAAACCCCAGCTCATCAGAGCTGGTGAGAACTTTATAGATCCTAAGGCAAGGCAGGAAAATGGAGTCCTGGGTTTGAAGTCCAGCTCCACACATGCTGGCTTTGAGTCCCTGGGCAGGTAACTACACCTCTCTGAGACTTGGTTTCCACATCTGTACACCAAGCATGATAACAGAGCTTGCTTCTAAGAGGAGTCTTGAGGACTCAGTGACATGTGAATAAGGCATAGAGCACAAGGCTTGGAGCTTACTAGACAGTAAAGTTAGTTACGACTCAACTCCCCTCATTTATCAATGAGAAACTGAGGCCAGCTAGCTTAGAGGCAGACAGAAGACTGGAAGGGGAAGGGAGAAAAGGAAGCAGAATTTACAGGGTTCCTCAAGCCATATACCCACAGAGTCCAGACATGGATGAGTAAAGTGGACCAGGTATGTGAAAAATCATGTGATCTTCTCTGGCCATCTTGTTTCCCCACTTTTGAGACACATAGAAAATTAGAAATATTTTTCTACTCTATGATAAATCAAAACAAGTACAGTAGGTAGCAACTGACGTTCAGTTGAAATGTTAGAGACAACATGAGAACTATGGCTATATAGAATGCATGTGCCCATTGAAAGGGGCTGGCGCCAACTCCACCTGACTGCCACCCAACTGTGCCAGATATCCTAATTTAATTTTAAAAGTCAGAAATCTAGATTTTTAGGTGAAATCTCCCGATTTTAATTTAAATTTCTAAATGCTTCTGGGTATGGAAAAATAGCTATTTTATATATTGTTTCTTGCTATTATTTCAGCATCTTTGCTATTATTTCGCCCTTTCTGATCCTTCTATCATTTATTTCTTTTTCTTATTGCTATGGCTAGGCCTCCAACATAATGTTGGAGTTATGAAAGTAGACATCCTTGTCTTGCTCCTGACACAGAGGGAATACATCTCATTTTCCACTGTTGTAGTAGGTTTTTAACTTCATTATTTTTATATGTTGACTCATTTTTTTCAAACAAAGTCTGTTTGTGATCTGGGTTCAATCCATAGGCTGCCAATTTGTGATGTGTTTTACCTGAATTCTCTCTCTGAATTGTGAGATCTCATCAGGTAGGTACTATTATTCTCCCCATTTAACATATAAGGACACTGAGGTTCAGAAAGGTGGAGTGATTTGCCACAGAGAGCTGGGAAGGGTTAGAGCCAGGATTCAAACCCAGCTTTTCCTGATGCCCAAATCTGTGGGATGCCCAGAAGAGCCTCTCTTTACACTACACTCTGTCCGGCATCTCAGTGTTCTATAAGGAGCCCTGGAGACCTAGGGCAGTTCTGTCATTAACTCTAAGTGACCCTTGACCAAGGGCCTTCCCCTCTCTGAGTCTCAGTCACCCCATCTGCCAACCTGGGAGGGATTTAGTTATGGGAACCCCAATATTGTCCCAGCTTCCTCCCCTGTAGTCAAACACTACATCTATTAAATATTAGACCTTATCTTGATATGTCCCTTGTTCTGTGGCCTAGCTCTGTCACTTACTGCTGCATGACTTGGAGCTGCTTAACCTCACTGTGCCTGTTGCCTCATCTCAGCTGTAAAATAGGATTGAAAGTAGCACCTTCTTCAAAGTGCTTAGGATATGCCAGGCAAGGCATAAGAGCCTAGTAAATAATGTTAGTCCTCATAATTACTGGTAAATGTACATGCATGTGTATATTGACAAGAGTTAGAAATATAACTTAGTTCTATTAAGATGAAAATGTGTTTTTTTTAACATTTCCTTTAATGTCAAAAATTTTTTAAATGTAATGCCTCCTATGACTCACTATGTAGGGAATAAAGTCCAAATTCCTTAACCCAACATCCAAGGATCTCTCTGATTTGACATCAACCCATATTTCAATAGAGTAAAGTGATTAACAGCACTCGGAGGCAGGCCACCCCAGCCTGAATCCCAGCTCTGTGACTTACTAGCTGTATGAGCATTTTACCTCTCTGTGCTTGTTTCCGCATCTGTAAAATAAGGAAAGTAACAATTCTCACCTGATGGGCTGAAGTAATTAATGTGACATAAAAAGCTTAGTACAGTGTCCATAATATATCCAAGTGGAAGCTTAAACACGTTAGTGATTATCTTGACTCCCTCACATCTCTGGTCACCCTGGACCATTCACCAGCCTGGAATACAATAAGCCTTACATTGCCATTCCTCACAGCCTTTGCTCGTGCCTTAACATAATTTTCCCCAACTATCCATCCATCAAAACATTGTGTCAAGGGCCAGCTCAAATGTCACTTCCTCTGAAGAGACTTTCTGTCCCCACCAGTTCCTCTCTTGGCCTTTTTGAGGACTGGGTACACTTATAGCTCTAACCCCCTCATCTGTGCACTATTGCCTCATTTGTGCCTCTCACTGCATCCTAGCTCTCCTGAGGATGTGAGGAAGTCAGACTTTCTAGCCCTGAGTCCCAGCACAGATGTCTGAGGGATGTGCCAGCCTTCAAGGAAACTCAGTTATCAAACTGAGTCCAGTAGTTCTGCTATATCCTGTTTGAGCCTCAGTTCCCTCTCCTGTAACAGGATCATGGCCCATTAGTATGGTTGTAAAGATAAATGAAGAAACATCAGTTAAGGCCCCTTTACTCTCTCCCTGCCTCCTGATGAGCCTGGTTTGCTTCCCCCTGGAATAGCTCTGGACAGGGAAAGGAATGCTGGACATAAGGGCATCTATGGCTATCTTGAGGCCTGCTTGAGATGCACCTCTGGCTCTGGTCAGAATTTTTTTTTTTTCAGTCTGATAAATCAATCTTTTAATAATTTATAGTTGAATAATATAATGTTCAAGTGTAATGTTTTAATTAAAAATATGAAACGTTTCACGAATGTGAGTGTCACCATTACACAAGGGCCATGCTAATCTTCTCTGTATCATTCCAATTTTAGTGTATGTGCTGCCGAAGCAAGCACTGGTCAGAATTTCTGATTCCAAGAGTTTTGGGGCAAGGTTCAGACACTGTATTTTCAAAAGTGAGTATAAACACTTTCCTCTAGGAGTTTCCAGGATCTATATTCTGAAATAACCATTCTGGGGGCAACAAACTTCTCCAAGGTGAATAGGGCAACCCTGCCTTGTTTGAGGGGCCACAAACTCCTTGCCCCCCACACACTTTGAAGGGAGAATGCTGCTATCTAGAAACTAAGAAACTGCCAAAGCTAGGGCCTGAGCCATGTGGACACTAGTTTTGATAAAAACATTTATTGAGCACTTTCTAAGTACAGGGCACTATGATGAACCTTTTGTATATTTCATCACACCATATCCCCATGACAGCCCTATGAGGTAGTACTGTCATAAGCCTCACTGTACAGATAAGAAACACAGGGTTAGAGAGGTGTAGTGACTTACCCAAGGTTACACAGCAAGTAAGTGGCAGTACTTGGATTTAAAGCCAGATCTGGCTGATAGCTGCACTCTAACCAGGACACTCAAATGTCTCCTAAATGCCTATATCACAGAGTTGTCTGCGGATATTGTGAAGAACCTTACGTGAAAAGGTCCAGCAGATAAGGGCTCTGACCATGTCAGGCCACCCCTAAGGCAGCCCAGAAGGGATGGGCAGGACCACCTGTCTTCTCTCTTAGGCAGCCCAACCACCAGCCTGGACTGGCCAGACCCTTAGGCTACTCAGGTTTAGCCATCTGTCTTGCCATTATCCCTGCCTGGAAGCCATAGGCAGCCCTGCCCCAGGTCCCAGAATGCTACAGGGCTTTCTAGAAGGATAGGGTGGTCATGGTTTATAAATGACATTGCAAAAGGATTTCTGCTGACAGCTCACTTCCATTGGGAAGAATCTCTAGTCTGCCCACTGAGGCCCTGGACCCAAATGTGACTATCAAGCTGGGCTGTGACAGCAAACACCATGGGTCTATCACTCCGAGGCCTGGATGTAGACGGGCACAGCAAGCATGGCACATGGACCATCAGCCCCTGCCTGAAGCTCTGCCAGCGTCAGGTTGGAGCCCAGACCCTCAGCATGCCCAGGCACTACCAGCTCAGGTTCACCACCCACTGTGCCACCCACTACGATAGACAGCACGGCATCTGGCTCTGAGAAGGGTGGCTTGCCTGGGGCAGCCTCAGGCACTGGCTCAGCCCCTGCATCCTTAAGTTCCTCCAGCCCCAGAGGGTCAGGCAGGGTGGTCACCACTTTGCGACCACCACTGCTGCCACTACGGGGGGCTGCCCTCCTTCGGGGGGGCCGCCGGGCTTGCAGGTCCTTGTCCTTTTGGGGGCCGAGGCGGCAGCGGTGATCCTTGAGGTATTTGTGGCGGGAAAAGCCCTTGGCACAGCCAGCACAGCGGAACTTGTAGTTGCCCGTGTGGGCGCGCTGGTGTTCAGTGAGGTGGGCGCGGCGGCTGAAGGACTTGCTGCACAAGGCACACTTGTGGAGCTTCATGCCTGGTGGGGAGAGGAAGTCAGTGAGAGACACCCAGACCCTTTACCCTGCAACAGTGCCCCAGACCTTGAGATAAAACCCAGTCTCTTGGCTTGCCTACAAGTATCCACGTGATCAGGGCCCTGCTACTTCCAGTCTTATCTCCCACCTTCTTCTAGCCACTCTGGGCCAGTCACACTCATTCTCCTCAAATGTGCAAGCTGGCTCCTACCTCTGGGTCTTTGTACGTGCTGTTTCCCTCTGCCTGGAACAATATGCTCAGCCCCTAAACGTTGGCTAACTTTGCCAGGTCACCATCATCTCTTTCCCCTGTGGTCTGCCTGCCTCACCTCAGTCTCCTCAGACCATTCCCTATTGGGAAGCTAGTGAGGTCTTTGTAACACACAAAGGATTGTGATACTCCCTGTTCCAAATTATCCAACAACTCCCCAAGTTTCCCACAAAGCCCTTTGTAGTATGACTACTCCCTTCACCTCTCGGGCCCATCTCCTCCCTCCCCCTGCATTGTTCTCTGAGCTCCAGGCCTCCCTCCTGCCTTTCCTTGTCTCAAACATCTCCCCACCCACACCAACCTGGTCTCTTCCCTGCCTCAAGGCTTTGCACCTGCTGCTCTCTCACCCTGGAAGCCATTTCCTAGCTTTTTTCAGAGCACAGTTTCATGTCACCTACTCTGGGAGGCCCTCTCTAATACCTGTCTCCCTTCATCCTCTGCCCCATCACAGTTTATATCTGTCTTTGCACTTGGCATACTTTGCCACTGCATACTTACTTGTTCACTGTTCATTTTCAATTTCCACTAAATGGTTAGCTTCTTCAGGAAGGCACGGTGGGGTTCTGCCAGTCTGATTTCCTGTAGGCACCCCCAGTGCCTGACACGTGGCAGGCCCTCAGTAGTCACTCAATGAATGAATCACTGGTGCCTCCACATACACATGAAGTCAACTCCAGCCCATACTCAGCTTGGGCCACAGGCCCCACCAGCCTCCCTGGCTCAGAGAAGGACAGTGACTTGCCTGAGGCCACCTACCATGAAAGTAGCAATGACAAAACTCAAACCTAGGCCCCTTGTCTCCAAGTCCTTGATCTACATTCCCAGTTTTCAAACTTCCTTTAGCCACTAAACCAGGGACGATTTTACCCCCCAGGGGACTTTTGGCTTGTCCCCTGGAGACATTTCTGGTTGTCATAAATGTTAGGAAGATGCCATTGACATCTAGTGGGTAGAGATCAGGGATGCTACTCAACATCCTACAGTACACATGGCAGCCCTGAAACAATGAATTATCTGGCCCAAAAGATCAATAGTGCCAAGGTACAGAAACCCTGTTCTAGACCAAATGGTTTGTGGAAAGCCAGCCAAGCTGCTTTGGGGAAGCTCCATGGAGCCCCTGGGTACTGAGAAATGGTGCGGAGACTGCTGCTCCACATCCCAGCTGCCCTGCTCTGCTGAGGGAACCTGGGAACCTTCCTGGCCTTATCTTGGACCCAGTGAGAATCTGATCTCCTGCTGCACCTGATCCACACCAAGCACCTCTCTGATTTATAGTCATCTCCTCTCAGGTCGGTTTCCCCTTCAGTGGCGGGCTGTGTCTGACTCACCTCTGTGTACCCCGCAGACCCTAACACAGGCCTGGCTCATGGCTCACATGAGCAAAAAGTCTGTTGGCTGGAATGTACCAGACAGGGACAATACACCTCATGGGATGTGTCTGGAGAGCCTGCCCCAGGAGGCTTAAGCTAAACCAGACCCTCCTGACAGGTCCAAAAACCACTTACCAGAGTGGGAGAGAATATGAGCCTTCAGCTTATCCGGCCGGTTGAACTCCTTACTGCAGCCTGTGTGTGTCCTAAAATCCAAAGCCAGCCACTGGTCAGGGGGCGCTCACCAAGATCAAGACCCTCTTGCTGGTCCCTCTGCTAGTCCTGGGCATGACGACCCCCTTGTCCACCCTAATGGTTCAGCAAAGAAGTAGGGTGGAGAGTGAAGCCAGCAGGCAGGGCCCAGGACAAGATAAAAGTCGAGAGGGTCTTCAGACCTTAGACCTGACATCTTTCCATCCTGCCACTGGGTAAACCTGCACCCTCTTCATGCCAGTCTCTACTCACGAGAAGGGACATTTGTATTTCTTGAATGGCTCATGGATCAACATGTGTCTCTTCAGTTTGTCCTTGCGGTTGAATGCGGACTCACACACTGAGCATTTGTAGGGCTTCTCACCTGCAGGAGACAGGGATGAGAATCCCATAAGAGGGAGTCTGAACACAGGGCACTGGGGTCCCCCACTAGAGGGAAGCAGCTCTTCTAGGGAGGTGGCCTGGGAGAAAGCCTCTCCCATTCCTCATGGCTTTGTTTTGACAAGAGGAGGAGGCCATTTTCAATAAGATGGTCAGGAAAGGCCTCTCTGATGGGCATCATATGAGGTGAGACCTGAGGGAGCAAGCCATGTGGAAATCTAGGAGTGAGGGTCCCAGACAGAAAGATAGGTGGGGCGCACGGTGTGTCTAAGGAACAATGGAGAGGACAATGTGGCTAGAATGGAGTGGGGGGATGGAGAACGAGACAGAAGATGAGGTCAGCAAGGCTGCCCAGCCAAAAAAGGAGGGCCTAGAATGCCAAGGATAAGAAGCTACCAGAGGGGCTGAGGAGAGGAGGGTCAGGATCTGATGAAAAGTGTCACAGGCTCCCTCTGGTTGCGTGTAGAAAATAGGCTAAGGAGGGATGAGGGTGGAGGCAAGAAGGAGGCTGATACAGAAATGAGAAGGAGTCAACTATGGGCTATATTTAGAAAGCAGGGCTGACAGCCCTTGCCAATGCATGTGTTGTGGGGTATGAGAGGAAGCAAAAAGTAAAGGATGAAACTACGGTGGGCCAAGTGACAAGAGTGGGTGATCATGGCATTCACTGAAATGGGGTCCACCACAGGAGAGGGGGGAATTACACCTTATTGAGTTGGATACTTACAACAAACCATGTGCTAAGTACTATCATTATTCCATTTTATAGATGAGAAAACTGAGGTTCATGATCTACGACTAATGGCTGAAGGAGCTAAGATTCTAGACCAGCTGTACAATTCAGAATCTATCTGAGTTGCCCCGGATTATCCAGTGGCAGAACCACTGTGGGGTCGACTCTCTCCTGACAGGGGCTGGAGGTCACAACCTGCCCTTCGGAAAAGAGATGTTACAGGGCTATTTTGATTTCCTGCTATTATTTCTTCTCTATTCTCCCTCTTGAATAAAGTATCTTTGAAAAATGCCAACAACTCCTACCCAGTGATTAAGATAATTCTGGTCCTTACAATAGAATGCTCTGCAGTCATTAAAAAGATTAAGGTTAATTTGTGTTTCTTGATCTGGAAAGATCTCCTGAACATATTGCTAAGGGAAAAAGAAAGCTGTAGAACAGTTTAATACAGTCCCATTTTTGTTAGAAAAAAATACAATTCCCACACTCCAAAAAAAGCTCAAACCGTATGTTTTTGTACATATACAGAATATACAGGGAGAACGGTGCGTGAGGGAACACACCAAACTCTCAGTAGCAATTAAGATTTGAAGGAGGAATGTAACATTTGACTTTATGTACTTCTATACTGCTTTCAATTTTACAATAAGCACATATTATTTTTGAATAACAATAATCATTTTAAAAGACAAATAGAATGCAATATTTATCAAAATTACTAATGCATATACTTATTTTCTTTTTTTTGGTAAAATATACATAACAAAGTTTACTATTTTAACCATCTTTAAATGTGTAGTTCAGTGGCATTAAGTATATTCACATTGTTGTGCAACAAGCACCAACAACCATTTCCAGAATTTTTTTCATCATCCCAAAGTAAAACTCAGTACTGCATACACGTTTTACCTCAGCACTTCCACTGCTAGGAATATACACTACAGATATACTACCAAAAGCTTGCCAAGGGACCCAAACAGCAGTGTGTGTATAAACTAAGAGCTGAAAAATAATTTAAGTGTCCATCCATAGGAAACTGGCTAAATAAAAGATTATTAATACAGAGGAATATTGTGCAGCTGAGGAAAAAAGGTGCTTTAAAGAAACCCCTTCAAGGTATATTGAAAAAAGGGTACATAGTAGAATTTATAGTATGTGTTCATTTGTATAAAAGTAAGCAAGTATTTTGTATAGATATAAAATAAAACCAGGATTATGCAGACTTACAGCCATTCCATTTGGGGAGGGGAGTAGGAGTATTTTTCAAACTGCAAACCACAAGTCACAACCTGTTAGTCGTTATTTTAATGACTAAAATGAAACAGAATAGGATAGAAAATATTGCTTTGTTAAAATTCTGTTTCAATATATTCTATGTGTATACAGGTGTTTCCTGAGTTGCAATATAAAATGTATTTTTTTACCATAGATCATGGTTAAAAAAAATTTGAGAAACATTTAGATCGTCCATTTGAGGTGAGATGGGGTTTATTTTCATTATATATGCTTTTATATTGTCAAAGATTTTCTCCTCAGGTATTCTCAATCTTTTGATCCTTTTCAATGAAAAAAGAAAACCAGAATGTTTTAACTAATAAAAACATTTTAAAGATGAAAATAAAAATATGTCTCAACTGAAGAACGAAGGAGAAGGGGTTTTGTTTGGGTAAATTCGAGGTGAGAACAGCACCCGCACCCCCAGGGACTCAGAATGGTCTGAAGGAGCTGACACTTAGTTGGTAGAGCTAAGAGAACTCCCACCAGCCTCTAGGGGCTTATCTCTGCTTGAGTGTTGGTGGGAATCCCTTGTTCACTTGAGAGGGCAGGTGGGTAGGAGGCCAAGAAGGAGATGGGGAGGGAAAGTGGGGAGGAAGAGGTTGGGGAGGAAAGACAGAGAGAGATGAGAAGAACAAAGAGGGGATTGAGGATGGGGGAGGTGAGGTAGGCAGGAGCTGGTAGGGAATAGGGTACCCACCTGAGTGGATGTGAGCATGCAGTTTGAGGTAGTGCTCCCGCCGGAAGAATTTCTTGCATACCTGGCACCTGAACCTGCCTCCACTGCCATGTGTGGGCAGGTGACGCCGCAGGTAACGTTCGCAAGGGAATACCTGGTAGAAGAAAGGAGTCGGCTTCAAGTCTGACTTACCAGCCCTCACCGCCTTTTGATCTCAAAGGACCCCTCATTTTCAACCCTTCTTTATGGAAACATCTTCTTTTCTGTTCACCAGGATTCAAGCCCCATAATGTCAGGCACAGCCCTTAGAACATCATGGCTCCCACTACTCACCCATGTCTGCTTTGAGCTTCTGTCTAGGCTGTTTTTCCTGCCCAGAGGGCCTTTCTCTTTCAGCCTAACAAACTCTTACTCATCCTTCAAGACCCAACTCAGGTATTATTGTTTCAGTGAAGCCCTCCCTAACTCCACAATGCCACACAAGGCAAAGCAAATTCTGCCCTTGAATATATACCCACACTTTAAAAGTCAGCACTGAACCCTCTAAGTTACAGCCCTTTGTTTACAGGAAATCTCCAAGAGGACAGCTTTCATTCCTCGGTACAGGGCCTGAGTCGAATGACTAACAAGTAAAAGAATGAAAGGAAAAAATGAACAAAAAACTAAAGAAATGAATGAAATAATAGTCAAAAACACAGAAACCAAATTGTCTTCTTCTCATTATAGGATGGCGATTCATTCATTTTTTCATTCATTTACTATAGAGAAGTGATCAAGGGACAGACCCTACCTACTATTTCCTAGCTGGGTGACCGTTCTTTGTCTTAGTTTCCCCATTTTTAAAATGAGATAGTAACAATATGCCTACTTCTTAGGGTTAAATGAGTCAATTGAGGTAAAATGCTCAGAACAGCAAGTGGCACATGGTCCTTGCTCAATTCATGATACTTTTTACATGAACCACAAGTTCCAAAGTTCAAAATTAGCTTATATAATTAGAAACATCTACAATGAGGCCAAAGTAATACCAGAGCTGTCTTAGAAAATCTTCCATGTAAGGTTGTAAGAAAATGAGTAGAACAAAGAAACAAGTTAAACACACCAAGGGCATGCAATCAGCAAAATCCAAACTTCAGATAACTCCATAGGACCGATGGCCCAGTTTCTTTAACAAATAAATTGAAAGAAAGAAAAAAAGCTACAATAGGTGGGGAAACCTATAGATTAAATGAAACTTTGGTCATATCAACCAATCATAATATATAGACCTAATCTAAAAAACAAACTTTACAAAAATTAGGTTGTTTTTGAGACAACTGGAAATTGGAACATGGTCTAGATATTTGATCATATTAAGGGACAGCCTTTAATGAGGGTTTCCAGATTTTCTGAAAAGAAGAACCAACAATAACAAGCTGGAAACTGGAGGCTGCTGTTGCGATGCTGGGCCTGGGCCTAGAAGAGACCTCAACTCCATGTTAACCCAGCCTGGCCTGGTCCAGCAGCGGCACAGGATGGCCACCTGTGGTGTCTGATGGGTAAAGAGGCCAGGCAAAGCTCTTACTCTTCAAAGATGGTGTTGTCTGTGAAAACAATCCCAAGCTTTGTCTGCACAGACAGAGGCAGGAGGGGAAGAGACAGTGAGGTCTTCGTTCTACCACCTCTCGCCTCTTATTGTTGCAGGAGTACTCACCTTTTGACAGTGTGGGCAGGGGAAGTTGTGAGTGGCGGTCTGTAAGTGGTGTTCCAGTGCCTCAGGGGTAGAGTATTTGTTGACACATTTGACACATCTAAATGAGAATAAGCAGAAGTGATGAGAGAACAGTGTGTAGGGGCTGGACTTTCCCAGCAGGCCCAGGGACCAGCCCCAAGGGCGAACGTTAGGAGGCAAAATCCTACTTTTAATTCATTCTCAAATCAGTCTACTCTTCTCGCTTGCCACTGCCTCTATCCTAGTCCAAGCTGCTGTCCTCTCTCCCTGCTTATGTAAAAGGCTATCCTTGTTTTTAGAAAATACAAAAGAGAACAAATAAAGAAGCATCATTTTTTAAAATTATTCTTAAATGGCTCAGAATAGGATAAAGCAAATGTGGTAAATAGTTAACATTTGGGAAATATGGGTGAAGGATATCTGTGAGAATTCTTTGTACTATTCTATTCTTTTTGTAATTGAATGTTTTATTAAAGTTTATACAAATTATTATATAAATTTATATCTTTCAGAGAAGATTCACTGTGGTTAATACTTATCTTAGAATTATAATATGAGATGTATAATTAAACTGTACAGATATTATAAGTGAAATATTGACAGCTATAATCAAACCAACTAAAGCTTGTTCCTTATGATAAAAATAATTCGTAAATAAAAATTGTACATTATAAGATGATGACATATTAGCTTGAGTTAAGATATGTTTAACATCTCTTGAGCATTTTAAGAATGACTTTTCTAATTTTTACAGTTTATATTTTAAGAAAGACTAAAAAACCTGGAAGGGATTCAGAAAAGAGCATCCTAAATAATTAAAGGAAAAAATATGTCCTAGAAGTATAGTAAATTTTATCTTGAATTTTTTTGAATAATTCTATTCCACCATCTTGATTGAACCATCCTTTGTACTCTTCTTAATAACTTCTCTGAAAGTTTGAAATTACGTCAAAATAAGTTTTAAAAGAACACTTCCTGAAAGCGACTGCCTGTGGGATGGGGAAGTAGGTCAGGGTGGACAGGGAATTCCTTTTCACTCTATGCGTTTTTGCAGTTTTTAAATATTGCATTGTAGGTATATAATATTTTTTGAAGTAGGTTATTAATCTTTTTTTAAACTCCCTTTTGCTCTTTGACCTGCAAAATAGCTACCAGGAACTTATTTACAAATAAGCAAAGATGAATGTCTCAAGTTTTTCCCTGCAGCATTATTTGTAATAATGCCGAACTGGAAATAACCCAACTATCCCACAATAAGGATGGGTTAAACAAATTACAATGAATACTAAGTAGCTGTTTAAAAGGACGAGGAAGGCCTGTTTGTGCTGTAATGCAAAGATATCCATATTATAGTTTTATGTGAAAAAGTTTTAAGTGATAACACCAAGTGTACAGAGAGATCCTATTAATAATTCTCAGTCTCGAAGAAATTGCACAGTAGGCTGATGGTATAATAAATTTTCAACAAATTCGATGATTGTGTTTAGGGTGATCTGACTCAAATATAGCCTGTGATATTTATATCTATATCTACAAACATGCTAATTACAGATATATACCAAAGGGCATGTACCAAGAACCAAGAAGTTAATGGGGGTTATCTTGGGTGTCACAGTTTTGTTTTTTGTTTTTGTGGGATTTTCTCCCCTCTTTAATCCCCCCTACACTTCCACCCTTATGGATGTTGTCATTTCTCCTTAAAAACTGGATCTCTGAAGGCGGGGCATCTCTTCCCACATGCTTACGGCGTGCATCCAGAGTCTGGTGCACCCGGGGTATAGTCCGTGGCTCCACCTGGGGCATGAACCCAGAACCTTCTGCGTGTAAAGCAGAATTGCTAACTACTACACTATGGAGCCACCCCATGTGGTTTTTTCAAAAGATCCTTTTCTTAGTATTAAACATGAATTTTGTAATTAAAAAAAAATAAATCTTATTTTTTTTAAAAGGAAAAACTATATATATAGCACATATACAGTGGCAGAAGTGTTTGGGCAGGCCCCATAGGCAGGCCAAGAAAATGTGGCCCAAAAGGAACAGAGAAGCCAGACCAAAGAGGCCTGGACCCCTGAAAATGAGATGAAGCCATAACACCTGCTCAAATATTATCGTGAGAGAGAAATAAACTCTCATCTTATTTAAGCCATTGTTATTTTGGCTATCTCTATTTCAAGCAGCCAAATCTATGTCTAAATTATACAAATAATAAAAATTGCAGCAACAGTATTTATTGAGCGCCATGATGGTCCAGGCATCTAAGTGACTCATACTCATCTAACTTTATCCTAATGAATAATATAACAGGGTAGGCACTATCGTATTCCCATTTTACAGATGAGAAGACTGAGGCTCAGAGTAGTTGAATCCCTTGCCAAGGTCATCCATTGGGTTTGTCGTCCAGCTGCTATTTGAGCACAGGTATGTGATTCCAAAGCCCTTATTGTTACTCACAACACCATTCTACCCTCAGGCCATCCAGATAGTGGCCTACCTCTCTGCACCTTACTTTTGAGCCAGGAGCTCCAACAGCTTTAGGATCATGGCACTCTAACTTTCACAAGAGAACCTGGCAAGAGAAGTAATCAACTGCAGGCACGAGGCCATCAGCACTGGGCTCAACCCTCAGCCTGCAAACTCTTGGAGCTCTGAAGCTTCCAAGATCCTGGACTACAGTTTGAATCCCAGCTCTGTGCTGATGTTACTTTGGTAGGCAGGTCACTTCTCCTAGGTGAGTCTCATCTTCAAAATGGAGAGACTACCACTCCTATAGAATGAACTATGTCGCTCCAAAATTCATATTTGGAGCCCTGGCCCTCAATGTAATGGTATCTGAAGGTGATTAGGGTTAGATGACATCATGAGGGTAGAGTACTCATGATGATGAGATTAGTGCCCTCTCTCTCTTGTCTATAGTATTTTGTTATAGCAGCCTGAACTAATATAACCTACCTCCCAGGATTGCAGGGATCAATGTCCCTAAGTCAGAACTTGGCACAAAGGTGCACTTTTCCTTTAATTTGGTATCTCACTCCAGAAAGCCACACAGTCACAGGAACTCACAGGTAATCCACAGGTTGTAAGGGCAAAAGCAAAACAAAATGCCCCCTGAGAACAAATGGATATTATTCATCTTTACCCAGAATATCTGCCCTTTGCCTGGTCAAAGCCTTGCCTGGCTTTCCTGCCTCTCTGGCCCCATTTCTCAATCTTCCCCAGGGCCAGTTGCCCCATACCTCATTTCAAGAGTCTCAGTCCCCCTGCCAACTTCTCAAAGCTATTGTGCTCTGACCCCATTTTCTCCCCTAGGCCCCATCTAAATATCCCCACCCACTACTACTCTACACAATAGTAATTCAAAACCAGTTGTTATTAAATTTTATATCCTACACTTGATGGTCCTCTTATTAGGAATGTACTCTACCCTACCCATTGTATATCTGGCAAACTCTTACTCATCCTTTAAAACCTTGTTCAGATATCATTGATCCTGGGACACCTTCCCTGCCCTACTGTGGTAGTACTATACTATATATATATATATATATATATGCATTTTAGCACAGTATATGGTAAGAACATTTACACACTTGTCTCCCTAAGCAGCCCATGTATTCTAAACTAAAGGTCTATATTGACTTATCTCTAAATCCCAGAAGCTTCACCCAGAAATTTGAGTGGGGCCTCCTTAACAGATCATCAGCCAAGTCCCTGCACATACAAATTTTTCCAGAGAAGCAAAAGCCATTTTAATATAAAAATATTCACCAGTAAACTGGAAGGAGTCCTCAGATAAACACCTCTCCTTATTTATCACTAATGTTTATCCCCTGCACTATGTGCTAGGCTTTGTGAGACAGCTGTTCCCAGATGACATAGGGCAAATGAACAGCAAAACAACTACAGGGCCAAAATGTGGAATTTCACAAAGTCACAAAAGTGATGTTGGATATCTGCAGAGAATACCATGGACAAAGGAGAGTCTGAAGAAGGAACTGGAAAATAATCGAGGAAGAGAAACTCAACAAGGCTGACGGTAGGAAAAATAGCTCCAAAGAGAATGAGTTGAAGATCTAAGGACTAAAAGCATGTGGCAAAACTAAGGGAGCCCTCCATCGTTTCTGCCAAAGGGACCTTCTTTAGGACTCTAACAGAAGACTAAGGTGACATAAGGAACTGTCAGAAAAAATTACCCCCAATCAAATCCACACTTGATGCATTCCTTGTTCATGCTAAGAATCAGCATATAGCTTCAACTTTAATCTAAATTTTATAGTTTTAAAAAAAGAATCTTATTTTTATGATTTTTGCTTTCAAATACATGCCTGTTCATTTTTTTCATTCTAAGAATTCATGTACCATTCCAACTGTAACCTAAATTTTGTACATATTCAGATAAAATATTTTCTTATTTTTAGGTTAGAAAAAAATCAAAGCTTTTTCCCACTATAAATGAGAAAATACTGGTTTCCATTTATTAGGAACAAAAATCTGCCAAATGGAAGAATACTATAAGGAGGCCTACCATCTGTATGCCCACCAGTGCCAAGGCCCAGAACCCACTATGGTAGGCTGGACTCCAGCCAGAGATTCAGTTTCCCCTCTGAGATGTCTCACTGAGTCTGAGCCATCAGAACCACCAAGGCTGTAGACCCCGGGACTCCATCAGAACCACCAAGGCTGTAGACCCCGGGACTCCCTGTAGGAGAAGGAAGTAGAAAGGCACATACTTGTAGACAGCACTGTCCTTCTTGGGGCTGTGCTGTGGCAGGAGGCTGTGGGAGTACTGGTGCACACCCAGGTCATACAGTGAGGGAAAGTCCTTGCCACAGAGGTGGCAGCGGTAGCTCAGCTCCTCCTGGTGGCTCTTGATATGCTCCAGAAATGTGTCGAGCTTCGGGAATGTCTGCGCGCAGCTTTTCACCACACACTTGTACACCTTGAGGAAATCATGGGGCAGGTAAAACAAAGCAGGAGAGCTGCTTTCACTGCTGCCTACTGCCCTGTGGCCTCTGCCTCAAATCCTATTGGTGGATGACCCTATTTCTATCCCTGTGCTCCCCCTGCTGCTGGAGGCCTGGTTTTATTTTTACTGGAGGGTCTTCTCTTCTCAGCCAGTCATAATGGCCCTATTACCCTTCCCTCAGAATCTGTGTGTCTTGGGTGTGTTGAGAAAAATTACTCCAAATCTAGAAATACAGTAAAAATATGACACTGTGTCCTTCCAATGTCATACTAGAGTAGTGGCTCTCCAGCTTGAGCATACATGATGTAACAGATGGCTGGGTGCCAGCCCCAGAGCATCTGATACAGCAGGTCTGGATGGCCTGAATATGCGCACCCTAACAAGTACCCTGGTAATGCTGGTCTGGGGACCTCACTTTGAGAACTACTATCTAACAAGCCTGCCCAGGGTCATCCACTCTGGGGGAATGTGAATTGTTTTGACTATTTACTATTGATAAGAATCCAGATTCTAAAGTTAAATATTAAATTGCAGAAAACTGACTCAATGTAAATGATTTTTGTCCGGTAGAAAAGATAACCCCAAAGGTCATGGGTTTTGTTGCTCTGTAGGACATTAACCAGATTTGTATCTAATTTAGCAATCTTATTCCTTTTTTTCACTGACATAATTATATAGGTATAAATATCAGTATCTCACATTCTCTCTTGAACTGACTCTGTCATCCTTCCAGTTCCCTCATTAATGAGTTACATAAAATGCTGACTCATATTCACTACTTCATTTATATAATTATGTTTTTAACATTTTGAAAATTATACTTTGGCAAATGGTAAACACTCTTGATTGCCTACACAATTCCACACGTTCCTTTTTCCTAGCAAAGTGAATCATGACTTGCTTAGAGTGGCAACATTCCCAGTCAAAACATTTGATACAATCTCCCTGGCTCCCTTGTCAGCCATGTGACTCCTTTCTTGCCAATGATATGTAGGCAGTAGTCTTTAGGGAAGGCATCAACCTCAGAACAAAAAGGCAAAAGCTTCCTAGGAAAAATTCCCTCTGCTTTTTGCATTTGTCCTAACTGAATATAGATTTGATGGCTGGAGATATAGTAGCCATCTTGCAACACTGAGACTAAAAGCTACAAGCTAAGATGTCAGAACAGAAAGCCAGAAAAAGCCTGAGTCCATGATGACATATCTAACCTGTTATACAAGCCCAACAATGCTTACTTATGGACTTCTTCTGATATAAGCCAACTTATTATTTGCAGCAGAATAATGCATTCCTAAATGATAGACCACATGCACTGGCTCTGACCAATAAGTGATCTTTCGGGAAAGGTTTCCTTGCTCCTGAAAAAAGACATAAAAAAGATAACCTTTTGTTCATAGATAATAGTATGTCCAGACTGCTGCTTAGAAAGAGTGATAACATCTCAGGACCACAGGTGAACAACCTATCAGTAGAAGAAAAGGCCACATGGTAGAGATAAGCTAAAAAGACACAGGGTCCTTGATGCTAGGTTGAGTCAACTGGCTATTTCAGGCATGGAGCTGCCCTATCTTACGTTCTCTTGTTATGTGAGTTGACAAATTTCCTAATTGTTTAAGCCAGTTTGAATAAAAGTTTTCTGTAATTTTCTCAAGGATATCCTAACTTAATTCTATCAACCCCCCTGCTAGGAATCTATCTTAAGGAAAAAATCAGAGATGTGGATAAAGATTTGATTATGATGATGCTCACTATGGTTTTGTTTATAATAGCAAAACTTAGGAAATAACCTCAATGTTCAACAATAGGGGATTTTTAAAAACGTAATCGTTAAAAATAAAAAGTGACCGGAGAAAATACTCAGAATATAAAATTAGGTTAAAAAATAGCACAAATCTCAAGAGAATTTATGCTGAGTGAAAAAAGCCTGTCTCAAAAGGGCACATACTAGCTGACTCTATTTATACAACATTCTCAAAATGATAACTTATAAAGATGGAGTACCAACCAGTGGTTTCCAGAGACTAAGCATATTGGAAGAAGAAGGATGGGTGTGCCTAATAAGGGGCAACACAAGGAAAATCTCTGTGGCGACAGAACAGTTCTGCGCTGTGATTGCAGTGGTAGCCACACAATCTACACAGGTGGTAAAATGACGTAGAACTACACATACACTTGACACCAATGTCAGTTTCCTAGTTTTATGCTGTAGTTATATAAAATGTAGCCATTGAGGGAAACTGATAAAGGATACAAAGGACCTCTCTGTACTGTATTTGCAACTTCCTATGAATCTACATTTATTTCAAAATAAAAAGTTTTTAAAAAGCTATCTCCAAAAAAGCACAATTCAAAATTTTATGTGTATATACATCCTAATTAAAAATTTTTTAAAAAGTCTACAGCCATGCCACCCTGAACGTGCCCGATCTCTAAGCAGGGTTGGGCCTGGTTAGTACTTGGATGGGAGACCACCTAGGATACCAGATGCTGTAGGCATTAAAAAAATTAATTAATTAAAAATTAAAAATCAAATAAAAAAATAAATACATAGCACAGAAACTCCACAAATACTGGATTTTGTGCTGTATTCTTGGGAGAACATATTGCAAGGTGATTAATGACTTGGGGTTTGGGCACAAATAAACCTGGCTCTGAATCCTGATTCAGTCACTTACTGGTGGTGTGACTCTGGATGAGTCACTGAGTCACACCTCTGAGCTTCGGTCTCTCTATCTGGATATACCAAAAATAACTATTTCTAAGGTTGTTACAAAGATTAACTAAAATATTGGATGTAAAGCATTTAGCAGAGTGCCCAGCATAAAATAAATAGTAGATATTAACTTATATATTCTTCAGAATTTTCTGAATTTTCTCATTCTATATTGGGCACATGATACTTTTATAAGGAGAAAAAAATAACAATAAAGGGTATTGTAAAAATAAAGATTGAAATAAATTTACCATATAATGCAGCAATTCCACTTCTAGGTTTATACACAAGAAAACTGAAAACATACATTCATACAAAAACTTGTATGTGAATGTCCATAATAGCATTATGCACAATAACCAAAACAGAAATAAGCCAAATGTTTTTTAACTGATGAAAAGAGGAACAAGACATTCTATGTCCATATAATGGAATATTATCCTGTCATAAAAAAGTATAAAATACTGATACATGTTGCAACATGATGAACCTTAAAAACATTACCTCAAAAGGCCATATATTATATGATTTCATTTATATTAAATGTCCAGTATAGGTAAATCTATAAAGACAGAAATAAATTAGTGGTTACCAAGGGCTGTGGGGAGGATAGAGTAGCTGCTAATAGGTAAAGGGTTTCTTGTTGCAAGAATGAAAATGTTCTGGAATTAGACAGTGGTAATGGTTCATGAGCTTCTGAATATACTAAAAATCACTGAAGTGGACATTTTAAAAAGGGTGAATTTTATGGTATGTGAATTGTATCTCAATTTAAAAAAAGACTGCAGTCCTATATCCTCTTGGTAGGTAAGTTTTTAGACATTATACTTTCTCAAGATATTAATAATTTTTCCTAAAACTGATTCCTTTATTATATGACCCTCAGGCTAATATTATAATGGTCCAGTAAGGTGGCCACAACCAGACAGAATACAGGAGGAAGCTTGGTCTATCATGAGTGGATAGATGATAGTTCAGAGCAACTGAGGCCTATTCCTGTCACTTTCTAGGCCATATTCAGGACCCCAGCACCAGCCAAGACTCATGATTAGGGTGGATGTGGCCCCCTCACTGCCCGCCAGCCACCTACCTGTTCATTCTTATGCTGGGTCATGTGGGACTTGAGCTGGAAGTAAGTGCTGAACTTACTAGGGCAGAACTGGCACAGGTAGGAGCTATCGATGAGGACCACCTGCTTGGCTTCCAGCTTGCCCCCCTCATTCTCGCCTGTTGTGGACAAGGCCTGGGGCTGCGGAGCACTCGACAGTGTCTGGCCCAACCCTGGTGAGAAAGTCAGGTGGGGAAGGGGGAAATCATTGATAAGGGCAGAAGAAGAGTCAGGACAGAGAGCCACACCATTCAGGAAGGATTCACAGAGCACCTCCTGAGTGCTCTGCTGCATTCACTCCACCACCTATCATGTGCTTGGTGTTGGACACTGTATTCAAGGCACTACATTCAGAGTCAGTTGGTGTCACCATTCCAGGTGCTAATGTGACAGCCTGCTGAAATGTGATAAGGAAAGAGTTAATTAAAAAACCTGAGAACTAGACAAAGGAAGTCTATACCTTAGTAATGTTTAACTAAAGCAAAGAGGCCTAGTTCCCGGAACCCTTAACCACTGCCTGTTAATCATGAAATTTGTAACAATGTAACAATGAGCTTATACGCTAACTGCCAATTTTAGCTGTGTCGCCCTGCTCACTTGCATGACATGAGAAACAATCAATCGTGTATGATTCTTGTTCTGGGCTGCTCCTAGCAAGGACAGCCCCAGGCTAATAAAGAGCCTTTGAGAGCATACTTGGTTTGGTCTATTCAATATTGGCCACAACATTTTGGAGGCCCCAGCGAGATTTTTCTGCACCTTCGGGTAAGGAGATCTGTTGGTTGTATGGGTGGTTCGGTTGCCGCAGCTGCGACAGGGGAACCTCGTGAGCTTCGGGAGGCCTCTGGGGATTTTACCCAGCCGGGCCAGGATTCTCCCTCCTCTTGGCAGTGACAAAAGGGGAACCACCTGTATGCTCTAGGACTGTTATAGACAAAGGGGCCCAGGGGACCTAGTGAGTCGGATGCAACACAGATCACTGGTCCAATGGGGGCTGTGACGACAGACCCCCACCTAGGTTTGGTGCTGAGTGTACTTATTCGTTTGTCTGTTTGTCTGGTTGTTTGTCTGGATGGTTGTCTGTGTTAGCTCTTGCTCTGTTTTGCGTAATAATGGGGCAAACATCTGGAACACCGACACCACTTCAGTGTTTACTGAAGCATTTCAAGGATTTCAGGAGGCGAGCACATGAGGATACCGGGCTTCGGTAACATCCTTTGACCTTTGACTTACAGCGATTTTGCCAATCAGAATGGCCCACTTTTGGAGTTGGATGGCTGAGTGAGGGTTCATTTGATTTGCAAACAGCCTTCCAGGTAAGAAGTATAATATATGGGAATCCAGACCACCCAGACCAAGCCCCCTATATTGATGTATGGATTGACATTGTGTCAGATGCCCTTAAATATTTGAAAATGTGCCAAAGCGCTGTGTCATCAGTAATGGCGGCGGTTCCAACCAGCCCACCACAAAAGCTGCCAGTATTACAGGCCCCACCAGAGGATCCGCTTGAACTGGCCATTCCCCCTCCGTATCCACACTCGAATGTTTCAGGACTCAAGGCACATGGAGGATTAAGTAGTCCCCCATACTGGGTTGCAGTACCAGCCTCCTCCTAATTCCACTACATCACCAGTGCCTTGAGAAAGGTTATGCTGCCTGGGGACACCACCCCCATGATGTTGTGTGTTCCTTTTACTACTAGTGATTTGTATAATTGAAAAATGCAGACCCCTCCATTTTCTGAAAAACCACAAGGGTTAACTTCTCTACTTGAAACTATTTTCTTTACTCATCAGCCCACCTGGGATGACTGCCAACAGTTGCTACAGGTTTTGTTCACTACAGAGGAGAAAGGTAGAATTTTAGAAGAAGAAAGGAAGCATGTATTAGAATCTACAGGGCAGCCCACCACGGATCCTGTTCGAATGCAACATGCGTTCCCCAGTACTCGTCCTGACTGGGACCCCAACACTACTCAAGGTAAGGAGGCTCTCCAACAGTATCGCCAGTTGCTGTTGCAGGGCTTGAGAGCAGCTTCCCATCACTCAATTTGTCTAAAGTAAGTGAAGTGGTGCAGGGAAAGAATGAATCGCCGTCTGCCTTTTTAGAAAGATTACTGGAATCCTATCGCTTATACACCCCTATAGACCCAGACGACCCTACCAATAAATGGGCAATTAATTTGGCTTTTGTTAGTCAGTCGGCCCCAGATATCAGGAAGAAACTAAAGAAATTAGAAGAATTTGAGGGTGAGAATTTATCTAAGCTAATAGAGATAGCACAGAAGGTATTTAATAACAGGGATGATGTGCAGAAGGTCATGTTTGTGGGACAACAAGGAAACCGACCCCCTTGGAGGAAACTTCCTAACAATAGGAGGAAACCTAATAATAAGGATGGACAAAGCAGAAGACCCAGGTTAGGAAAAAATCAGTGTGCCATTTGCAAGTAGAAAGGGCATTGGAAAAATGAGTGCCCTGAAAAGGGAAAGAATCATGAGGGGAAAGAAGAAAAGAAACCCCTCAGCCTTTTGGAGGATGAATAGGGGCATCAAGGCTTTTATCTAATGAGCCCCCAGGAGCCCAGGGTAACTCTACAATTGGGGGCAAACCTGTGAACTTTTGGTTGACACCGGGGCAACATACTCAGTGCTGACAGAAACTATTGGCCCACTGGCCAAAGAAACAACTGTAATCCAAGGGGCTACAGCAAAAGGGAAGGCATACCCATGGACACAGACAAGAATTACTGATTTAGGAAAAGGAACTATCAAACATTCATTTTTGGTTATGCCTGAATGCCCTTTTCCGTTGTTGGGAGGAGATGTGCTCCAAAAATTAGGAGTTACAATCTCATTCAAAAGAGAATATACTGAATTAACTCTTGGAGAAACCCAGCCTAATTGTATAATGGTAACCCGCCCCCTCTCTGAGGAGTATTTATTATTAGAAGAGGAAAAACATGAGACAGCTTCTACTTTTTTGACTGAATTGTGGGACAAAATCCCTCGGATATGGGCTGAAACCAACTTTCCTGGATTAGCAATCCATCAACCTCCCATTATTGTTACTCTGTTAAGCACAGCTGAACATGTAAGGGTGCGTCAGTACCCTATCAGTCAAAAAGCTCGAACAGGAATTGAGGTACACATTAGGAGGCTATTGAAAGAGGCCTAGTGCCATGTCACTCCCCATGGAATACCCACTTGTTGCCTGTGCAGAAACCAGGAATGAATGACTATAGACTGGTGCAAGACTCGAGGGAAGTAAACAAGATGGTAGAAACAATCTACCCTACAGTGCCAAACCCTTACACCTTGCTAAGTCGTTTGACACCTATGCAGCAAGTGTATATACTGTATTAGACTTGAAAGATGTCTTTTTCACCTTGCCTTTGGCCAAGATGAATCAACCTATTTTTGTCTTTCAGTGGGAAGACCCTGATGGGCTGTTTTCAGGACAAGTAACATGGATTAGATTGCCACAGGAGTTTAAGAACTCCCCTACATTATTTGATGAAGCCTCGGGAAAAGACTTAGTTGAATATAAGCAGCAGCATCTGACTGTTAAACTCTTGCAGTATGTAGACGATTTATTACTAACTGCTGAAATTAAGGAAGTATGTCGCTAGGCAACTAAGGACTTACTAAAAGAATTACTAAAAGAAGGGAAAGGGTATAGAGTATCTGCTAAAAAGGTCCAGTTTTGCACTTCCCAGGCTACGTACTTAGTATATAATTTGGAGGGAGGAATACAAAAACTTTCACCCAACAGAATTCAGGCAATACTTGGCATTCCTACCCTGCAGACCAAAAGATGAGAATTTCTAGGGGCAATAGGTTACTGCTGCCTCTGTATCCCTGGATTTGCGGACTTGGCCAAACCCCTATACACTAGCACAGGGGGAAGGGAAGAAGAACTAACCCGGGAAGCCGAACAACAACAGGTCTTTGAGACTCTGAAGAAGGCCTTGATTTCGGCCCCAGCCCTGGCCTTGCCAGACTTGGAAAAAACAGTTCCAGCTATTTGTAACTGAGGTAAGAGGAACTGCCAAAGGGGTCCTTACACAGACTTTGGGACTCTGGAAGTGACCAACGGCGTATCTCTCAAACAGACTGGATCCTGTGGCTGGAAGATGGCCTAATAGCTGCTACTGCCATATGGACCAGAGAAGCCTTGAAATTGACTTTGGGCCAAAATATCTAGATTGTGGGCCCACATGCGGTTGAAGCCATGCAGCGCAGCCCTCCTGAGAGATGGATTTCCAACGCCTGGATCACTCAGTACCAGGTACTGCTTAACCCCCCACAGATCCAGTTTTTGAAAACTGCAGCCCTGAACCCCGCCACGCTGCTCCCAGATGATGACTTGCAGGCTCCATTACATGACTCGGTTCAGCACCTTGAGCATGTGACTGGACTACGGCTGGACTTGAAGGATGAGCCATGGCCTAATCCAGAAGCGGTATTATTTACCGATGGCAGCAGTTTTGTATCCGAAGGAGTAAGGTATGCTGGGGTAGCCATACTAACGGTCAGGGATGTAATATGGGCACAGGCCCTAAGCCATGGGACATCTGCACAAAGGGCTGAACTTATAGCCTTAACCCAAGCTTTACGGTGGGGAAAAAACAAGACTATAAACATCTATACTGACAGTAGATATGCTTTTGCTACTGCCCACATACATGGAGCCTTATATAAGGAAAGGGGACTTTTAACATCAGGAGGCAAAGAAATTAAAAACAGGGAAGAGATTTTAGCCCTGTTAGAAGCCATTTAGCTACCAAAAAGGTTAGCCATAATTCATTGTCCTGCACACCAAAATGCAGAGACTGAGGTGGCACAGGGGAATTCCTTTGCAGATCAGATAGCAAAGGATGCTGCCAGAAAACCAGTGGGGCCCGCAGACATTTTGCCTCTGAAGCTTCCCCCAACCTTTGAAGAAAGGCCTGAGTATGCCCCATTCGACTTAGAACTAAGTGAAAGACTGGCAGAAAAAGAAGGAGAGCAAGGATGGAGACTGCTCCTTCCTCAGACTTTGGGAAAGACCTTAGTGTACTTAACACATCAGTCCACCCATATGGGAGGAACCAAATTGACTGAACTATTAAAAAGAGATTATTATGTTCCAGGACTGAAAAGTTTAGCCAAGGACGTGGCTAATAGGTGTGCGGTATGTGCACAAGTAAACCAAGGAAGCACCTCCACAGAACAAGGAATGAGACTCAGGGGAAAGAGACCTGGGGAACACTGGGAGCTTGATTTTACAGAAGTTACGCCTGGAACTTTTAGATTTAAGTATCTGTTAGTTTTTATTGACACATACTCTGGATGGACTGAGGCTTATCCCACTAAGCATGAAACTGCACAAGTAGTAGCTAAGAAATTAGTGTCAGAGATAGTTCCAAGATTTGACCTGCCCATAATATTGGGGTCTGACAATGGCCCAGCGTTCATCGCTGTAACTAGTCAAATTATGGCAAAATTACTAGGAATAGAATGGAAATTGCACTGTGCTTATAGACCTCAAAGTTCAGGCCAGGTAAAGAGGATGAACAGGACTTTAAAGGAAACACTAAGTATAAATTGGAAACTGGTGAAAATTGGGTAAGCCTCCTTCCCTTTGCACTTCTCTGTGCTAGATGTACCCCCTATGTAAAAGGATTAACACCTTATGAAATGTTTGGGCATCCACCCCCTTTACTGCCCAAACTAGGAAGTAGAAAGGAAATGGAAGTACATAACCCTTCCTTGCTTAGGTCTTTGCAGGCTTTACAGTTAGCCCGTAGGGATGTGAATCACCTGGTGTCAGCCACCAGAGAAGACAAGCACTTCTCTCCGCAACCCCACTTTCATCAACCAGGTGACTGGGTCTGGATAAAGGAAGTACAACCTGCTGCTCTTGAGCCTCGGTGGTAAGGCCTGGTTCCTATCATCTTAACAATGCCAACAGCGGTTAAGGTTGCTGGATGACTGCCATTGGATCCACCACACCCAACTCAAAGCGGCCCAGCCTCCAGACCCTGAACAGAGATGGAAGGCAACGCCTACTGGAGATTCCCTCAAGTTAAGACTTTCACATGTTCAATATTTGTACTTGCAGTTTGTGACGCTGCTAATCCTCACCAACCCTTTTTGGTTAGATAAGACTTAACACGTTTTGACACTAGGACTAACATCGCTAGTAACTCTACCCTGTATCAGCCCTCTTTTTGGGTAGATTTATGTGATATACTGGGAAAAACTTTTTTCCGTCATCAGGATTTGGGACCAGTTTTTTAAAGGGCCCCTGGTATGGGTGCAGACTAAACTGGAATGAAAAGGGTTTACAACAGGTGCAACTATACATGTGCCCTCAAACGGATAGTTCCTACTACACTGGGACAAACCAGTACTACTGTGCCAGTTGGGGCTGTGAAACAGTGGCACCATGGAAAAATACAGACCTTTTCTTAACCAGTAATCGCCCAACTCAGACTGGATGCCAAACACCAGGAAATTGTAACCCAATTATCATAACTGTAAAACAATGGACTGATCCTTGCTGGCTACGGGGTGGGGGTGGGGGGAGTGGGGGTGTGGCTTAGACTATATGTCTCGGGTACAGACCCAGGGTTTTTCATAACTATAGAGAAGAAACCAGTGAAGACTTTACCCCAACCCATTGGGCCTAATCCTGTACTAAACCCCAGCCCAGCTAGACCCAAGGGGCCAATAACTACAACCAGAGCCCCTCAGAGTTATCTGTCCCCATTCCAATCCCGAAACTAGGACAAAGTTTTTCAACCCCACAGGCCTCTCTTTTAAATATGTTAAATGCAGTCTATTCTTTTGCTAATTCTAATAACCCTAATATAACAGGTGATTGTTGGCTTTGTTTTAACCCAGCCCCCCTTATGTAGGACTTGGCACTGTAGCCGTTTTAGGAAATAATAGTGATAATATTCAGAATGTCACTAGCCTCAATGCTACTGTTTGCCCATGGGGAATTTCCCCAAAGTTAACCCTTGGTGATTTACAGGGGCAGGGTACCTGCTTGCATACCCCTAGCTATGCTGTAAATAACTCACAATATTATAGAAATTGTAATAATACTGTTAAGGTTGAGGGGCACTCCAGCAATTACCTTGTAGCTCCAAATGGGACTTGGTTTGCCTTCAACACCAGGTTAACCCCTTGCATAAGTTTACACTATTGGAATAATAGAATGGGGTTTTGTGTATTGGTACATGTGATGCCACAAGTATATTTCTATTCTGGAGAAGGAGGACGAGAACATTTACAAGTAACATGGGAAGGGACAAAAGAATGAGAGCCCCCATCCTAGTGCCACTCCTGGGGGGCTCAGAGTTGCAGGGTCGGCAGCAGTAGGAACAGCCGCCCTAGTAACTAAAAACTCAAACTTTAAGGCCTTAAGCCATCAGGTAAACGTAGATCTGCTTACCCTAGAAAAGTTTATTAATCACTTAGAGAAGTCCCTAGACTCATTGGCTGAAGTTGTACTACAGAATAGAAGGGGCTTAGACTTGTTATTTCTAAAACAAGGTGGCTTATGCGTAGCCTTAGGAGAAACTTGCTGTTTTTATGCCAACCACTCTGGCATAATTAGAAATAGTCTAGCCTTAGTAAGACAAAGAGTTAAGGAGAAAGAAGAAAAACTACGACAAGGTCAGTCATGGTATGAAGGTTTATTTAAGGCAGCCCCTTAGTTAACAACCTTATTGTCATCTATCGCTGGACCTTTAATATTAGCTTTTCTAGGCCTGATGTTTGGACCATGTATATTGAATTACCTTATAAATTATATTAAGCAGAGGGTCCAGGCTGTTAAATTGATGGTATTATCTACTCAAGTAACAGGGGTACCTCAGTTACCCCCAGTTTATAGGGAATCAAAGATTTGTTATATGCCTGAAAACCAGTGGGGAATGTGACAGCCCGCTGAAATGTGATAAGGAAAGAGTTAATTAAAAAATATGAAATCTAGACAAAGGAAGTCTATACCTTAGTAATGTTTAACTAAAGCAAAAAGGCCTAGTTCCTGGAACCCTTAACATGAAGTTTGTAACAATGTAACAATGAGCTTATTGCGCTAACTGCAAATTTTAGTTTGTGTAGCCCTGCTGGCTTGCCTGCCATGAGACACAATCAATTGTATGTAAACTAGACATGATTCTTGTTCCGGGCTGCTCCTAGCAAGGACAGCCGCCAGCTAATAAACAGCCTTTGAGAGCATACTTGGTTTGGTCTATTCAATATTGGTCACAACACTAAAAATACTGAAATACATTATGATTGATAAGTAGCTACTGCCTCAAGTTTCCTGAACTTCCCTGGCCTTCCCCTCAGACACTCTAGACTTCTCCATGGTTGTTAAAAATCTTGAACACTACTCCTAGCTCCTTGCCTCCCCAAGCTCCTTGTTCTCATTATAATCATTTGTTTAGTTGCCTTTCCCTCACATTCCCTGAGGACAGGGGCCTGGCATGTAATAGGCCTCCATAAGTGTTTGCCAAATGGTTAAACCTTTGATGTTAGGTACTTCATCAAAGAAATATAAGAAATACTTTATTCTTAAAAGAATTCACAAGAACTCAGAAGGTACACATAGAATGACTAAACATACAGTAAGGGCTAGTTACAACATATGTTTTTTGCACAGAAAAACACCACCTTCCTTAGCTGGCACAGGACAGACATTGCTCACTCATGGGGCTACACAGGAAGGTTCAGGCCTTACACTGTCCAATACAAAGGCCACAAACCACATGCAGCAACTGAGAACTTGAAATGTGGCTGGTCAAAATCTAATGTGCTATAAATGTAAAATGTATAAATACACCTTGGATTTCAAAAATTTAGCATAAAAAAAGAATATAAAAGAGCTCATTAATAATTTCTTATACTGTATGTTTAGTGATAATATATTGGGTTAATAAAACATATTATTAACATTAATTACACTTTTTTATTGTTTTTATGCAGCTACTAGAAATTTTAAATTGCATATGTTGCTCATATTATATTTTTGTTGGACAGCACTGCTTTAGGCCTTGAAGTCCCCAATCCCAGTGCAAGAAAGGAATTAAACCAAGATCAGGGACAGGGTCATTAGCTTAAGGACAAGGGATAGCTCAGATAACAATCCTAGAAACAAAAAAGGACTCTGGAGACCATCTGCCCACAGAGGTCAAACAGATTTCAATTTCTGATCAACAGAGTGACTGCCAAGGGCAATATAGTGAAAATAGATTCTGAGGCAGAATCCAGGCTCAGCCAAAAAAAATGTGTGTGGGGGGGGGGGGGGGGAGAGGGAAAGAGAGAGATTGATTGATTAGTGATGCCTGCCATGGGTACAGTATTACAGTAATGCCATACATATGGTATATCTGTCATCGCTCCTTTCATTCTATACCCCAATTTATAAATAAAGTAGACTGAAACTCAAAGAGGTCAAGGATGTTGCCTAAGTTCACATAGTTAACAACAAAACCTGCAAAGCTGCAGAGGAAAGGTGTGGGAAAAGTGGTGTTCCCTGCTTCCACCCACCTGTGCTTTCCTCGTCTTCCTGCCTGCTGGGGTTCAGGGCCATGACCTGTACAGTCACAGAGTTGCGAGAGATGGTGCCACCACTGCGCCCTGGAGGCCACACCTTGTGGGTCTGCATGTGCTTTTTGACATTAGACTTCTGGGCAAAGGCACGGCCACATGCAATGCACTGGAAGGGCTTCTCACCAGTGTGGCTGTAGGAAACAAGGCGTGTCAGCTCCTTGTGTAGGAATGAAGATGTGGCCTCAGCCCAGGAGCTCACAGTCACCAGGAAGATCCAAGACAGAGCATCCAGATGCTGTCAGCCACCATTCTGACACCATGAGAACAAGCCCTCCTGCTGAAGCAGGCAGAGCGTAGTTAGAAAGACCCCATGCTCTTGGTGACATTACTAAGCTGCTGAATCAACCAGCCCCAGAGTTGAACTTTTCTATGGCCATCTCATACTGTGAGATGAAACATTTCCTGTTTAAGGCCATTTAAATAGGGCTTTCTGTAACTTGAAGAAGAAAACATCCCAGTTGTCACAACATAGATTTGTACCCTTATTTAGTATTTTCCTCCAAATTAATTTCCTGTTTTAAAACTAAAAATATTTTGGGAGGTGGTTCCATAGTGTAGCGGTTAGCATGTCTGCTTTACATGCGAAAGGTCCTGGGTTCATGCCCCAGTGGAGCCACGGTCCATGCTCTATGGCCATGCCACCCTGAACAAGCCCAATGTCTGATCTCAGAAGCTAAGTAGGGTTGAGCCTGGTTAGTACTTGGATGGGAGACCACCTAGGAATACCAAGTGCTGTAGGCATAAATAATAATAATAAATAAAAATAAATAAAAAAATAAATGAAACTAAAAATATTTTAAAATAAATATTCCCAGTTATATTATTGAATGTGAAAAACCATTTAATGTAAAAAACAAATTACAAAAAGTAAGCAAAAAACTCAGTAACTTATAAAACCATATTATTAAGATCTAAACTTGCACTGCCCAATAAAGTAGACACAAGCCACATTAACTATTTAAATTTAAATTCATTAAAATAAAATAAAAATTCAGTTTCTTAATCAAATACTCAATAGTCATACATGTACAGCAGCTATCCTACTGGACAGTGCTACTCTCTGAAGAAAGTGTTATGGACGACATCAGTGTAGAACAGTGGTTCTCAACTGAGATTGATTTTGCCCTCCATGGGACATTTGGCAATGTTTGGAGGCATTTCTGGTTGTCACAGTTGAGGGAGGAGGGGTGCTATTAACATTTGATGGTTAGTGGAATGAGGAATGCTGCTAAATATTCTACCAGGCATAGGTCAACCCCCCCCCAGGAAAGAATGATGTCATCTAAAATATCAATAGTGCCAAGGTGAGAACCCTGGTCTAGAGAAAAGCCACTTCCTGCCAAGGTTGGATTCTTAGGTTCTTGTTCTCTCTTGTTCTCACTCTCCCTCCCTCCACTCAACCATAAAAGATAACCAAGCACGTGAGAATGTGTAAAGCATTAAGATAAATTAACACCAAATTGAGGCTCTCTCCTTTGACTCTCCAAGGACTGAAAGAAATTGAATAATTTTCTCACCGTACCTTTCAAAACATCTCAACACCACATCCACAAACCACCTAAAATCATCTCATGTACAAATGTACCCCATTCTTTGATAATCACTGAATAAGTCTACCCCTCCACTTCACAGAAGGAAATCCTGAGGTCCAGAGGGGCTCCCTGCATGTCCTTGGAACAAAAAGTACCGTGGTCAGTCCTGAGAGAGCAGAGAGTTCAGAGTCATATTCACAGAGCATGGCAGCCCTTGAGGTCAGCCGTTTCTGCAAAGCCCCTATCAGTTCAGGTACATTTCTCCTCCCACCTTGCCCAACTCGGACCTTCCCCATCATAGCAGGCAGGCCCCACAGCTTTCACAGATATTTCCCACTGCTTCTGAAAGAAAAAGAGGAAAACAATCCTGACCTAGACTGATGGTCTGAGAACCATGACAGGATGGATGGGACCTTGATTACCACCAGGCTGAGGGACTGAGAAGGGAGCCTAGCTTCCACTGTGGATGGCCCCCAGTCAGGGTTGCCCAGGAGCCACCAGCCCAATCATGCCTGGGTACCTTCGGATGTGCTGCTGCAGGTCGAAGTTTTTGGTGAATGACTTATCACAGTATGAGCACTTGAGTTTCTGAGCCTTTGGCTTCCCTGCAGCTGAAAGACAAAGTAAGAGGAGGAAAATGGTGAGGCTGGCAGCATAACTGTGGTGCCAAGGGCAGCCTCCACCCACTCAACTCCCTGGACCTGAGGCAAGCAATCCCAGACCGTGAGAAGTCTACACCCATGGACAAGCAGGAGAAGAGGTGCAAGTGAACCCCCTCACAGTGCTTGGGAGAAGAAAGCCCAGGACATACTCTGGCTGGGAGACCAGGACAAAACCCTCAAAGTCTCTCTTCTGATCTAGGATAAAATCAAACATCTGCTGTGATCTACAGGGCTCTGCATCTCATTTCCTGCCAACCTCATCATTCTCTTCATCTAGCTATGGTGGACTCCTTGTTAATTTTCAAAGACTGCAAAAGTCCCACCTCAGGACCTTTGCACCTGCTGTTCTCCCTTGTCTGACATGCTTGTCCCTCAGATATCCACAAGGCTGTTTCCTTCTCATAGGAAGCATCATTTTCCAGCCTCTCCTCAGTATTCCCAATCACAGTACCCTGTCCCCAAACCCATACTTAGCATCTCCAAAGCAGTGGCAGACATTGCTGCTTACCCGCCTAATACCAAATTCTCCCCTTCTTTCCTCAAGTGCCCTACATAAGGGGAACATCAATGTTCCTGGCTAAAAGAGACATTTCCTAGCTTCCTTTGCTGCTAGATATGGTCATGTGACTAAGTTTTGACCAATGAGATGTAAGTAAAAGCATCATGCAGAACTGCTAGAAGCTGGGAGATACCCCTTTTATCTTTCTTACTACCTGGAATATGAAATTGATGACTGGAGCTCCAGTAGCCATATTACACAAGGAGGCATCCTGATAAGAGAAGCCATGAACCAGGGACAAGAGAACAGAAAGAAGAAATGTGGGTGCCTGATACACATGATCTCCAGATTGCCTGCCTCTGGCCTTGTTTTGCACAGGAGAAAAACAAAATTCTATCATTTTGAAGTCACTCTTATTTTGGATCTTCTACTACATCAACCAAACTTAACCTTAACCATCAAAAAAGGAAAGACTAGAACTAAGCAGCCTGTGGATAGGCCAATGCTCAGGAAAGATGCTCATGACAGGCTGTGGGCCAACCTTCTGGGAGCCCACTGGCACCTT
Source organism: Macroglossus sobrinus (assembly GCA_004027375.1). NCBI lineage: Eukaryota > Metazoa > Chordata > Mammalia > Chiroptera > Pteropodidae > Macroglossus > Macroglossus sobrinus. The sequence continues at coordinate 402,262 of PVKZ01000915.1, read as the reverse complement.
TGGCCCGTCGGGTCTTCAGCGTTGGTGGGGAGTCAAAGGTAGCCACTGTGCCCCCAGTAGCACTGTTCATGGGGTCAGCAGAGTTTGGTCCTTTTGGTTTGAATCCCTGTTTGACAGGGCTGTACACTGGCGGGGTGGGGTATACTGGAGCTTCCACACACTGGTTTGGCACCTGAAAGGACAGGAGAGTCAGGGATAGAGATCTGGGAAGGGAAAGGAATAGCTGCCCCAGCCAGGTATATGCTCACTACAGCCCTGGTGACCTCAGCCACTCCCCATCTATAGTGCCATCCTAACTCTTCCATCTAGCTCAGTCACCCCAGTCATTCCCAAGACCCCTTAGAATGTCATGAAGCCAACAGGATAGAAGCAGCTTTGAAGCCAGGCTGACTGGGTTCAAATCCTGACTCTGACTCTTATCACCTAAAAGATCTGGGCAACTCTTTTAACTTCTGTAGGTTTCAACATCTATAAAATGGGGCTAATCATAGTATCTCTCTCATTAGGTTGTTATGAGGATTACTGGAGCTAACAAGTAAAGAGCTTAGAACAGTGCCTAGTATATAGTAAGTACTCAATAAACATTAACTGTTCTTATTGCCATTATTATTGTTATTAGTAACTTGCTTCCACAGGAGAACCAGGAAGTCAGAAGGGTCTGTGCCCTCACCTGAAACTCCACTTCCTAATTAATCCTGCCTGACACCATACCAGCAGGCATCTCTCAATCGAGAATTGACACTAAAGCCACAAGATATTACCAAATGAATTCTGAGCCACTGAAAGTTAACACTAAGCTTGTATCACGACACTGGGGCAATGTGAAAATTTCATTTATTCATTCACCTATATATCATTCGTTGGTCTTTCTGGAAGAGCCTATCCAAAATTTCACTCCCTATCCTTCTCTGCTTTCTCCTTAGACCTATCATTATGTAATAAGTTATATATTTTACTTACTAATCTTGTCTATTATCTAGTTTCATGAAGGTAGAGATTTTTGTTCGGCTTTTGTTTACTGGTCTGTCTCCGGGGCTAGAGCAATGCTTGGCACAGAGTGGAAACTCAATAAATATTTGTTGAATAAATGAATTCATTTATACGTGTATTGGGCATCTAATATGGCATCAGTAGGTAGTTGTGCCAGATCTTGTCTGTTGGCCCTTGGCATCATTCCCACATCCTTCCATGCTCTCCCGTGAAATGCAGGATGGGAAACTTAGAGCCACATTCCCAGACTCCCTTGCCAGCATGGTTCTGAACACAGATTAGGTCTGCCTGTAAGAAGCATCTGCATGAGATGTGGAAGGCAGAAGGGAGGTAGAAACCACTCTCTAGCAGCTGTAGTGTGAGCAGGTGGGTTTACAGTCGTGAGTTTTGCAGTGGCTGGTTGAACACTACATTCCCCTTCTGACTACCAGCCCTGAGGATGGCAGGGCAGCTGAAATATCAGCAACAGAATCCTACAGTGTCCTGGCTCTCTGGGATAAGTGACAATCGTGACTCTGAAATCAGTGGCACCTGCCAACCCTGACTTTTGTTCCTCTAGTCCTTCCATCAGCTTTGTAAGAACCTAACTTTCTGCATTAAATCCCTCTGCCAGAAATACCTAGAGTGGTTTCTATTTTCCTCACCAATACAATACTCAATACACGGTTGTCACATGAATGAATTCACCCATCATTCCAGTCATTACTGAGCAACTATGTGACTGCCACTGGGTTAGCTCTGATTATCCTCAATAGCTCTGCAAGGGGAATTCCAATTTTAGAGGACAGAAATCTGAGGTCAGAGGGCTCTATTTCAGATACCTCCTACAGGCGTACTATAGGCCAGGTATTCTGCTAGGGGCTAAGGATGAAAATGAAAGACTCAGGCTTCAATCTCAAAGTGTACCCTCATCTACATGGAAAATAAACAGGAGCAGCTCCCCCTGTGCTGACCCCTCTGCCTAACAGGTCACCATCATACTCTCAGCATCTCACTGACTTAATTTTTCTTTTTGAATTCAACAAAGCCCTTAAGCAAGCTTGCTTTATTCTCCCAGGCTAGTGCAAATCCCCTTGTAGGCTTTCATAACATCACGTAACTGGTAGTGGGATTTTCCCACTGGTCTGGTTCTCCCTACAAATAAATGCTACCTGACACGGAATGTCTATATGGCCGATTCTAGGGTTACTCTGGGATAATGTGACTTCAAGCACAGGCAAGCTCTTGCTGTCATAACCAGGTCCCTAACATTGGTGTCTGGTAAGATCCTAAACTCTTAGCACCTTGAGAGTACACTGTTTATACTCAGAGCTCTTCAGTACGGAATTAGTATGGTATACATGGTGCACTGATTGCATAATGATCTCAAATCTTTACCTCTCCCTGTACCCATGCTTTTTGTGGTGTGACTTTGCAAGAGATGGTGTCTATTTCCCTACTCCTTAAATCTAAGCTGGCCTTGTGACCTGCTTTAACCAAGAGAAGTGATACTGTGTCATAAGTCTAAACCTCAAGAAGCCTTGAGCATTTCTCCTTGCATTAATTACTGTACCTCTACCACTGTGGTGAGAACATGCCTGGCTAACCAGATGAAAGATGCAGGGAGCAGAGCTAGGTCACCCCACTTATCCTACCCCAGGCCATTCTAGAGCATCCAACAGCCAGTCAACCTCCAGACATGTGGAAGAGCCCAGCCAAGATAAGTGGAGTTGTCAAACTGACCACGATAGATGTGAGAACAATAAACACTTTTTGCTACATACCAGCAGTCCCCAACCTTTTTGGTACCAGAGACCAGTGCTCCTATGTGATTCTAATGCCTAACGATCTGAGGTGGAACTGAGACAGTAATGCTACCACTGGGGAATGGCTGCAAATACAGATGAAGCTTCATTCACTTGCCACTCACCTCCTGCTGTGTATGCTGATTCCTAACTGGCCACAAACCAGTACTAGTCTGCAGCCTGGGGGTTGGGGACTCTTGCTATATACCACTGAGGTTTTGTGGATATTTTTACATTGCCATAGCTAACTGATAAACCAAGCTTGTTAAAAAAAAAATCTCAGAGATACACAGGTAATTTTTGGAATCCTCTCTCCAAAAGACAGGTATTCTGACTGTTCTGAGCACTCCCTAAGGGCAGCTTGTATTTCTGCTACAACCTGTACTTCATACCACCTTCTCATGGTTTGCATTTACATTTATAGCTATGATGGCTTGATTAAAATCCCTCTCATAGTACATTCCATGATCTGGTTTTTCCCTCTCCACCAATGGTACCTCCAGCACAGTGTCTGACACACAGCTGGTGCTCATGGAAGGAAGGTCCAGATTATCCATGATGAGCATGACAGTTTCTCCCCCTCCACCCCAACCACCATCCTCTGCTCACCTCCAGGGGTGGGTAGGGCTGCATTCCTAGTGCCTGGATCTCTACTGTTCCACTTCCAGCCAGAGGTGCTGTGGCACTGTATACCTCCACCACGCTATTCGCACCAGGGTTGGGACGTCCAGGGGGGCCCAGGTTCTGGGGTGGAGGTGGAGGGGGCTGAGGGGGCGGGGGTGGTGGCAGTGGAGGAGGGGGTGGAGGAGGGGGTGGAGGCTGGGTGAGGTAGCTGGGTGCAGAATGCATGTTCAGGCTGCTCTGAAATCAGAAGAGAAAATTAAAGTGTCATACCTCTTGATATCAGCTGTCTTGTTTATCAGTGAGGAAGGACATTTGCCTTAGCTAGCCATGTGGAAGGAAATGCCACTCACAAGGCTGCTCAGAGGACAGGACTGAGAGGGAGCATGGAAACAAAGTCATGGGAGAATTCACAGGAACCATCAGCCAGGTGCTGCTAACCCTTTTCTCTATGAAAGTTGGTAAAAATGGCCCAGCTTGTGCAGAAATGAGTTCATACAGCAGGCCTAATGTTGCTGTCTTTGGAAGGGCTTGCTTGTAGGACTGGCTCTTGACTGGCATCTGAGAACCTGCCTTATAGAAGGTTCCCTATGTTGATAAGGATGATGAACATCTTCCCATCTGGGAGTCTGGAATTTTAGTCATAATGGTTGGGACCCCACTACGTGACCCCACTCCAATAAAGGCCTTGGCCTTAGGAGTCTTAGATGTGCTTCCCTGGGCAGAAACACTGCACATGTATTGCTGCTCCTCACTGATAGAGGAAAAGTGTGTTTTGTGCAGCCTCATCCCACTTCCCCAAGAACTGTAGAAGCCTGTGCCTGGATTCGTCCAGACTCTAGCTGATGTGTCTTTTTCCCTTGGTAATTCTGCCATGTATCCTTTTGCTATAATAAACCATAACCATGAGTACAACCATCCTGAATCCTGGGCATCTTCCTAGAGTGTCACTAAATGGATAGGTGGCTGTAGATCCCTGAAATTGACTTCTAGAAATTTATTCTACAAAAATAATCAAGCAGGAAAGGTGAAGACATTAAGAAGTACAATTGGTAGTTATGAAATAGTCATGGGGAGGTATGTGGTGTACAGCACAGAATGTAGTCAATAATATTGATAGTGTTGTATGGTGTCAGATGGTTGTTGAACTTATGGTAATCATTTCTTTTGGCATAAAGTTGAATAACTATGGTGTATACCCAAAGCTAATACAATATTACACATTAGCTATATTTTAATAAAAATCTTTTAAAAAATAATCAAGCAGGTGGGCAAAAATATCCATACATGGATGTTACTTCAGTCATTTTTATAACAGCAAAAAGTGGCAATGACCTTCATGTCTATTCATCAAGTCCTGGTTAAACAGAGGATGGCCCATGCACATGACGGAACCCTTTACGGCTATTAAAATGATGATGCTGATCAGTATGTTGTAAAGGGTGCTCTTCTTAATTGTTCTTTCTTGGCTTCCACAGTCAAACATAGCTGGGGAAAAATCTTGAGTGACAAAAATCAAAAGTGTCTCCTTCCTACAGAAAAAGCTAGGAAGGCAACAATGGAAGAGACAGAATGCCTCCACCCTACACTGGTTTGACCAGAGATCCTTTCTGTATTAGAAAATCCCAAGGAGCCATTGTTCTGAGGAATATTCTGGGAAATACTGATATAGAGCTCTAGGCATAGAGAATGACGTTAAACAAAAAGCAAAGCAAGAAAAGCAAGTTCCAGAACAGTGCATATAACATGACCCATTTATATAGATGCATATATTACAAATATACTTATACTAAAAAAAGTTATTTATTTCTCTATTTGTATTCAAAAGTCAGGAAAGCCAGACATCAAAATTTTGATAGTGTATTCTTTAAGTGGAGTATGGGTGATTGATTGATTTCCCAGCTTTTATTCTGAAAAACGTCAAACCTACAGAAAGGCTACAGAAAGAAAACATCAAACATTCTTTATATTTCATCTAATTCTCAGTTGTTACCATTTTGCCACATCTGCAGTATGTACGGATTAGAGACATTTTAACACTTTACTCCTCAATACTGTGTATTCAGACATATCTCCTAAGAAGGATATTCTCCTATATAACCACAATTCGATGATCACACTCAAGAACTGATTACCGATATAAGACTATTATATAAAATACTCAAATTCCTCTCTAGTCTGATTTTTCCCAGTGTCCCAATAATGCTTTTACAATTTTTCCCCCCAATCCAGGATCCAACCAAGAATTGCACATTGCAGTTGGTTACCATGCCTCTTTATTTTTTTTCTTTTTTTACTTTTCTTTTGTGTATTTTCTAATTTTTTCCTATTGGATATAGAACATTTTTGTTAAAAATAAAAACAGAAATCAAAATAGCCGAACTATGGCTACAAAACCCCCAAAGTCATGTTGTGGGTCCCCATGCAGTGGCAGCTTCCCCACCCACAGCAGGGCTGAGCAGGGAAGGCTAACTGTCCTCCTCAATGTGGGGAGAGGTGGGGCCCAGCACCCTTTTTTCTACAAGATTCTGAATCTGCAGAAGTCAATATGTAGGCCTGGAATAAAGACGCTAAAGAAGCCAGCCCCCTCCTTACCTGTACGGGTGGGGGGCCTTGAGGGATGGGTTGGTCCAGGGATGTGAAGGCCGACATGGCAGACATGAGCACGTCATCACTCACCAAGATGTTCCCCTGTACCAGGGTCTGGATCAGTGGGGACGGGGGCACTGTGATGTATGTGGAGATCTAGATGGAGAGTAAGTGGGTGGGGGAGGAGGAAAAAGGGTGGGGGGGGCGGGGGAAAAAAAGAGAGAATGAGAGAGGGAGGGAAGGAGAGAGAGAAGGAGAGAGAGAACATGTGTGAGGTTCTGGAAGGAAGCAGAAGGCATGATGCAAAAGATCTGGGTTCTGGAGTCCCACAGACCTGGATTCCATTTCTACCTCTGCTGTTCCCTGCTGCTGTGACCCTGGGAAAGTCACTCTACCTCTCTGAACCTCCATTTCCTCATCGAACAAATAAGTCACGCCTCCCTGTAATGCACATATCCTATGACCTAGCAATAATACTTTCTGGCATCTATCCTAGAGAAACATTCACACATATCTACAGGGACTCCAGGAACAAGGGTACTCTTCAAAGCATTGCTTCTTACAATGAAAACTGAAAATAAACTTGAGGCTCATCAACAGGGGAATAAATTTAAAAAGACAACGTAATCATGGATAGAACACTACACAGCAGGTAAAAGGTACTAAATAAAAATCAAATTATATAATTAATATATACATTATGTACTTATTCTTAAAAATCTAAAATAACACTAGCATATAATTCCTATGGATACTTAAATACGTATGAGAAAATATCTTAAAAACTTGAAAAGAATACCCATCAGCAGTTACCTGGATGCAGGGGAGAGGAATAGTGCCAGAGGGGCCTTGATTTGTAACATTGTAACTTTTTAAAAGGGAAACATGTATTACTTACAAACATAGAAATGATTAATAAAAATAATATTACACTCTCAGGTTAATAGGATGAAAGGCAGATCTTACACGAGTGTCAAACTACACTGCTCCTCTCAGTAGATAGAAAGAGTGTTTATTTGTTTACTGTTGCTTTACTTTAGTGGCAGACCCTTGGTATCTTCTTAGGTCATCCTGAAAAGGAATTTTCACTTAAAAGGCTAATCAGCTCTTTGTTCTGCTTCTGTAGATATGCTTGCTGCATAGGCTGTCCTCAAAATTAACTAAAGATTTATCCTCCCTTTTGCTTGTTCTAAGTAATAAATGTAACTGCCTGTACCCCCTAGCAACTCCCGTGCTTTATAACCATCTGAGGACAAATTAATCAATCGGCCCATGACAAATAAGCTCTACATAAGCAAAGTTACAACTGAGCTCAGGGCCCAGATCTTCAGAGCACTAGCTCCTCTGGGACTGCTGGTGTAATAAACAGGAGTCCTCCAACTCTCCAAGTGGTGTTTGGTTTCTCACCAGTCTGATTTTGCAACATTTCTGCAACAACCTGTCTCTGTAGAACCTCTGAGAACAGCAACAACTGGGTCTCTGAACCCAGAGTCCCTGTTCAAACAAGACGTCCTTGCCCTCAACCAAGGAAGGACAGCCCAGGCAAGTTAGGGAAACACCTCACATTATGACCAGAAAAGGCAGTGTAGATTCTAGCTCATATATATTTTTACAATGTCACATATGTCTGGCTGAGATGAAAAATGGGGAAATTATATACATGTCCATCCAAGTCATTTAGGCAGGGGGATTCACGTTTGATGATAACTGACCATTTGGGTACCAAAGTTATTTTCTTGTCCAGAACTGGAGGAATTTCCTTCTTTCCTCCTACTGAAAAAAAAAAAGGGGGCGGGGTAGGGAATATTTCCTTCTAAGAAAAGTTATAACCAAGGAGTGAGAAAAATGACTATGTTCTGTGTAAGAAGATGTCTAAGACAACTTGAAAAGTTTTAATCTACATGTCCTGTGGGTCTGGGATGAAGGCTTTAATTTTAACGGCAGGAATTATGTCTGTTGAATGGATGGAGATAAATGTTTTAAAGGAATAAGGAGAAAAGAAGAAATTGGAGGGAAATCTGACTCCTTGATCTGGCATCCTGAGACATGCCCAGCTTCCTTTAGAAGGATTCTTTAATCTCACTAAGAGCTTCCACCTTTGCTCCAAAACTATGTTCCTGACCGAGGACTCTGCAAGATTCTCCAGATACCTCCAGCATAGAATACTCTTCTCCAAACTGGTTGCATGACTCATTCTCTTACCTCCTTAGGTCTCTGCTCAAATGTCACCTCTTCACAGAGTCTCTCCTCAAACACTGTATACAAAATGGAAAAACCTCCCATGCCTGTACTGACATCCTCTCTCTCTCTCTGCATTTAACATCCTGTTAAAAGTATCTCTCTACACTTATTTGGGTGCTATCTAACCCAACTCCATGAGGACAGTGACTTGGTCTGTCTGTCCATCACTGTACCCCAGTGCCTGACATACAGTGGGTACTCAAAAAAAACTTGCTGAAAGAATAAAAAAACAATTAAAATACCTGTCGATTTGTAGGAGGCGGGGCCTGCTGGACTGCTGTGGGTGCTGCCGAAGGTGTGTAGATGCTGTTGGTGGCTAGTGAGACTGTGGCCAGGGGTGGGGCATTCCCCTGACACTGTTCCCGCTTGTGGGTCATAAAGGCTGGCAGTGAGTTGAACTGCTTCTTACACTTCCCGCAGAGAAAGACATCCTCATCATCTAGGGGTCACATGGCAGAATAGCACAGGTAGAATAACAAAAAAAAAGCAACATGCATGTGTCAATTTTGACCTTCCCGCTTCTTAGGAAATTCCAGAACCAACCATACAGGCACCTGCAGGAGTATCCAGTCATGTGTATAAAAGTATCAAAAAATTAGAATCAGGAAATAGCAAAGTGGTTCGTTTCAGAGTCGAGAACTTCAGAATCTTTATCCTGAATTTATTCATCAGTCATCAAATGGGCCACATGATCACACTCTTGTGTCTTTACAGCCCATTTCCCTGTCAAGATGCCTAAGAACAACTAATTCTACAAGGATCAGTTCAGATGTCACCTCCTCCAGGAAGCCTTCTTAAAGTAGTAGCCACAGTTCCTTCCTCTAGGCTTATCTCTTCTAACACACTTTTCCCATCACTACCAGACTGTGAGTGCCATAAGGGAAGAAAATATGTCTTATTTATATTCACCATAACAGCAATATCCCCTGGGCACATAGGAGGTCCTCAGTGGATGTTTGTTGAATTAATGAAAAACTAAATGAACGATTAGCTACTGTTAACACAACCCATTATTGAGGGTCTACAACAGGTCATACAATGTGCTCAACACTTAACATGCTGTGGCAGAAATATCTAATCATCACCCAATATTCACTCTCCCTTCGGGTGTCCTCAGAGCTTAGCAGAGAAAGGCATGAGCCTGAAGATTCAGGCTGGGAGGGAGAAGGTTCAGACATCAGAGGACATCCTATAGTGGGCAGTTCACTCCCACATCCCCTCATGAACACCACTTTTTTATCATGGGAAGCCACTTACACTTTCCACTGGTGAACCTGAGCAGATACTCACCCAGTGGCTGGATAGCAGGGGGTGCGTTGACACTCTGGCCTGTTGGATCAGGGACTGCTCCTTGGCCATCCAACAATGACTGGACGGCCAGGACGGTCTGATTGTCCATTCCTGAAGACAGAAATGCAGCCTCTTTGGAAGGTGGGCTCAGCATCCTGCCCTGATTTCACCCTTACAAGCCAGACCCACTGCAAGGCTCCTGTGGCAAAAACTGCTGAATGCACCCTGATATACATGTTCTCTTTCCACTACAAGAGAAACCAAGACTTTAGCTGAAAACATGGCTCCAGAATAAAAATTATACCTTCCAGCCACTCCTGCAGCCAAGGAATGTCTAAGTTCTGGCCAATGGAATATAAAGAAAAGTATTATATGGCAGCTTCTGGGACATTTTCTTAAAAATTGCCTGGTAAGTGACCCCCTTCTTTATCTCATCCTCCATCCTGCTTCCTAAAAGAATATGATGGTGGGAACTCCGGTCTCCATGCCAGATCATGAAGACAAGGCCCATATCCTAGGGATTGCAGGACAAAAAACTGGAAAGATTCTGGGCCTCTGAGAACTTTGTAGAACACAGCCACCCTCATAGCTCTGGACAATCTTCCTCCTGGCTTCCAAGTGAGAGAAATGAATTTCTAGCCTATTTAAACCACTGACAAGTTGTGTTGCTCTTTACTCATGGCTGAATCTAATCTTAAGTGATACAGCCCCTCTGGAAATCATGTTACTAAGTCTTCCCCATCTACATCCGACAAATCTGTTTGCTGCCCTTGTTTTCCAATGCATGCTTGTCTTTTCTATTCCTCAATAAACAGTATCATCTGAGTTTGTGGCAAGCAGACACTTGAAAAGCTAACTACTTCCACGTTTTCCAATCAGTTGTTACTGTTGAGGTTCACAGTAGTACACTTGTGCAGTCATGTCACTAGCTGGAGGACAAAGCCTCCTCACATTTAAGTGGCCACCAAGGCACACTACCTTCCTCCCAAATAACCCAGAGGATGCCTCCTTCTCTCTGACCCCTCAGCCAACACTTGGCTTCTAATCTCTCAGTTCTTACCTGGATATCTGCACAGTTTCTAACTGCAATGTAAATTAGAACCATTAGCTCATGCAGCCAAAGTGAATTTGTACTTCCCCCTGTCACAATGCAGGCTGTGTCCCTCCAGAAGCCAGCCATTTCCTCCATCCCCTCCTGCTCCCTCAGAAACCACTTCTCACCAACTGGTCCCTCTCTCCAAACTGTGCCTGCAACCTTTCCTTTCCAAAACAGCAACACATGCTCATGTCTCTCCAGAATGCCCTCCCTCCAATCCCTATTCCCACCTCTCCTCCCTTCAACACTAAGCATCCAATAAGCACTGTCTACACCCTCCATTTCCTCTACCCACCTTCCAATTCTCCTTCGCTCACTTGATTGGGGCTTAAGCCCACCATTCCACCAAAATCACTGAAGACCATTCAGCATCATCAGACATTCCTTCCTGAAACACTCCTCTGCCTCCAGGATGCCACACTCCCTGGGTCTTCTCCCTCTTTTCTGCTCATTCCTTCCCATTGCTCTTCTTCTCCTGTCCATTTCCTGAATGTTTCTTTTTTGAAGAGTTCCTTCTGCCTGGACTCTCTCTCCTTTCTCTCTTATACTATCCCTAAGCAGCCTCACTTAGCCCTGTCTGGTTTTCCCTAATATTGGAGTTCTAAAACTGGGGTTCATGTTTTCTTGAATGAGTTTCAGTAAATCTTGTTTTATGCAAAATTGTGAGTACATTAACATTTGTGTGCAAATCTGTATAAGAACATTCATAGTAGTTTTATTTATAATAGTAAAAAACTGGAAGCAACTCAGATGTCCTTCGCTGGGTAAATAGTTTAACAAACTGTGGTATACTCATACCAGAGAATACCATTCAGAAATATAAACTATTGATATACACAACAGTATATGAACCTCCAGGGAATTATGAGTAAAAAAAAAAGCCAAACACGAAGGTTATATACTGTATGATTATATTTATGTGAAATTCTTAAAATGACATTTTAGAAATGGAAGACAGATTAGTAGTAATCAGGCATGAGGGATGAGGGGAGGGGGAAGGAGGTGGGTGTGGCTATAGAAAGGCAATATTGTTCTGTATATTGACTGTGATATGATAGTTCTGCAAGATATTACATTGGGGAAACTAGGTAAAGGGTACATGGGATCTCTGTATTATTTCTTACAGCTGCATGTGAATCCTTAGAAAAAAATTATTTCAAAATTAATATTTTAATTTAAAAAATACTGCCTGTTAAAACTATGGAGAAAAAAAAAAGAGGAAAATAAAAACTATGGAGACAATAAAAATATCAGTGGTTGCCAGGAGTTGCAGGGGAGGCATGAATAGGTACAGAGGATTTTTAAGGCAGAGAATAATCTGCGACATTATAATAATGCATACATTGGTCAGACAGAATGCACAACATCAAGAGTGAAACCTGAGGTAAACTATGGACTTTGGGTGATTATGATGAATCAATGTTGGTCCATCCTTGGTAACGAATGCACCATACTGGTGAGTTAGGTTGATAATGGTGGAGGTTATACATTTGTGGAGTCCGGGCATATATAGAAAATCTCTACCTTCCTCTCAACTTCATTGTGAACTTAAAACTACTCTTAAAAAGCCTTTTATAAAATGCTGCTTATCTAAACTGAACTCACCCAGACCCTTAAATTTGTTCCTCTTCCAGTAGCAACACCCAGCTAGAGTCCCTGGGGCACTCCTTAATTTTTCCCTCAACCTATCTTCCCTCCCTCCCACCATTTCTAGTCCTTCAGCAAGTCTAGTCTGTTCTGCCTTCCAAATATCACTGAGATCCATTTCTTCTCCACCCCCACAATGTTCCCCCTGGCCCAGGCCATCAGGTCTCAGCAGGACAACTGAAGCCATCTCCCTCACCTTCCTGCTACCACTCTGGCCCCCTGCAGTCTGTTCTCAGGGCAGCCAGGGTGAACTTTATAACACATACATCAAATTGTGTTGCTCCCTTGCTGAAAACCCTTTCTTAGCTCCAGCCTGAATCCAAGATAAATTTCAGAAGCCTCATCTCTAGCTGTTCACCCGCATGAATTTCTGTGAACCCTAAAACACCCATCCCTGGAGTTTTGTAGATGTAGTTCCCACTGCCTGGGTCTCCCCTTGATCCCCAGTTCTGTGACCCTTCCCCCAACCCCAAACACATAGCATTGTCCTAAGAATTGGTCTTGCCTTTAATTTCATCGCTCAATACATGAACACATTCTTGCAGTAAAAATTCAAACACTGAGAAAATCCATGGAACCTAAATAGAAAGTAGGCCTCACCCCATTAGCCTCCCACAGAGAATCTCCACATTCATCACCACCATGGAACTGAATGCAGGCTGAGTTTATCTTCTTTTACTGTAGTTTACCTTTTCTGTAATTCTATAATTGCTTGTTCTATAATTTGTTTCCCACCAGACTGTGGGACAGGCACTGTGTCCAGCTCAATGAGTATACCTGAAGCATAATCTCTCCAGATGGGAGAGTTACCGGCATTTCGAAGTAATAACTGCTCTTCCGAGAAGTGAAGGGATGTGGCTGAGATCTCCTGGGGAGTCGCAGCAGCCAAAACCTCAGGCACAAGCATTAGTCCTGCCTACTTTCAGTCTCCATTCTAATTATGTGTATGCTCAGCTTATCAGACCGCTCCAAGAACACTCGTAGGTCTGTATACCCCCAACATCAGTCATGGCCCTTAAGTCGCTGAGGCATCCTCCATGAGTCCCAGCATGCCCTCAGTATTTGCTGTCTCCACAGCATACAATTCCCTACGCTTGAGGCCCACTCTCATTTTAGGATCTTTCAGAGCACAGGACAATCAGTCGATCGGTGCCCAGTGTTTGCTAGTCTGGGTCTGGGAGCATCAAATAAGTCTCAGCCAATCACAACTTTGGCACCCATCCTTTCTTAGTCTTTCATAAAACTCTGCACCCGCACAAGTAGGCACCCAGTGTTTGCTGGCGTGGTATGTGAGCACCAAATCCTAGCCTTGCATGGAGGTAGCGACTCTTTCCTGGTCTGAATTTGAGACTATGTCACAGCGCGAGGCATACAGTCGTACTCAATACAAGCTCTTCGTGATCAGGACGCCTGGTCTGGAGGCTCCAAGCCCTTCCTGCCCCGCTGCCGTTCCCACCGCCCTCAATTTGAGGCCCTTCCCGGGCCTCACGTCCTCACTGTGGCCTCCTTCACCGCGTTTTTCCAAGCTTAGGCGGGCCCACCTACGCCGCTGTTCCCTCCAGAAAACCCTCCCGCGCCCGCCCGCGGCTGGAGCTGTCGGGTCCGAGACGCCCCCTTCCTGCTGGGCCAATCCTCCCCGGCTGTTCTGGTCCCGGTGCTACCTCCCGGGGCCTTCTCTCCCCGGCTATTCCTGTCCCGTTGCCCTCCCCCCCTGCTCCCTGGGCATCAGTTCCCGCGGCTGTTCCGGTCAACAGGCCCGCCCCGCCACCAAGCTTCCTCTCCGAAGCTGTTTGGTCTCGTTGCCCCCACCCCACAGTCCAGCCTGGGCTCCCCGGGCTGTTCCCGCTCGCGCCCCTCCCGCCCTGCGGCTGTTCCGGCCCCGGCGCCCTCCGCCCCGCAGCCGCCACGCGCCCTGGGCCCGGCGCTGCGAGGGCGCGGCGGGAGGGGGAGCAACGCGGAACAGCCGCTTCCCTCGGCCGTGCCGCCGCTCACCCTCCAGGGCCTCGAAGATCGTCTGCGCCATCTTGGAGCCACCGCCTCCACGGGAGCCGAAGCGACGCTACGCGAGCATTGTGGGAGCCGCGGTGGCGGCGGCAGGGGTGGCGGCGGCTGCTGGGCCGTGGCCACCAGGGGGCGCCCGTGAGCCGCCGCCGAGACCCTCGTCCTGGAAACCCGGCAATGGCCAGCAATAGCCCACGGGACTCTCAGCATCCCGGGGTTCTCCGTGTTCCGCTTCCATAGTCCTGTCAGCAACGCATATACGCCCCTAACCCCGCCTCACTCCAGCTCCTAACTTTGCACACCAACCCATCGCCACCGCACACAGGGGACCTCTCAACTGTGTTATTGAGACCCTAATCCCTATCACACCGGACCTGTCTCCCCAACTGTGTGTGTGTGTCACACACATACACACACATACACACACGTCTCCACTGCACGTGAGACCCCCAACTCTGCACCACTTACCTTATTCCTACTGCACGCAGTATCCCCCACTTTTGCAACCACACTTAACCCCGACCACTCTACTCTGTCACAAGGACTTATAACTAACACAGATCCCCTGCCCCAACTGTGCAGCAGAGTTCCATCTCTTTTAATAGGTCTATTCCTCCCTGTGACAATGAGCCCTATCTCACCCCCCATCATTTTGGAGATTCACCAATGGCTGTTGCTTACTCCCTCATTTCCACTTTTTAGGGACCTCTATTTTCTCTTCACAAAGACCTGCATCTCTGCGTTTTGCAGACTCCATTTCAGTCACATAAGCTCCCAATGCCTGGCTCCTGTAAGCTCCAGTCTAGCCTCATAGAAAGCTCATTCAGATCTTCCAGGGATCCTTTCACTCCTCATTCAGACCCCTGTCACACACACCAGTCTCTCATCTTTATCCGTGCTCCTTTAGCTACATGTGAGTGCTTACTATACATCGAGTCCTATAATAGCTCCAGGAATGCTGTGATCTTTTCCCATGGAGTTAGAGTCAGGGAGAACAAACAAACATTAAATCTTAAAAATTATTTAATTACAAGGTGTGACAGTGGTTTCAAAGTAGTAACAAGGAAGAGTTGGAGTGTGGGAGTGCGTAGAGAGCGAACCAGGAATATGCCTGCTATCAATCATTTTTCCCATGGGCATGGCCAAATCCTCCTACAACTGTACTACTATGGAGTTGACTCTAAATGTTCTCATTATAGTTTAGCCTCATCCAAAGCAATAATCATAAAAATCACAATTTTTATTATATTTACAAAATAAATATATAACTCCTAAAAGTAAAAAAATATTCTTTCAAAGTTCCTGTATCCTTCTGGAACACTACCAGCCACTGTTCTGATAAGATGCCTCACAGACATCTGCCTACACACCCCTCAAGGCTTATTTCTATCAGTAAATTTTCCATCCTGCCCTGAACTTTTCCCTTGTGCCAATTGCTAACTCTTTCCCCTTCCTGGCCCCCTCGCACGACTCCATGCCCCACCCTCCTTCCTGGGAAGCATGGAGACCCAGGCCCCACCTCAAGCCCTAAATGCTCCTTGCCATTGCCTCTCTAGTGCGAGTAAAGCCAGGGTTCCCTACTTCCTGTCTTTTCCTTTAACACCCATGTTGATCCAGGGCCCTCAGTTTCATCAACTTCCCTGCAAGAGTTTCTTAATATAACTGTTCTTTTTTTAAAAAATTATTCATGGAATAAATTAGTGCATTCATATTCATTTAATTTAAAAATATTTATTGGGTACCTACTGTGTGCTAGACACTATTCTAGATACTGGAGACACAGCCATGAACTAAAAGATAAAAATCTTTGCCTTCATGGAGTCATAGTTCAACAGGTGAGATTTCTTCATAAATAGGAAAAAAAAAAGAGAGACTTTAATTTTGTTCTTTTCTGGGAGGAGGGGAAGTCTCTTTAGAAAGGATGATTAGGGATGGCCTCTCTGAGGAGGTGGACCTGAGAAATGAGAAGTCAGATGGAGAAAAGGAAATAGAAAGGCAGAGCTTATATTATCTTGGGCAAGTACAAAAGCCCTAAGACCAAAATGAAAGGAGTCCAAAAACTGTAAAAGGGGTAATAGGGTAATAAGTGAGGTACAGGCACAGGGGGATGAGGATGGAGAGATGGAAGGGGCCACAGTGAAGGTTCGGGTTTAGTTCTAAGGTTGATGGAAGGCACTGGACAGTAAAAGGGTCTACCAACATAGACCTTGGCACCTTTCCATGTATTTCTGTATATCCAGGTACAGATACACAAAGTTGATTTTTATCTTCTTTTCAAGCCTGGGTACTTACTGTTCTCTTTTATCAGGATGCCAATCTTCCACCCTCATTGGAATAATAGAAGCTTATCTTCTTGCTTCCTCCAGGATGCTTTCCCTAATTTCCCTGGATGAGATCCCACTCCCTCCCTTGCTATTCTGGTTTCTCACAGTACTTGGCACTTACTACCCCTGTCATGTGCTAATCTTTAGCTCTTGAAAGTTCACCTTTTCTGTACTCCCTCAATAAAAAGCCCTCTGAGCATGGAAGTACTTCATCCATTCTGGTTGTAACTCAGATCCTGGCATAAAGATAACCTGGGAAATGCTTTTTGACTGACTATCTGACTGATGGAACAATCAATAAGCTTTCAGGGAGGTTCTCTAGCAGGTTCCCCGGTCAGGCTGCCCACACTCCAAACTTTTACTTCTTACCTCCATTTCTTCCTCCACCAATATCTACCAGTCCTATGTCATGTTACCTCTGGGGCAGCTGATTGGCACTGAACCAAATCCAATCACAGCTTAGAGATTCCTGGAGTAAATAATGTAGTAATTCCAGGCATGGAGCCAAGCAGGGAGGAGGAAACATTTGGGAAACTTTCAGTGTCCCTCTTTACAATGAGTGCTCCAGCCACCCCAGAAAAGTTAACTTCCCTGAGGAGAAAGGAGAAATCATGAGCAGCTTAAACCAGGTTCCCAGCTGCAAGGGTAAGAAAGGACACACAAAGAAATGCTTGCTGGTCTCTGACATCTTGTAAAATTTGTTGGTATTGGTAGGAGGCAGCAAAGCATGATGGTCGTTATGGGCTGAACTGTGTTACCCAGAATTCATCTATTGATATCCTATATATTGATACCCTACTACCTCAGAATGTGACTGTATTTGGAGATGGGGCCTTTAAAGATGTAATTAAGATTAAATGAGGTCATGTAGGTGGTCTCTAATCCAATATGACTGTTGTCCTTATTAAGAGATTTAGATACATATAGACTGAGGGGTGACCATGTGAGGAGGACATGAGAAGCTAGCCATCTGAAAGTGAAGGAGAGAGGCTCAAAAAGAAATCAAACCTGCAGACACCCTGATCTTAGATTTCTAGCTGCCAGAATTGTGAGAAAATAATTTTCTGTTGTTTACACCACCCAGTTCATGTTAGTTTGTTATGGAAGCCCTAGCAAACTAATACAGTAGTTAAGATCAAAGACTCTGGAGCCAATGGGTCTAGATTCCAATCCTGCCTCAATGACTTATTAATTATATCATCTTGAACAAGTTTTCCATCATTAAGTTAGCATGATTATAGTGCAGTACCTACCTCATAGAGTTGCTATTAGAATGAAATAGTCAATAAAGCACTTAACAAAACAATTTCTGGAATACAGCAAGTACTCTGTAGGTATTGTTAAATAAATAAATTTGTTTTTATTTATTTACAGGCCCTGCCCTGAGGAACTCTGAGTTATGTACATTAAAAAGGGTCATCAAGCACTAAGTGCATCTTGTGGCAGCTCCGTTCTGGGGTTCTGGAGTGCAGAAATTTACTCACCTCCATGAGAAAGGGCTTAGCAAATGATAGTACCTAGGGAAGAATTTGTCAATTCAAATAGTTTCCAAACATCCCCTCCTGATGCTGAGCAGTGCAGGGCATGGTGACTAATTCTTTATGGGAGTGTCAGGTGATATTTCTAGAAATTCTGTTTGGTTTCTGTTCAAATTTTCCATGTTTTTAAAATAGTTTTAATAGTTTTTAATATTTTCTATTCCTGTAGCTATTTTCTAGCTTTAAATCTTGTGTGCACAATTTTTGAAAACCTGTGTCTGTGAATTACAATACCTGAAGTTTGTATTGATCTGTTCCTCTCATCTGCTGCATGTTTTTTCTTCTTTATGAAGTCTTGGAGCCCTGTTTTTCTGACTATGTGCCGGTAATCACCTTGAAAAATTATTCGTGGTGGTTATCTGAAGCCAAAGATAGATCTCCTTGTCTTCATAGAGGCTTTGCATTTGCTTTTGCCAAAGGTTTGGGGGCACTGCCAATCATCAACTCAAACCAGATACCCAGTTCATGCCTTGAGATTTCTTGGGCTACCAGGCTATACTCCCTAGAGTGCAAAAGGACCTATCAATGGTTACAACTCCCCAAAGAAAGGCTTAAAAAAATTCCCTTTCCTTTTCCTTCAACTGTTCTGCTAAACACTAAGACAACCTTTTCTGAACCTGGGGGTAATAGTGTGGAGTGTATAGTTGGTTCATATCACAGGAAACTGGAGGGTAAAACTCTTTGAAGTTTTGGCTTAATGTGAAGTTTCTTCTATAAAACTGCCAATCTTGGGCAGACCCTGGACTTTCACTTTTTTCCCTTTTGCCCTATGTGGTTGATGAACTGAAACCCACAGCTTCAATATTGACAAATGCCCTCATGTCATGAGTAGCTTTGGTCCTCCAATATTCCAATCTTCCTATTAACTGGTTATCAACTTTCACCTAATAATTGGCCTGGAAATTCCCCAGGCTTTTAAGCATTTCACTGTTTTTTTAGCAAATATTTTTCTTTTTCTTTTAACATTGCCACTATTTTCAGAGGAAGGTTATCTAAATAAACCAGTTTGCCATTACTGAAAAAAAAGAAAAAGAAAATACAGTTTTAGCAATAAAAGAGGCCCAGCATAATTTCTTCTTCACTGACCTCTGACATCATCCCCTGACCCTAATCCAAGCAATAATATCAGAGATCAATGCCCAATTACTAGGGGAGACTCACAAGTTAGAGCTACCACTCAACATGTAGCTGTTACCAATGACAACTCCACACAGTGACATCATACATAAATGCCACTCATCAGTGTTCTGAGAGATACAACCAAACTATATTGCTTCAACAAGCATATGTTGGGCATCCAATAAATGCTACGTGCTGGGATTACAGCAGAAAATAAGACAAGCCTAGGTTTCTTTCCTCATGGAATTTACAGTCTGATAGGAGCCATAAACAATAATTTCAATGAGAAGTTCTATTAATAAATAAAAGATAATGAGTCAGAGTAGTCAGTGTTACTTTAGATGGAGTATCTAGGATGGTCTTTCTGAGGAGGTGGCATTTGAGCTGAAACCTGAAAGCTGAGAAGGAGCCAGCCGCGGAAGGAACTGGCAGCGATACATTACAGGCAAGGAAACAGCAAGTGCAAAGACACTGAGGCTAGAGTGTTCTTGGCATGCTCAAGGAACAGCAAGGAGGCCAGTTTGGTTGGAGAAGAATGAATGAAGGGGCAAAGTGATGGACACGAGTTTAGACAGGGAAGCAGGGGCCAGATCAGTCAGAGTCTTGTCTTGTGAGCTATGTTTAGAAGTTTGGATTTTAAGAATAAAAAGAAAACATTGGTGCCAAGTGTTTATGCTCTGAAAAGATCGCTATGATCACTGTTACCGAATCAGAACTATCATCCCTTAAGATGAGGCCTAGATCCTCCCCATGTCACCATCCCAATTGTAGAGAGGGAGGCTCCTCTTTCAGGAAACCTTGGAAATTAGCAGGTGACAAATCTTGTTCCAAACCTGAAGGAAACATACTTTCTAATTGGACAAATCCGAGTATGTGACTTTCCGGAAGTCAAGTTCGGCGGAGCCCACTGTGATTGGTTACAGCTCTTCTCTTCCAATCAGACCTCTATTCCTGGGAGTGCGTGCTTCGCATTTGTGACAAGAGTGCGCCCTGTGATTGGCTCTCTTTGTAAGAGTGACAACAGACCCAGCCTATGGTTATAAAGATACAGTGCCGCAGCTCCGTTCTGCGTGGGCGGTGGGGTTGTACAGCCGGAACCCAGAGCTGTCAATTCAGTTCGGGTTCGGTGCTTCCGGCTCCGCTCGCGACTGGCGCTATGGCTGTCCCTCCGCTGATGCGGGCTCTACTTCTGGCTGTTAACGCACTGCTGCGCAAGCGCCGCTACCACGCTACGTTGGCACTGCTTAAAGGCTTCCGGAACGGGGCAGTGTGAGTTGGGGGCCGTAGGGTTAGGCTGGGGCTGAGAGATGGGCCTGGCTGGAGCCGGCGGCGCGGGTTCCCGGCCCGGTGCAGCTGCGCTTGTGTACCCTTGAGAAGCCCTAGTATGTCTCTAGGTCTTGGTGTACGTCTCTGCGCAGTGGGCGCTGGATTTTGTGTCGCGAGCGCCTTCTGAGCCAGGGCTCCCCACCATGTTTACTCTGGGTCCTTCGTGCTTTGCAACTTGGCAGTCTTGCCCTGACCATCTCCCATGCCAGTCTCTGTATTTCCTCCTTTAGGCCCAGTTTCCCCCTCTCCCTTCTCCTGTCCCACTGTGTGACCTTGGGCCTCTCTTGCTTCAGTGCCCCTTTAATGGGAAACTGGGCTCAGGACTCTAGCAGGCCTCCAGGTTCGCATCCTGTTTCTCACTCCCCAGCTGTATTCCTCCAACCCTAAGTCACCATGCATCACAGGGGCCTCAGGAGTGATGGCGAAATGTTTTTAAAAGTTGCAAATACAGTATTGGCTGGGAAAATTTCTTCCACCCTGGCCATCAGACTTGCAAAAGAAGAGGTCTTGGGGTCATTTCTCCTACCTGGTGCCTGGAGGGGAACCCAGAGTTCTTTAAACCTCTTGCATAACAGCGAATATTTATTCAGAGCCTACTCTGCTAGAATTGGCGATGCAGCAGAGAACAAAGCAAACAAAGATCTGTGTCCTCCTGGCGTTGACATCCTAGTGGCAGCACATCATGGTGGTAAAGGATGTAGACTGCCTCAGTTTGAATCAAAGTAGGGTGCCTTTTGTCTCTTCTGGCCTCAGTTTCCTCCTCTGTAAAATGGAAACAAACTCACCCATATAGGGGTGCTCAAAACAGTGATTAGTTACTGGTTAGTGAGACACCATGCCTATCTTTGAGGACCTGGCATCCAAGAATAAGGCTGGTCATTAAACTGTCAGGGCAGTACCAGGAGATCGGGAGTGCTGTACAGAGAAGATGGCGATATTTTGAAAGCTAACTTAGAATTTGCCAGGGGGAGAAGGGCATCCCAGATAGAGGGAATGGTTTGAACAAAGTCCTGGAGGTGGAAAAGACTATACTGATTTTGAAGAAAGGCCATTCATTTAGGGAAGTAGACTTGGATGACTGAGACATACAAACTTTGTAAAATTTAACTCATTTTGATGTTCCACTCCTAAATATATCGACATGCATCTCTAAAAATAACATTTTCTGTTATAGCTAAATTATCATGATTATATTTAATTAGTTAATATTAATCCTATAATGTTGACTACTGTCAGTCAATAGTCAAATTGTCCCAGTTGCCCCCCAAGTGCCCTCTACAGCTAGTTTGTCTAGACCAGGATCCTCCAGGACACCACATTGCACCTATCATTATGTCCTTTATGTCTTTTTAAATCCAAGGTATCTCTTTTTTCAGGGCACAGAGTAATCCTGTGAATTGTAGTAACTGGCTCCCACTTAAATTTGAGGACTTTGAGAAGGGTGCCTGTCAGGTGTAGGGAGTTGGGGGCACTGTTCTGCTTATGTCTAGGGCATAAGAAAGGTCCCTTTTAGCCCTGGTCAGCTGGAGGAGGCTGAGGCTTTCTTTTTTTGAAGAGAAAAAGAAATGACTTTGGAGGAGTTGGGACAGAAAGATGTTGCTGGGGTCAGGAAGAGGGTCCTGCACACTACAAGGTCAGAGGAGAAGATTCAGCATGGCCACTGCAACAATAAAATCAGCTTTAACTTGTTAGCATTTTTATTTCTTTATTTTTTTTTTATTATGTAACACATTCACAAAAGGCATAGAAAGTTAGATGCTACAAAGTCCTGCCTACACTGTCCTTCCATCATCTAGTCCCCCTTCCCGACAGTAACCCCTATGTCCAGTCTCATGTCTCCCTCCAAAAATATGTGTATTTGCACAAACAAATACATACGTGTTCCATATATAACTTTTAAATAAGTTTTATTTAGAAAAAAATTTAGATTTAAGAAGAATTTCCTCGTTTTACACAATTTTATACTTTATACAGTTTGCTCTAAGAAATTCTGCAGTGCACATAAAACTGCGTCATTTTTTTACCACTGTGTAGTATTCTACTGAATGGTGGAATCATTATTTATTTACCTAATACCCACTGTGGATTGACACCACTTAATTTCCAGTTATTTGCTATTTCAAACAGATCTACAGGTACTCATATGACAACAATATATGGTTTGTGACCATTATCTCAAGGAGGCTGTCAGGGACTTTTAGACCTTATAACTTCGTTAGATCAGGGCCTGGCAGCTGAAGAACTTGGTGGGAGAAAGGGGTGTCCAATAAAGAAAGAGACACTAACATTGGTTGAACTGGAAACTCTCACATGTGCTCCATTAACTGCCAGAAGGAACTCTGAAATAGAAAATACATTTTGCTAAAGGGAGAAAGGCAGCTTAGAGAGGTTAAGTGATTTATCCAAGTTTATGCAGCAAAGTGTGGCAGGACTTTAGCACCAAATATTATTTCCTTTCTATGACCCACTTTGAATCTACATTTAACTTGAAAGCCAGCATTATTTCCCCTCAAAATAATGTTAGGATTAAGGAGAAGGAAAGGGGACAAGGAGGCAAAGAGACAGCCTGTGATACAGTGATACTGTTGTAATTTTTTTCTCTTGTTTCTACAGGTATGGAGCCAAAATCCGGGCCCCACATGCACTGGTCATGACCTTTCTCTTCCACAGTGGCAGGTACCCATCCCTTCTGCATACCCCTCATACTGGGAAAGAATGTGGTCAGCCCTCAGTGCTCGTACTGTTACATCACCTTCCAAGCTGGGGCTAGTCTGTTCCCACCACCATTTCCTAAAGTACAACTTTGAATCTGTTATCCTTGCTGGAAAACAGAATCCCTGGCTCGCACTGCCTTCCAAGAAGCCCAACTTCTAGGTGTGTCTTTCAAGGCTTTTTGCAATCTTGCCTCAGTTGCATCCCCACCCTATTCCCCCACATCCACCTTGGGGTGCCCTTGGCACACAGGACTTTCTTAGAACTGGCAATGCTGGGCCCATGTTCCTATGGTACAAGAACGAGCTGACTCCTGGCTATGCCCTCTCACCGGGCAGATTTCCACAGGTCCCAGTAGACCCTGTTCAAGGTCCTCATCTAGCCTTGAGAGCACTTGTGTTTACTATTCCTGAATTGATCTCCCAGAGTACACGCTGCCCTTCTCCCTGTGTTCTTGTCACTGCCTCCAAGTGATTTAATTTTAAAGGATAAATCAGTTCCCTCCCCTACTTAAATGTTCACTTCTCTCAGGATAAAAACAAAACTTAGCATGGTCTCACCTCCCTGCCTACATTCCCTACATCCTTTGCCCATACATTCTTTGCTCAGGCCTTGACGGTTTCTCTCTGTTCCTTTACTCTCATTCTCTGTACTTCCTCAGGACCTTTGCATGTGCTAATTCTTCTGCCTGTGATTTAAATCTTCTCCCTTCTTGACCTCATTGACATCTCATCCTTCAGATCCTAGGAATATCTCTTGTCAAGGTCATAGTTGGACCCTTGCTTTATAATCATAAATTATATTTCCCTCTCCCATTAGATCATAAGCCTCATGAAGACAGGAAGTAGATCTGTTTTTCCCAGAAGTGTATTCCCAGGTTCAGCATATAATAGGCACTCACTCCCTAACTTATTTCTTTACATGTTCACCCCCCAAAAAATTTTTATTGAGCACCTACTATGTGTCAGGCCCTATTCTGGGCCCTGAGGATGAACAAGCCAGGTGTAGACACTATTTTCTGTTAGCTTCCACTGGTATAGGGCAGGGGTAGGGGGGAGATAAGAAACAAGCATATAAATGTTAGATAGTGATAAGAGCTATGAAGGAAAAGAAAAGTGGGGTAAGGAGGCAGATGTGATGGACATTCTTTTATGTAGCTTAGTCAGGGAAGACTTCTCTGAGGAAGTGGCCTGTAAAGGGAGTTAAAACCTGAATTCCTGGAGTTAAATGAGAATGTGAGTTTTTTGCCTGGGCCAGATTTGCATGCCTAGTGGGCGAATGCTCTTGGAATAGCTGGGCCTGCACTTATGGTGACTCTCTGTGTTTGTGCAGTCTCCAGGAGAAGCTTCGGGCCATCCTGCAGGCTACGTACACCCACTCTTCCTGCCTGGCCTGCTTCGTGTTCATCTACAAAGGGCTTTGCACCCTGCAGTCCCATGTGCAGGGCAAGACTTACCAGGTGCACTCATTCTTGGCTGCCTTCATCGCATCCATGGTGGTATTTAGAAAGAAAAGTAACATCAACAACCAGGTAAAGATCCTCTCCAGGGATGGGGGTTGGGGACTGGCTTGGGGAGGGGTGGAATGTGGTTCAGGTATGAGTTGGGGATGAAAGTTGAAGAAAATGAGCTCTCGTTTCCCTTCCAAGTCTGAGGGTCTGTGTGATTCACCAGTTCCTTTGTGACCTTGGGAAGATCAATTCCCCCTCAGTTTCCTCATCTGTAAACCAAGCAGCTTGTTGGACTTTCATGGTTCCTAAAATCCATGCATGTACTACTCTCTGGGGCAAAGATTTTTTTTTTTTAAACTACTCTACAATGAAATGAGAAAAAAGTAAATGACCCGAGAGTATAATTTTCATAAAACAAAATTTATTATACTCAAAGAATTGTCTCTTATTCTGTAACTTGTCCTTTTTCTGGGTTAAAATTCTGTTTTTTTTTTTTTTTACATGAAATTAAATGCTAGTTGTTGTTGTTTTAAAGTCCTTATTCAATATGAAAAGTTAGCCCCACAGTTTGCCTCCTTCAAATTTATTAAATATCTTTAAATTATAAAAATAGTTTTATTTTCACATTTTAAAAAATGCAGACTAAGCACCTCTGTTTGCCTGGCACACTTCCAGGTGCTTGGGATACATCATGATAAAAGTAGAAAATAAATTGAAAAGAAAGTTCCTGTTCCCTGACAATTGTCAAGCCACTATCTAGAGATGGTCAGTTACTTTAACTGTGTCTTGTGTAGACCTTCAAACTTTGTGTTTATGTCAGTGCATGAGGGTGGGAAGAGGGTTCTCAGTGGCTGTGCCCACACATAATCTCCTGTCACTTCCTCTCTACAGGTCTGCATGTACCTGTTGTCACGTGCCCTGTTTGCCTTGTGCCGCCTGGGCGTGGAGAAGGGCTACATTCCTGAACCCAAGTGGGACCCATACCCATTGATCACTGCGATGGTGTGGGGGCTGGTGCTGTGGCTTTTTGAGTACCACCGGCCCACGCTGCAGCCCTCTCTGCAGTCCTCCATGACCTACCTGTATGAGGACAGCAACGTGTGGCATGACATCTCAGATTTCCTCATCTACAACAAGAGCCGCCCCTCAAAGTAACGTGGCCCTGAGGTGCTTATGGGGATTTTTCAGATTTCATTAGGTACTCTTAAATGATGGAATAAGTATCTAAATCAGACTAAGGAGCCTTGGGCATGGTGCTGCTAATTTCCGTGAAATCAGGGAAAGTCACCCCACTCTTTGGGCCTCAAGGGTCATTGAGCTCAGAGGAGAGCCCTGCAATCTCTTTCTGGTGGGTATGTTTTTCAACCTTTTTTATGTAATGGGGCTTCTTGCTAGTGGGCAGTGAGTTTGCAAATATGTTTTTATAAAATATTAAGTTCCTTGTCTCAGGTGTTCTATTGGAGAGGCTCTAGTAGAGTTCCACTGTTCAATAGAAACACAATGAGAGTCATATATGTAATTGAAATTTTTCTAGTAGCCACATTATAAAAAAAAAGTAGAAAAAACCAGATGAGATTAACCTTAATTATTTTAGCCCATATTTCTAAAACATTATTTCAACATGTAATTAATATAAAAATTAATTAGATATTTTATATTCTTGTACTAAATTGTCAAAACTAGGTGTGCATTTTATACTTATAGCACATCTCAATACGAACCAGCCACATTTCGGGTGCTCAAGTAATGCCTAGTGGTGACTATATTGGACTATGCAGATGTAGAACACTTCTGTCATCACAGAAAATTCTAGTGGACAGTGCAAATATAGAACTAGAGGACATGGATTTGAGTACCCATTCCTCCACTGTGTAATTTAAGGAAGTCACTTGAGGAAGATTCTTGACCTCTCAGAGCCTCAGTTTCTTGTAAAATGAGGATAATCGTAATAATACCTGG
Organism: Macroglossus sobrinus; assembly: GCA_004027375.1. Classification (NCBI taxonomy): domain Eukaryota; kingdom Metazoa; phylum Chordata; class Mammalia; order Chiroptera; family Pteropodidae; genus Macroglossus; species Macroglossus sobrinus. The sequence continues at coordinate 375,575 of PVKZ01000915.1, read as the reverse complement.
TGTCCATATTGGACTTATGTAACTACAACTACTGCTGCTGCTACTAATCACTTCCATTTAGTGAGCTCCTACTTCCTCCTTGGTACTTTGCACATAATCCATACAGTGACCTTGCAGGTCTGTATTTTGATCCTCATTTTATAGATGTGCAAACTGAGAATCAGAGACAGGAAATAACTTGTTCAAGGTAATATAGCTAGTATGATAGCCCTATCAGTGTTTAAAACCAGCTCTATCTGTTTTTCAGTGCCTTTAAATTTAGAAACCTAAGCTAAGCTTTGCAAATGTTAACTAGTTATAGGGTCTGTTCCAGAGAGGAGTACAAACTCAAATGCCTACAGGGGCCTAGCAAGTGGCATAACATTCTGGGTTCTATGCAGTAGTAGGGAATGATGGGTACATGGTGAACTAGAGACTTGTGTGCCGGTCTGATTTTTTAAAACCACCAAGCTGGACAAATCAAACAGATCTCCAGGAAGATTTGGTCCATGGCCTACCAGTTGGAGACTCTTGGTCTAATAGGAATACTTCAGTCTCTTTTTATATTTTAGAAGTTACTACTAGAAATGTGCACGAGTCACTGGAGATCTTATTAAAATTCAGATTCTGATTCAGTGGGTTTGGGATGTGGCCTAAACATTCTGCATTTCTCCCAGGTTCCCAGGTGATTTTGCTGCTGGTTTGAGCCATACCTTGAGTAACGAGGTAGTAGGGGATGATAAGGGGCCACCATTAACTATGTGACAGATGAGTTCAACAGAGCTGTTAGGTAATGGAGATGGCATTAGGTCTGATTCTAACAGCTGTGTTCTCAGCCACACTGTTATATTTTAAGCTTGGAGAATGTGATCTTGAAGGTCCCTTGGTTCACTCTGTGGAGGCTATATGAGACCCCCGGGTTACAGGGAGAGACGAGGGTGGCCATCAGCAAGATGCTGTACAACATCTGTTCTATAGCAGATGTTGGGGGTGCCCCACCCATATCCCATCTAGCTTACCACTTCAGTATACACCAGCCCACTTTTCCAACAGCCACCTCTGTGTGTCTTTCTGCCTGAGGGCTCTCACTTGCCACTGGCACCTTCTTTGCCACCCTGCAGCAAACCTGCAGTGCTGAAGGATTAACATATCCCAGGAGCAGCTCTCAACCAATGACTGATAATAGCCTCACTCCTGTACTCCTTGCCCAGTTATGACTAGGTGGAATAATTCTAAGCGTGTGCTCCACTGTGGCTCCCAGTGTGCCCCAGCAGCACTAAGCTCCGGTTGCCCACAGTGGTCACATGCTTGGTGATGCCCCCTTTCCTGTCTCCCTTCATGCCCTTACCAGTGCTTCTTGCGACCACTTCCTATAATAACCACTTTCACTCAAATTCTTGTCTTGGAGTCTGCTACTGAGGGAACCCAAACTAAAATTGGCCTCTGGTGTAGCCAGTAGAGAGACAGTATGACATGGTGGTTGGGAATGTACATTTTGGAGCAAGTGCATGGGCTCAGCCTTGGCCCCTTTGTTTCCTTGGGCAAGTGGCTTAACCATTCTGTGCCTATGTGTCGTCATCGGTAAAGTAGGCATTCTGATAGCATACTTCTTCGGGTGGCCTGGAGGATTAAATGATATGACATACATAAAGTAAACAATAAATGTTTGCTGTTATTTCTAATAGCTTCCAAGTATAGAAGGAAATGTGGTCCTGAGAACTAAATACACCCTGCTTTTAGCCTATCCTACCCCCCAACTGAAGGTAAAAAGCCTTGGCTGCCTGCTCTCCCCATGTCCCCCCGCAGCCGCCGGGGGTTGGCCAGCTCCACCACTGACTGTCTCTGCTCTCTAAGAATAGGTTTCCCTCACAGATGGCATCTTTCTGGATCCTGCCAGAGCATCTGGTGCCTCCAACTGCTCACTCCGGGGAGGAAGGCGGTGTGGTCCTTGTCGAGGAGCAGAGTGCTGGCTTCCAGCAGACCTGGGAGGAGTGCCCACTTGGCTCCCTCCTAGCTGAGCCTCCATTTCCTAAGAGCTATAAAATAGGCATTGCCAAAGGGTCCTTGGCACACAGTAGGCATCCATAAATGCTAGTTCCTGAAACAGCGCAGTGGTTTAATATTTATTTGTTTATTAAGCACCTGCTACATTCTTTTGAAGTCTTCTAACATGCAAGACTGTAAACAATATTTTTAAAATCAATAATACATATACATAGTACAAAACTTAAATAGTATAAAAAGTATGTAACTGGTAAAAGTCAGGTTCCCTCTTATATCCAAGCTCCACCCCTAACCTTCCTTCCTTGCCAGGGACACTCACTATTAACATTTTCCAGTACAGCCTTCCTGAGGGATTTTATGCACAGATTCTATCTTTGTTTTAGAAGGAGCTTTTACATTGCACTGTCAAGTCAACAACTCTGGCATTTCCTCCCTGTCCTCTAATGTTTGATTTCTCTTTGATCCATAATCTGATATGCAAATGAGTCCTTTCTTTGAGCTGGTTTCCCTCAGTTATCTTTGGCAGATTCTTACTGTGATCAGCATGAAAATGAACCACCTAGATATCCTGAGCCTTACCATATATGACGCCCAATGTTCAGGCCCATGGAACTCCCAAGTGAAAGGGGAAGGACAAAACCAAAGTTAATTTGGGGCCATTCTGCAGCTTCACTCTCAAATTAGAGTTTGTTCAGTGAACCATGTGAGTGTGATGATTCACAGGCTGAGGATGCCAAGAAACTGCCTCCTATGATGTTTGCTGTTCCCGCCTTTCAAAGGCTCCAGAAAGGATGCTGGAGGTGGTGTTTCTTTCTGTACTGTTCACTTCTCCCACTCTCATGAGTGCATTTTGGGTTTATAAGAATCAGGCTTTAAACCTGACTCCGTCCTAAACCAAAACATTGTGCTGTGTTCTACCTCCTGGGATGAACCCATGTATCTACATTCTGTCACTTCAGATAGATTGTTTTCTTTGACGAATTAGAGAGTATTTATAAAAAGAAACATAATTTTTTCCTTCCCTTTTCTAGTACCAGATACATAGGGAGAGAATGTGTCTTACTTCAGCCTTGAACAGCATTTTGGGTAAGAAGTCTTTTTAACTAGAGGATCTCCTGCAGGGCTCACTCTTATGAGCTGGAGACCACACAGGCCCAGGTAGAGGACAGAAGAAAAGCAGGGTGCTCTTCTGAGTATCGTTTTTAGAGAGAGTTTCCTAACAGCGGGCTCCCTGTTTTCTGTACCAGGCCTCTGTGCTCAAAGCTGCTGTAGGTGTCATGATTTCATATATAAGACAGGATATGCAGGTTGTGGCATCTCTGTTAGAAATCTTGTTTTTGTTGCTCTTCCAGGCTTCTCCCTCAGCCTTTCCTCGTGGGCTAGACATCAGCTGAGAAAATGGTCAAGGTCAGATCATATCAGCTCTTTTAAGACATTCTTGACTTGCTATCTACCCTTCTCAGAATGCTATTTTTAAAATCCATAAAATAAATACATAGGATTTAAAAATATAATTATATTGAACATCGAAAGAATTATTACAATATTTTTTAAATGTGTGATTTAGTAATATTTGTTCTTTTTTTTTTTTTTAACACATTAACAAACTCTAGTGGCAGGTCCAGAACTACCACGATTTCACAGGTGCAATAAGCACAAATACTATCTCAAAATACTTAGAGCAACTGTGACAGGAAATGAAAAAGCTGTGATTTCTACTGGTGATAAAGTCTTAGCTACTGCTAATAGGCTTCTGGTTTGTTGCCTACATTTAGAATTGAGAGAAATGTTACATTTTAGTCAGAAACTATTGAAAATATAAATTTAATTTTCTTTTCTAAGTTCATGGCACTTGGGGTTCATAGATCGCGGATTCAGAACTCCTGCTTGAGAGTGATCTTCCCAGCCTGATTTCATGACAGCTGTCATTGTTTTACAAGTCCTGAGCATAGGAATAATGAAAATAATGGCTAATGTTGGCAGTGTTCCTACTAAGTACTAAATAACTGGTGATATTCAAGGCTAGGATTCAGCAGTGAAAGAATTAGTACCTGCCCAGTTGGTACAATCTAGGGAGGGAAGACTGACAAATGAATACATAAATTAGATAGTTTCATAGAGTGGTAGGCGCTATGAAGGCAATAGTACAGAGTAGTGTAATAGACTTGGAAGGGAAAACAAGAGGGTCTGTTTTCCAGGGAAGGCTTCTCTGAGGAGGTGATGTTTGCTCTGAGAACTGAATGGTGAGAGAGCCATGTGAAGTATGTTCCCTGTGTCTTGAGTATTTTCCCCATAAGCATCTTTGCCATAAGCATTTGTGCCACAAACATTTTCACTGCACAACTGATTGGCCATATGGCGAATTTTTGCCTTGTAAAAGAAAATAATTGGTTGACAATTTGGTTTTTTGTTTGGTTGGTTTCATTTCTTCATTGGTTTCAGACTGAATATAATTAAGTTAGTTGTCAGTTTGGTCTTATTTCTCTATTGACTAATTTCTCACAGTTATTCCCACTTTTATATTACAGTAGTTTCCTCTTATTGTGGGAGATATGTGCTAAAACCCTCAGTGCATACCTGAAACTGTGGGTAGTACTGAACCCTGTATTTTTTCCTATACATACATACCTATGATAAAGTTTAATTTATAAATTAGACATGGAAATTAATAATAACTAATAAAATAGAACAGTTATAACAATACACTGCAATAAAGTTATCTGAATGTGGTTTTCTGTCTCTGGCAATTTTTATATTTTTCAGTCTAAGTCTGTTCCTGAATCTGTGTAAACATCCCTTACTTGCAGTAAATGGCTTGGTGTCACTTGTTTTAGGGGATCCCTTGCTGAACTCCTTGTATAGGCTCAGTACTTTCTGGCACAACACATTGTCATCAGCTAAAATATGTTTTCTTCTGTTCATGTCTTCCACCCACAAATTTAATGCCTTTTCCATCTTTACCAAGCACTTCTCACACATCGTGGCCATAACTTTTGCAGTTTGAGGTGCAGCAGCTAAACTAGCACAAATTTATTTTTCCTTCCTCACAATTTCACAGATAGAAGACTTGTCCTTACTGTAGATCTTGGCAGCCTCAGCATACAACTTTTGTTCTTCCTTTATTAAGTCTAGAACTTTCACCTTTTCACTTAAAGGAAGCATTTTATAGCTTCTCTTTGGCATTTTCAAATTGCCAACATCAATACTCTTGTACTTTTGGGCCATGATTAAGTAAAATAAAGGTTACTTGAACACAAACACTGCGATATCATGACAGAGCATCTTATTACTGAGATAGTTACTAAGTGACTAATGGGCGAGGAGCATGTATAGCATGAAGACACTGCACAAAGGGATGATTCACATCTCAGGACAGAGCAGGGCAGCATGAGATTTCATCCACTACTCAGAATGGCATGAAATTTAAAACTTAGGAATTGTTTATTTCTAAACTTTTCCATTTAATGATTTTGGACCACAGTTGACCATGAGTACCTGAAACCATGGAAAGTGAAACTGTAGATTAGAGGGGAATACTGTGTATATAAATCTTAGCTAGCTCTCATAATTCAGTGACAAGTAGATGTGGTGGCGGACTTAATATAGTGAGCATTTCTTCCATGATGATGATTTGCCCCAAGAGATGGTTTTATTTTGAAACATACTATATTTGAGGAATAAAGAGAGGCCAAGGGCCCTCTTTAAGGGTATAGAGTTGAACCCACATTTATCGTAGACTAAAGACAAGTACTTAAGTACAATCCATAAACTAAAATCAGTTATTTGTGTAGTATTGTTGTTAGATAGGGCAAGGTTGTTGAGGTCTGGGTGGTTCTTACTAAATGCTATTCTTGCTGAATGTTAAAATGTGGCACAGTGTTTTGCAGAGGGGCTGTAAACAGGATGAGCTTGACAGGAACCCAACCTGCCAACTACAAAGAAGAAATCGACATGTAATTAGCCAAACAGGGTATATAAGCAATGGCTAAGCCTTCCTTCAGGAAGACAGCTTTGTGAAGTATCTTCTTTACTTGCTACAAGTAAATAAAACTACCTAATGACAACCAAACATTTTCTGAAGGACTGAACCCCTTGAGTTCAGTAACAAATTTGGCAACTCAGATGGGACTCTCCTAAAAGGACTTCTTTTTAGCTTTGTGTGGATGCTTGGTGAAACAGTCAGCAGCAGCAGCTCCCCTGGGGCTTAATCGCCTGCATCTCCACTGGACAGAGGATCTGTTCTATAGAAAACTCTCCCGTGGTGCTGACTACCAGAAGAATTTCCTGGCTTGCCTCAGCAGTGGAGTGGGGTGGACACCTGAACCTGTTTTGTTAAGTGCCTGAGGAGGGAGGTGGATAGAGTAGCCCCAGTGGTCGCTTTAATTAGTGTTTCCATTCTTGTTTAGGGTATAGAGTTGTCTGAAGCATAGTTTCAATTCTGATGTGTACTTGGTTTCAGGTTGGTTGGACAGGAGCTGCCTCTGGGACGCCAGATTTAGGGCCTGATTTAGGTCTAACTCTGGATGATTGAGGATTGCCTGTGGGGCAATCCAAGGCATCCTCAGATGACAATCTCTGGTCTGGTTGCCTGGTTGTCAGGGAACCCTGGGTCACTGGTAGTATCTTCAGTGGGCTAAGAGTTATGGGAAAATAGTGTCCACCACCATTTAGTTTTTGTTTTACAGGAATTTAATTTGTTCTTTGTGTGTCATTATCTTGTATCTTTGTCTTAAATGTAAGTGTACTGGTTATAGGAAATATCAAATTCGATCCCCAATGGTGTGCATTCTCCAGAATTGGATAAAAAGGGTTCTGTTTATTTGACTTAAAGAAATTAAGCACTTTATATAAATTAAGAAACATAACAAATGAGTCAGTAGTAGGAAACTGTCCAGTCCAAGGCAGCCTTTCTAGAGGCTGGGTATCTATCATGGATATAGGAGGCATTGTTTTTTAAGTGCAGCTTCTTTGCTTCCTCAGGTTTCGGCATTTTCCATGAGATTATTTAAACTAACATTTGTTGCTTTACACACACAAGCTTTCACCTACAACCCTCCTGCACTGCTTTTATCCAAGGAGGGCAGCTTCTGGAGCACCTGCAGCCAGGGTGGACCTCATGATGGGAAATGGGTCTGGCACCCAAGCCTTGCAGTTCCCTGAGCAACAGCGAGGTTTCCATCAGACAGGCTGGCACCACCTTCACTAAGGAGGATGAGCAAGTAAGCTCATGGTTTCCAGTAGAAGTGATCTGGGGTAGGAGAGTATCTATCTCTTAACCTAGAAAGCAAGCAAGACTGAGCAGCAAAGGTTTGGCTCTGACACTCAAGGGCCAGTCTATGGCTAATGGTGTAAAGATGTATGCTTGGGGTTATATGGGTAGAATTACCGGTTTTACCTATGAGCCAAAAAAATGAAGCATGTTTTGTAGGCTATTTGAATAAGACTCCCATTGCTTTCCTTCCTCTGAAGGATAAGGGAGAAATTACATAGTATATCTTGTCAAAGAATCTCATTGATACGAAGACATGTTCTAGTAGGTGTGATTTCAGAAATTTTACCAAAGGTTTGATAACAGAAGCCAAACATTCTAGGAGTATTGAAAACTAAATAAAATTAATAAATTCCTGATTGGATTGGTTCCAGAGAGAGAGAAAAAAAAAAAGTCTGCTGATTTAAAATGTAGTTTGAGTCAGCTTTATTGGACTTGCAAAATGAAACAGGTAGAATCAACCACACATGTATTTTGAGTAACAGAAGCTGAAAGGTTGGGCTTCCTAACCACATGGTGTGGGAGAAAGGTAGAAATGACACGGAAATGAACTGCTTTTAGCCGGATGCAAAATTTTGTTAAGATTTTGGAGTAGTCTGAAAAAGGAATTGACTAGTTTCCTGTCCATTCATATGAAAGTATATGTCTGCAGGTATGGTTTTGAGATCGCTGCAGGTGCAGTCATGCATTCCTTTATGTCTGAGCCCAGTCAGGTCAAGGAAACAAATGAGACCTCAGCTTTTTTTGGAGGAGAGCTCCCCGTCTCTCCTCCAAAGCTATGGGGTGGCTGGGTGTGAAGTGTGTTGAAGTGAGAGAACTTGCTCTGTATCCATAGGCAGGATGAGGTGCTTCTAAGCTTCTAAGCTTCTATGGCTTTGGGAGTCTGCTGACTGGCAGTGGAATGGGCTAACTTGGGCACTTGCCCTGCTATGGAGGCAGCAAAGTGAAGCAGCCAGTGTTTTGTCTAGCCAGAGGCCACCCATGGATGTTTAGGAACAATACGGCACTGCTAAGGTATAAACTGGAAGTGAGACAGATGAGGGGAGGCCACAGTACCCAGAATCTTAAGCAGATTGGGTCTGAATTGTGGCATGTGAGCCAAGCTGTTAAACCCTGCATTCTGGACCTGTCCTCTGCCTCTTACAGTCTCATCTGTTTGGGACATGGGGAGGCCTTCTCGGCCCATCTTCTCTAGGAGTCTAGAAGCCAGAGGGCTGAAAGAAGGAGAGGAGCTGGGACCTATAAACTGCAGTAGGAGGTGACTCCACAAGTGTGGACTTCTGCAGCCAAAGAGGGGAGGCAGTATGGTGCAGCCTCTTGTGACATCACTGACTCTCCTACTTTCCCCTTCTGTTTCATTCTGATTTGAACAACCTGTGCCTGCAATTGTTTCCTGCACCTTCTTGAGCACAGAATTGGAGCTTCACTTTCAGTTTGACCTCCTAATGTTTCCAAACTGGGAACAGGGTCGAGGGGCCATAGCCTGTGAAAGATGGAAACTAGGTTATATAGACCTCAGGTGACTTGCTCATTTATAGCCTTGTCCCAGCTCCTACTGGGCAGTGGGTTTGGGAGACAAAGAGGTAGCAAGTGCGTGATGGTTTCTCCCTGTATCCTGATTTTCAGAAGGGATTTAGGGTGAGAGTTGCAGCTGTACAGCTGACTGGCTAGCGGATGACATTGAATAGGATGTCTGATCATAGAGAGCCTTGTGCTGTGTGGGCCTGAACAGCATGGCCTCACATACTTGGCCTTACCCTCCTCCTGTGTGTGTCTGCATGCCTATACACACACACATGCACGCACGCACGCACGCACACAAACGTGCACACGCACGCGCGTTTGCATTCCCCAGGAGTGTCTTCTGCCATCATGGGGGACCTTTTCTATGATACACTGTCCCAAGAAAGTAGATGCAGAGGGCAGTGCCAGGACTTCCTCCCTAGCTGACCTCCCTCCCCAGGCTGAGGTGTAGCTTTTCACTTGGCCACCTGGCAAGCTGTGCTTGAGAAACCATGGGACGCTGACTAAATATTGTGTAGAACTGTCATATCTAGTATCCCTTTCCACTCTTGGATTGCTGTGCTTCATCCACCAAGCTCGCCTTTTCTGCATAGTCACTTCCTGACCAGATCCTACCTGCCCTTCAAAGTCCTGGATAGACCTAGCAGCTCAATAAGTGATTCCTGAATAAAAATCATGGCTTGCTGTCCTTGATCATATAGAAAAAAAAGACAGCACCTTTTGCCCTTCTATCCCTTACTGGCATTAATTCTAAGAGGCTTAGAACTCTTTGTTCAGAAGGAGGCTGTCACCCTAGTCTATCTTGCTCATTGGATCCTCACCAAAGTATGAGTTTAGGAGTGGCAGGACCTCAGTCTCCTTGATTTTTCCCCTGCTTCTGCCTCACCTCTTAGGGTACATGTCTCCTGTTAGAGCAGTAATGTCTTAATGTACCCCTGTTCTCAGGAATTCCAGAACCTAGGGAACCCCCAAGACTTTCATTACTTAGGCAGCCAGAGAATTTCATTCTTCCACCTCAAAAGATATATTCCGTCTATGTTCATCAAGGAGCAGTTACAGAGGTAAGACTCTTGTCCCCATTCCCTCAAGAATGAGGAGTGAACAATCTCAGGGGAATTATTAGGGCAAGGGTCTCAAGGTCCTGGCAGTTCTTACTAAATGCTGTTCTGCATAAAGTTAAAATGTATCACAATACTTTGTAGATACAGCTGTAAACATGATGAACTTGCCAAGAACTCAGCTGCAAAGAAGGAATCAGCTTAACCAAACAGTGTTTATAAGCGATAGCTAGGGGAGACAGAACTTTGAATATGAATCCCGTTTCCTTTACTTGCTGCAAGTAAATAAAACTGCCTAACAATAACCACATCTAGTTCTTGAATGGAATGAAATACCCCAAGCGGTGAACCTCTTGAGTCTGGTAACATTGCCATGAAGCTACACATATTTTAAATAGTCTTTTAAATGGTTTTTTCATGATTCATTGTCTTTTGAAGTGTTCCTCTGATTTGTCACGATTTTATCTTTTTTATGGCAAATTGCCTATGGCCAATTAATTATGCAGTGAACATGTTTGCAGCAGCAATGCTTGCAGCAAAGATATCCATAGTAAAAATGCGATAGTAAAAGTACCTAGAACTGTTCACAGTATGAGATCTGCAAAGTGCATAGGCTCACAGGAGGGAAGGAGCTGAAAGCACTCCAGGGCCTGGCAGAAGGTCTGAGTGGGGATGGAATGCAGATTTGGAGCTCTTTGGAGTGTTGGAGATGAGTCTGAGAGTCCTGCTAGGCCCATCAGGCAGGCTTTGTGGGGGTCTTGAGGTTGAGAGAAGTGGGCAGAGCTAGGGTGTAATTTGGAGAGACTCAGAAGCCCAGGGCTGTGGGCATGAGTGAGAGGGGTGTAGCATAGCAAATGACCCCAATGTTCCCCCTCCTTAGGCCTTACCCCCGCAGCTGAGAAACAAGCCCTGACCTTACCCCCCCCCCCCCCCCCCCCCCCCCCCCCCCCCCCCCCCCCCCCCCCCCCCCCCCCCCCCCCCCCCCCCCCCCCCCCCCCCCCCCCCCCCCCCCCCCCCCCCCCCCCCCCCGCCTTCCTCAGCCCCCTAGGCCCTCGATAGCCCCTCGTGGCCTGCCACCCGCCCACCAGGCCCCTGGCATGCGGGCTTCCCAGCTGGCCCCCAATTGTTGTCACTCCCCAGGGAGTCATGGGAACACACTCCCCCTGGCCCCTCCACCCTCCTCTTCCCAGACAGGGCCAGACCCTAACAATGCCCCCTCAGCCAGCCAGTGGCCTGGACACAATGCCCCTGTTTTGGTTCATAGCCAGCTCCAGGAGGCCTGCTGGGTTTCCTGGCCTGTTTGGCATATATATGACTCTGGCTCCAGCAGGGATTTTTTTGTTGTTTGAAAAAAAAGATCTCTGCCTCCTCCTCTCTGAATATCTTAATATAGTATAAAAACCTTTCTCTTCCCGTCCTGAGCCCTCCCTTCTCCCCTCCCTGACTCCATTAGCTATGTGCCTATCAACCCAGGGACCAAATGCAGGTCAGCAGGTGTCAGCAAGAAAATGAGAAAAAGAAAAGCTGCTTGTTCCAAGGCCAACCTCGAATGTACTGGTGATGTTGAAGATCATAAGAATAATCTGAAAGCTTATGACATAGCAGACACCATACCTGGCACTTTCTGTACACCATATCTCATTACTTGTAAGATGCCATCAAAGATTATTTATTTTATATTATTTTGAGCCCCTAAGAAAGAAAAGAGCAATTGACAAAAACAACCCATAATAATAATAAATAAAATGGACATGTCATTGATTGTATGATGCATTTAAATTTCAGAGATGTTAAAATATGAAAAAAGAAAAAGCCTTAGAATTAATGGAATTTGAGATTGTCTCATCTATATATTGATTGCCCTACAAATGTATTTTTTACCTTGTGCCTAATAGAGTTTGGGAGGCAGAGCAGGGACTACTTCAGGAAAACTCTCCTATTCAGCCTAACCAAAACAGTTTTCTTGTCTCCTTTGGAAAAATCGAGAGATGTAGGCAAGCTACTTCGGTGATATGTCTTTCATTCTTGATAACAGCTGACATTTATTGATCACTCTCTATGTGCCAAGTGCTGTCCTAAGTACTTTAATATCTCATTTAATGTCTCAGCAACAATCTCAAGTAAACCTTTATTATCATTATTATCATCCCCAATTTATATACGAAAAAGCAGAGCCTGTCTGCTGTAAGGGCCCTCTACCAACTCTGTGGCCCTGGTCAGGGCAAGCATATCTACTATGTCTGGTTTACCTCCTCTCCTTGGAAAAGTAGAATCCCTCTTCAGAGGTTGGAGTGATAACAAGAAGAGGAGGGGCCCAGAGCATGAACTCAAGGTGTAATGGATTGGGGAAAGAGAGGCTCACTTATCAACCTAACCTATCTGCTTGCATTGGACCTTAGACCCTCTAGCCCATACCCCACCGAACATATCCATCGATTTGGCCGAAGACACACAGCTAGGCAGCTCTTGGCAAGCACTCAGCCCCATGTCTTTCATATCCACATTTTCAGTTACTTGCAAAGCAGAAGAGCTGTGCTAGTGCTGGTTGGTTCCTTGGCAGTAATAATATCACTAATAGTTGTTAACATTTATTGAGTGCTTTCTATGTGCCAGGCACAGTCATCAGGGATTGTAAACTCACACCTGGAATGGCAAGGCAAGTAAGGTCACTGAATGAGGCAAGCCAGGGAGGAACTATAGTGACCTAGAGGGTCAAGGCTCTGGTGAAATGGGAGACAGCAGCTGCTCAGCACCATGGTGGCCTGGCTAGTATTCCTGGATATTACTGTTTTAAAAGACTGTCAGATACTTGAATTTTTATATAACATTTCCAAATTTAAGAAAATTTAACTAATTCACAATTCAGAAAAAAAATACTGTGGGCAAATGAAATCATACCTGTTGGCCAGTTTGCAAACTCTGCTCTTGTTTTCTCTTTTAACCCTGACACCCATTCTATAAAGGAGCCTTTTCTCCCTTGTTCAATGGATGGGGCAAGCAAAGCTCTTCAAGGGAGTCAATCACTTACTCAAGGTCATCTAGCCAAGCCACATAGTGGGGGTCTGCCTGACTGCCAATCCTTGCTCCTATGATAGGTGGCATCTTGGATGGGTAAGAGGTCTGTTCAGACACAGCCAGATCTGGCACAGTGACAGAACATCTCCAAGGACAGTAAACCGTCAAACAATTCAGTATAACAAGGAGGGATCATTTGAGACAAATGTGATGTTGCAGACATAAAACTCCCCACCTCCCTCTGCCAGAACTCAACAATGAATGTCTCTGTGCCCCTTAATAAAATTAAGTCACTGCAGAATTTCTGTCTATGCATTCATAATAACGGCATGTTCATATTCGGATTTTTTTAAAGCTAAGAATATGTGTTTTTGGGAGGTGGTGTCTGTGGAATAAATAACTTTGAATTATTTGTATTGTCATACTTCTTAATGAACATATTGTGCAGGTCTGTAGAAATAATTCTGACTCTTCCACTGGACTATGAGCTCCAGATATTGCAGATAGGTCTGTTTTTCTTCCAGCTGTTTCCCGGGCACCTAGCACAATATCTCACACATAGGAGGTGTTCAACAAATATCTGGAATAAGTGAGGTTCAGAGGAAGTGAATTGACTTGCCCAGGTTACACAGATGAAGGTTCCTATTTACATCCACCTGATTTAGAAGCACATGCTATCACTTTTACATGATCCTGCCTCTTGGGAAATCAAGGGAAAGATATCTCCAACCCTAGGGTCATGGGTTCAGGAGCTTCCACTGCTTTGGACTCAAGAAGTTGGTGGAGGTGGTGCTGGGGGTAAGCACCTATTTATTAAGCCACTGTCTGCCATAATTCCTTTTGGGAATTGTGCATTATACTTTTGACAGCTCTGATCCTAGCTCTTGGGATCTTTCTAGAGGGTGTGAAGAGCAGGCCCTGGGTTTTGCAGTGGGGCAGGCTAAATTCCCATTTCATTTTTGCTGTGTGATCTTGAACTTTGAATGTCCCTCTCTGAGCCTCCTTCCTCTAACCATGTCCATAAACAAGCTTCACTTATAGGATTACTGGGTTGAAAGGAGATCATCAATTGAAGTGGCTGCCCAGTAAGTGCAGGTTTTTTGGAAGCCTACCAGACTGAGGAGAACTGTTGACATTGAGAACAGCCTTATTGGGATTTGACAGGCTTGGGGCTAAGGGGCCCCATCTGTCGGGCCTTTGCGGCTTTCAGGTGGGTATTAATATATACAGAAAGCTTTTATCTCTTCCTTGATTTCACATTTGGAGTTCTGTTTTTCACTCCTTTCTGCTAAGCATGCCAAGTGAGGTTGTGGGACTGAGGGTACCTACTTCTACCTGTGAAGCTGTATACTTGAATATTTTGAAGAGGGCAGGGCTTTGGAAAATGCTTGGCTTTGGCCTCACCAAGTCACCTGGTTGGTAAGCTCATGCCCTTTGGGCCTCAGTGTTTTCATCATAAAATAGGTCAATAATAACTATGTTTTCCTTCTCCAGCAACCAGTACAGTGCTTGGCACATTCCAGATGCTTAATAAGTGTTCATTGAATGACGATTGGGAATGGGAGGGCTTTACCAAGCAAATATTACTGTTATGGAGACCCTTTCCAGAGATGTAAAGAAAGGAAACTCTATCTGGAATGGGTGTGTTGCTGGCTTCTTTCACCCTCTGTCAGGGTCTGGCTTGGTTTTCTGAATGAGACCTACCATTCTAATGGTAGCTTCTCTATCTGGGGTAAAAGGGGACAAGCTGACCCCAGGGCTGAGAATCCAGTGTAGGCCAGATTCTGACACTGGCTGACTTCACAGCTTCCTTATGGGCCTCAATTTTCCCATCTGTACAGCAAGAGGCTATATGCTTTCTTACTAGAAAGGTCTAGTGCTGACACAGTGCAGGATTTGCAATGAATAATTTCACAAACTTCTACTGCTTTTCTAAACCTTATAGTTTATAAAACACTTTCAGATCCCTTATGCTTTTCATCCTCATGGCAACTCTAGAGGAGGCCAGGGCAATGTGCTCATTTTGCATATGAGGACCTGAAGCTGAGAAGTATCCTTAAGTGTCTATAATTTGAGGCTGCACCACACATTCTGGTTATACAGGTGTATCAGTTTGTTCTCAAGACTGAACGTGCATAAAAATCACTTGGAATAGAGGTAGAGCATTGCTTGTGAACATGTTGATTCCTGGGCATTTAGAAATTCTAAATTGGCAGGGGCTGGGGGGTAGGCCCAAAGTTAACAAGTGCCTAGGTGATTCTGAAACCAAGGGCCTAAGGACTACTCTTGGAGAACCAGGGCCTCCTGTTGCATACTAGATAGCCTTTGGGACCAGCCTGTTTCTTTTCATAACCCCTCTCAACACCTGCTCTGAAGTATGCTCACACCATTGTTGAGAAGAAGCCCTACTGGAGCTCCCAGTCTGGTAGGGGAGGCAGATGGAGAAACCAAGTGTGGTCAGTGCTGGAACAGAGGCAACATCCAGCAATGGAGGGGTCGAGTAACTCTGGAGGGCTCTCTGGAGGAAGTGATGTTTATACTGGGCCTATAGATTTGATTCTTGTGTCTTAGCTAGTGTGTGTGTGATCCCCACCAGATGGCAAATTCATAGAAATTATCAAATCTTTCATATCTCTGCCCTCAGTGTTGGCACAAGGCCTGGCACAGAAGAGAGGACAATATTGGTCAAATCAGCTGACCTAGGCAATGAAAATGGTGATGGAAAGGTCCCAGTGCCTCTGGATTAAATAAGTGCATTTTCCTGTTCAGCATCTTTACCTCCTCCCTTTGTGAGATCTAACATCGAGTTAGTTTAATTGTGGACATCCCTCAAAGTATTGCAAACATTTATTACCTCTCTGTTCTCCCTCCTCTTTCTCACTAGCCTGTGAGCTCCTCGAGGTCTGAACTAAGAATGGGGCACAGAGCAGGCTCTCAAACTTTTGTTGAACCAAAGAAAGAACGAACGAATGAGTTCAAGCAGAAGCTGTGCATAAGCTATTGAAGATAAAAGGAGGCTTGGAGGAAACCCCCGCCCCCCCCCCGGCTCTATTAGACCAGACGTCCCTCCCCATTTCCTGGGAGCCGCCTTCCACTTGAGCTCTGGCTGAGAGGGATAGGGTGGGTGCAGGATTTGGAAGTTAATGGCACACCTGGGGCAATGTGTCCGGGTCTTTGGAGATGGGAATGAGGACCCAGAAAAGAGAAGGGGCAGTTTCTCGAAATCTGGGCTGAGGGCGTTGCAGCTACAGGTATGTGTGTAGGGTGTTTGGGGGTCATATGGGATCTGTTGACGGTGAGATGTGCATAGAGGACGCTCCCAAAGATCTCCATAGAAAGATCAGCAGGGTGGGGTGTGTCAGGGCGGGACCCGGCCACCACGCCTAGCTCAGGGGCCGCCCCACCTGGGGGCGGGGAGTGCAGACACGCCTAGCACCGCCCTGACAAAGCTGCGCGCGCCCCGCCCCGCGATTGGCCGCGCCTCCTCGCACCGCCACCCTGTCCCGCCCTTTGCTGCCGGTTCGGCGCGCTTTGGCCAATGGATGCCGTTGCTGTCTCCTCCGTCACATCCCAGACAGCCAATGGTAGCAGCGCTCGGCAGCTCGTGGCTCTTTCGCGGCAAAAAGGATTTGGCGCGCAAAAGTGGCCGGGACTTTGCAGGCAGCGGCGGCCGGGGGCGGAGCGGGATCCGGAGCGGGATCAAGCCCTCGCTGCGGCCTGCCGCAATGGGCCCGCGCCGCCGCCGCCGCCTGCCACCTGGGCCCCGCGGGCCGTGAGTGCAATGGCCGTGGCCGGGGCCCCCGCGGGCGGTCCATGTGCGCCGGCGCTGGAGGCCCTGCTTGGGGCCGGCGCGCTGCGGCTGCTTGACTCCTCGCAGATCGTCATCATCTCCACCGCGCAGGACGCCAGCGCTCTGCCGGCCCCCGCCGGTCCTGCGGCGCCTGCCTCGGGCTCCTGCGATCCTGACTTGCTGCTCTTCGCCACGCCGCAGGCGCCCCGGCCCACACCCAGCGCGCCGCGCCCGGCGCTCGGCCGCCCGCCGGTACAGACATCAGGGACACTTGACCGAGTGCGCTGCCTAGACCCCCACGCAGACCCGGGGTGGGGGGGCGCGCTTTTCGACTGGGAGGCATTTGGACGGGGGAGGGGTAGGCTGAGGCACCGAGGCTAGGCGGTGCCGAGCCTGAGTGGGGCTCCGGGCCCCGCCCCAGGGTGCCGGGTGACTTCGGGCCAGTCCCTGTTTGCTCAGCTTCTATACCGGAGCTGGTCAAACTCAGTAATAATAATGGCTCACGTGTATTCAACTGGAGCTACCTGCATGCCAGGACTCTGGCGGACTTCAGGCCAGCTAAAACTTAAAACTATGCTGTGAGCACGGTGTTGTCACTGTGTCCATCTGAACTGAAGCCCAGAGAGGGGAAGTGACTTGCCCTTGGTCACACGGCTGCTAATGGTGGGATTGGAGTTTGAACTGAGGCCTTTTGGCTTCCGACCAGAACTTTTTGGCTGGATAGTTGGAATCGTTGCTTGGAGAAGCGGGCATCATCCTGGGGCCAGACCGTTGATGAGCCACTGAGGAGGCTCTCCTTCCTGCCTCGATGCTCCACTGCCAGGTGCAGGCCTGGGCCTCTGGGCCTCTGGAGACAGGGCTCCTGGCTGGGAGGCCTTCTCTGCAGGGGCGGGGTGGCTGGGCCAGCTGCTGATCCCCTCCCTCTGCCTGTCCTTCCATCTGCCACCCTCCACCCTCCCAGGCCCTGGTTGCCATGGAACCTCATTAATCAGGCAGGCAGACCCCTGGGGCCCTGTGCAAGTACTGTGTATGGTAGGCCTCGGAGCTGGAGAGGAAGCCCCCAGTGTCAGGAGGAAGTCTTGGTAAAGTGCTCCCTGAGCAGCAAGAGGCTAAAGATTGATTCAGATTGGAGGACCCAGAAGAGGTGGCTGAATTAAATGGGGAGAAAGGAATGGAGGCCTGGAGCTTGGACCTATGGGCTGCAGGATAGGGCAGAGAGACCAGTTTGACTGGTGCAGCCTGTGGGTGTAGGTGGGGCAGAGGCAAGCAGACAGGGACTCTTTAAAATTTAAGCAGGATGGGGTCTCAGTAGGGGTCTTGGAGCAAGTAGGAGGGTGAGGCAGGCAGGGCCCCGGGCAAGGGTGTGGAAGCTGCCCTACTATTGATGGGGTCCTAGGTGGCAGCTGGTTCCTGAGGCATCCCCTAACCCTTTTTGGCCCTTTGCCCAGTGCTGCCTTCCTTCCGGAATCATGGAGATGCTAATAATAATAACAATAGCAGCACCATTGTTTTGAGACTTTTGTTTGTCAAGCTCTAAGCCAAGCTCTAAACCAATTAACTGTTAGCTCTCTCAACAACCTTCCCCTTTTACAGATAGGGAAGCTGAGGCCTAGAAATATTCATTCAGCTAATGAGTGGTGGGACCAGTCCAAATTCCCTGGTTGTTTAATCATTGGGATGCCTTGTCTGCTAGAGATGTTAAGAGGCTGAAGGAAACTTGGGCCCTTCCCCATCAGTGATGTTACAGGGGGTGCTCCCCTGTCTTGTCTCCTGTACTCCAGTGCCCGCGCCTACGGGTACCAGCTTGGGGCCTGGACAAGTGTCCTCCATTTAGCTGACTTGACAAGTACTCAGCAAGCCCTGGGCTGTGGGTCCTGTCCTTAGGGAGATGAACCTCCAGCCTCAAAAGAACTGGGTCAAGGAAGCATGCCCTCTGCTCCACCCCCAGTTGTGTCAGGTAGCTTCAGTGGGCCTGAGCTTTCTACTCATTCAATAGTTGTTGAGTTAGCACCATGAGGTACTAGGCACAGGCAAGAAAGGGGCCTCTGTCCTCACAGTACTTAAGGGTTAGTAGGCATTTTCTGCTGGTGGACAGGGTTGGGAGCTGGCACCATCCTGGAGCTGAAAATCCAGAAAAAATGCATCCATCTTTTGCTCTCTACCAACCCACTCCCCAATTCTTGTACCTGTGGGTAGCCATTGGTCATATGATCTGTGGCTTCCATGGATCTGCTCTGGCATTTGGGACATTCATTAAAAGCTACAGACTCAGCTTTTCTACACCAGTGAGTATTCATTAAGCACCTTCTGCGTATAAGGCTCTGCAATCCCTCCTGGCCCTTCTGTCTACCTTTACTCTGTTGTCATGGCTGTTAAAAAACAAAGTATACATAGAAAAAATTATGAGACTAAAAAGTTGAAGAGGTCAGGATCCCAGTCTCATCCATTTATTCTTCTCTTTTCTTTTCCTAAGCCTTTTTGTTTTTAGGTGGTAATGACAAGTTCCTTTTTCTAAAGCTTTGAAAATTGAAGTTTTTCCTTTATTTTCATCCACACTTTACAGATAAGGTAACGATCCCTCATGGTCCTCCCCCTTCATCCATGGGTTTCCCCGGTAACACATCCTATAATAATAGTAACTGAACCAGAGAAGAAATTTAATGAGCTTTTTTTAGTCCAAAAATGGATTATATATATGCATTGTCCTAAAACAGTTTTTTTCTTGTCAGTGTCTTTGAGCGGATTCTGTGTCAACCTGTGTCCTTGACAGTTGAGCGGTATTCCAGGGTTTGGATGAACCATAGTTTCTGTAGCCCCCTCCCGTGGATGAGGATTTGAGTCATACAGATTTTTCATCGGTGTTCTGTGTGTCTTTACCCCTGCCTTTTGGGGGCCCCGTGCCAGGATTTCTCAAGAGTGTTGGCAGAAATGGACATCCATCTACTTAAGTCCTTGTGCTAATGTGTGGCATTGACCTGTCTCCAGGGTTAGCAGGGGCCTGGCTTCTGGGCTAGGCTCTCAAGAGGCAGGACCTGTGGTGGATATTAACATGGGCTCTGTGCCAGCCTATTAGGGTTCAGATCGTGCTTCTGCCTCTCAACTGTGTGACCTCTGAGGTGGAGGTTATGACAGCATCTGCTGCAAGGTCTGGTTAGAGGATTTGATGAATGCAACTGAAGCAGTTACTTAGCAGTGCTCAGTACACAGGAAACACCCAGCACATGATAGCTTTTCTATCCCTGGGACACCCAAGGGAATCCATGGATGTGTGTATGTGAGCGAGTGTGGGTCCATCAGCATGTGGGGAAGTTCATTCTGCAAACATTTAAGCCCAAACCCAGTGCCTACCTCTGAGGGGCTCCCTGGCTTCTTGATGAGACAAACACGTCTGTGGAAATTTGTGGTGAGAGACAAATGTGGGAAAAGGTTGTGCTTGAGGCAGTTCTGAGGGAAGAGAGGTGCAGTCTCTTTTGTAGGATCAGACAGATTTAAGTGATGGATAAAGTACCTGCTCACAGAGGTGGAAGAAGTAGATATGAGAATAGAAGGGAGGGAGGCATGGGCTAAGGCTTGGAGGCACAGGTTTGTGAAGAGACATATCTCAGCAGAAATTCATGTGGAGAAGCAATGCCAGATGATACCAAAGTGGAGGGGGACAGATGGAGGCAAGGAGACCAGTGAGGAGATGGCTGAATAGTCCAGGTGGTAGTGGCTCTAGTGATGGGATTTCTTGGCAAGTAGATATGATGAGGTCAGCAGCGGGGCTGAACAAGGTTCCTGTGGGTAAGGAATGGAGGAGGGCAAATCTGGTTTTGGATGCATTTGAGATGCCTGTGAGACTTTCAGGGCATCCTGGGCAGGAATCTTGGCTCTTCCATTTCCTAGATCTGTGACCTTGGTCATGTCTGGGTTTCAGTTGCTTTAAAAATCTGCAAAATGGGGTCATTATTGTGCTGCTAGTCCATAGGATGAAATAAACTATATACAATGTACATGGTGAGCATCAGCTGCTGCCATGTTCACAGATAGTCAGGAACCAGAGATGTGGTCATTTGTCCAAGAGCCCTGTATCCGAATGGCTTAAAACAAACATCATCACACAGTTTCTGTGGGTCAGGAATTTAGGGGAGACTTAGCTGGGTGCTTCTGGTTCAGGGTCTGTTCTGAGGCTGTGGCCAAAATGTTGGTCTGGACTATAGTCATCAGAAGGCAGGACTAGGGTTTGAGAATTCGTTTCTAAGCTCACTCATGTTGCTATGTAAGGAAGCCTCAGTTCCTTGCCATTTGGGCTTGTCCTTGCTACTTGAGGTCTTGCATGACATGGCAGCTGGCTCCCCCAGTGAGTGATCCAAAATAGCAAGAAGGAAGCTTCGCTGGCTCTCTGACCCAGTCTCAGAAGTAACAAACACATTGTCATTTTCATCACACTCAGTTCATTAGAAGCAAGTTACCAGATCTGGCCCATATTTAAGGGGAAGAGAATTAGGCTTCATGTTTTGAAAGGAAGCATGTCAAAAAATATTAGACATTTTGGAAGCACTATACACCCCCAGGTAGGTAGTGGTGGAGCTGGGACTTGAACTAGGGTCTTCTGCCTTCTAGCCGAGTGTTTCACCCTGTGTGGTAGGATTGTGTCTGCTAGGATCTTTTCCTCACACACATAGGTGTCCAGTAGAAAAACAAATGGGGTGGCCCAGGAACCTCAGCCAGGTCTCTTGCATCCTGTTTCTGAGTATCCTCTTATTGTTTTTGCCATAGGTGAAGAGGAGACTGGATCTGGAAACTGACCATCAATACCTGGCTGAGAGCAGTGGGCCAGCTCGGGGCAGAGGCCGCCACCCAGGAAAAGGTACCCATGGAGCTCAGGCTGCAGCCGGCCCCTTGCTTGGGCCTACGTTGAGAGTATGGACAGATAAACATCCTTGCAACCAAGCTGTGGTCTGTCAGGCATGGGTCTGAGCCAGGCCTCTGGGGGCCCTGAGGGGCAGCTGGAGTGGCTGCCTGACATGGGGTGGGGAGTTACCAGCTGGAAGAGGAGTGCTGTGTGGCAGGCAGGCAGCCACAGGGTCTCCCTGCTGCTTGACCTCACCAGGAGAAGGAGCTATCTGCTCACTATATCCTCATCCTACCCTGCATTGCCAGGGAGGCCAGCTCAGCTGGGGTTGGGGGTAGTGCTTAGTGGTTCTGTTCTGCCTGGCACCCCCAGGTGTGAAATCCCCAGGGGAGAAGTCACGCTATGAAACATCGCTGAATCTGACCACCAAACGTTTCCTGGAGCTGCTGAGCCACTCGGCTGATGGCGTTGTCGACCTGAACTGGGCAGCTGAGGTACTGAAGGTGCAGAAACGGCGCATCTACGACATCACCAATGTTCTCGAGGGCATCCAGCTCATTGCCAAGAAGTCTAAGAATCACATCCAGTGGCTGTAGGTACCCGCCAAACAGGAGGGTGGGGAGAGGCACAGGCCAGGCCAACCTGAAGGATCCACATCTCCACCTTATAACTGGTGAAACCAAGGCTTAGGGAGGAGAGTTATCTTTGCTGAGGTGACAGATGCAGGAAAGTACGTAAATCTTGCATATCCAGCTCAGTGCAGCTTTATATAGTTCTTCGCCTGGGTAATTACCATCTGGATCAAGATAAAGAACTTTTCCAACACCTCAGAAAGTTCTCTTGTGGCCTTCCCAGTTGTTGCCAACCCCTTGTACCACCACGTTACAATTGTTCTGGCTTCTATTGCCATAAATAGGATAGTCTAACATAGCTATTTTATTCTGGTTAATTTTTTTGTAGTATATATTTTGTTTGTTTTAGTTTCAAGTATATAGCACATTGGTTAGACATTTATATAGTTTATAAAATGATCTCCCTGATTGCTCTTTCTCTCCTTGGGCTCTCCACCTAGCCATTACATTAATACTAACTGCATTCCCTATGTTGTGCTCCCCATCCCTGTCATCATCTATCAACTACTAATTTGTATTTCTTTAACCCTTCAGCCCATTCTCTCAGCCCCCCAACCCCACTCCTCTCTGGCTGTCACCATACTGTCCTCTATATATGTGAGTCTGTTTTTGATGTTCTTGTTAATTCTGGCTTTATTCTTTCCTTCTCATCTCTTTCCTTGGTCATCTTACTTCCCTCTCCTTGCATATCTTTTTTAGTTTTCGATAGATCATTTCATTCTGCATCTTTTTACTTGACATTGTGTCTTAGAAGTGCTTCTGTGTCTGTACGCCTAATGTATTCACACTCTTTTATACAACTGGGTGGTATTCCATGGCACATTTGTCATTGTTTACTTACCCAGCTCCCTCTGAGGGACAGGTGGGTGTTAACAGACATTCAGGCCTGACTTTAAACCCATGCCAGTCTGAGTTGGTTCTCAGCTTCAGCGCCCCCCGCCCCCATGTTTCCCAGCTGAGGAGCTGGATCCAGAAATGGGCAAGAGGCAACAGCAGACTGGGCAAAGGGACCAGGAGCTGCTAACCCTCCCTGCACCTCCCCACAGAGGCAGCCATGCAGCGGTGGGGATCAGCGGGCGGCTTGAAGGACTGACCCAGGACCTCCAGCAACTGCAGGAGGATGAACGACACCTGGACCACCTGATTCACATCTGTACCACGCAACTGCGGCTGCTCTCTGAGGACACTGACAGCCAGCGATATCCTTGGACTTCATGGAGGGCAGTACTGGTGGCCTGGGGCCCCCCCAGGTGGGACTAGAGAGGCTGCCCCAGGCCCTGAATTCAGGAGAGGGCTCTGGTTTTGAATGCAAGTCCTAGCTCAGTGTTTACTCACTGTGTGATGCTGGACAAGTTATTTAACCTCTCTGAGCCTCAGCTTCATCTGTAAAAATGGGAAAATCGAATTCAAGAATTGCTCAAATTAAAAAAGGAAAGCTAGTATCAGCAATAATAAGCATTTTGTACAAAGATTCAGTACATGGTACATGGTTGTAGCTTTAGGGTTAGATATGTACGTTTTTATTTGTCTTCCATTCACAAAAATATTTATTTTAAATAAGTTTCCATTTACTTTATTTTAAAATAAGTTTCTTTTTTTACACTGAATACCCAAATTATGTTTGTAAATTTTGAAGGCAACCACTAATTGACACCAAGATTGTGGATCAGAATAAATTCTCAGCACCAGGCCTAGAGTTATGTTAAGTAATTTACATGAAATTATTGCAAGGAGTCATCATTGCCTTGGGATTAGATGAGTAGATTGGTCTCATTGTACAGATGTGGAAATTGAGGCTCAGGAGAACAAGGTAGGCATAAGCCCCAACTACGTGCCAGGCCCTAGTTAGGGGATGGAGAGAATAGCAAGTGGAGGCTCTTCCTTAGCTGTCTGGGTGGGTCAAAGGTCATATGGTCCTTGACTCTACCAACCCTGGCCTACGTGACCTGCCAGGACCTTCGTAGCATTGCAGACCCTGCAGAGCAGATGGTCATGGTGATCAAGGCCCCTCCCGAGACCCAGCTTCAAGCCATGGACTCTTCAGAGGTAAGACATGGGACCCTAGTCCTGACCTGGATAGGTTGGGCTGGGATGGTGGTCAGCAGATCCTCAGTTTACCCTGCCTGCTACCTCCACCCAGACCTTTCAGATCTCCCTTAAGAGCAAACAAGGCCCCATCGATGTTTTCCTGTGCCCTGAGGAGAGTGCGGGCGGGGCCAGCCCTGGGAAGACCCCGTCCCAGGGGGCAGCTTCTGCGGAGGAGGACAGGGCAGCTGACTTTGCCACCACAGTGCCACCACCATCATCTCCCCCATCGTCCCCTGCCACAGATCCCAGCCAGTCCCTGCTCAGCCTGGAGCAAGGTGGGTGAAGGTGGATGGGGTGGGACAGGGTCCCTCCCCCAGCTGGGTGGGCAGGCATGACAGCCCTGCCTGCCATCCCTGCCGGGGGTGTCCGTGGCCTGTGATGCTCCCCATCTTCCAGAACCTCTGCTTTCCCGGATGAGTAGCCTGCGGGCCCCTGTGGATGAGGACCGCCTTTCCCCGCTGGTGGCAGCCGACTCACTGCTGGAGCAAGTGCGGGAGGACTTCTCTGGCCTTCTCCCTGAGGAATTCATCAGCCTATCTCCCCCCCATGGGGCCCTTGACTACCACTTTGGCCTTGAGGAGGGCGAGGGCATCAGAGACCTCTTTGACTGTGACTTTGGGGACCTCACCCCTCTGGATTTCTGACAGGGCTTAGGGGGACCAGGGCCTCCTGAGATGCCCACCCACTCTCTGCAGCCCTGGAGCCCCCTTCCCCTGGCGTCCTCCCAGCCTAATTAGAAATGTTTAATTTATACCCCTCTCCCCTACCTCCAGAAGCTTCTAACTCTGGAGTCTGGCTACTGCCAAGAACTGAGCAAGCCAGGAAGGAAAGGATTGTTTGTGGTGTGTATGTGCATGCACCTAGCACCCAACGTGTTTACACAGGGTGAGTGGTGTGAGTGTGAGTGTGTGTGTGCGTGCATGTACCGGGGAATGAAGGTGAACACATCTGTGCGTGCACTGAAAACGCCCCAGTGTGTCCACGTGTGTATGCATGAGTCCATGTGTGTGCATGGTGGGGGTTCTAACTGCACTTTTGGTCTCCTTGCTCCAGGGGCCCCATGAGGCCCAGGGTGGCCACCTGCCCCCAGAATTGCTGCGTGCTGACCAGGCCAGGTGGTGCAGCCTTGGCCTGCTTGTTTGCAGGACAGTGAGAGCACTTCTGTCGTCTTAAAAGGTTTTTTCTGATCGAAGCTTTAATGGAGCGTTATTTATTTATCAAGGCCTCTTTGGCAAGCCTGGGGCACCAGCAAAGGGTAGGAGGGACGTAGGGCTGATGTCCCAACTCCCTATACCGCTGAGCAAGGGCAGGTGTCCCTGAGCTGTTCTTTGCCCCACTCTGGAGGAGCTGAGGCCTGAGTGGTTTATTTATTGGGAAAGTGAGGGAAGGAGACAGACTGACTGACTGACAGCCATGGGTGGATGAAGGGGGGGTGGTCCCTCCCCAGGGGGTTATTGCAGGGCTCTGGCAGCCCCCAAGGATGGATGTGAGATGGGAGAGGTGAGTGGGGGACCTTCACTGATGGTGGGTGGGGCGGGTGAAGGGCCTTCCCCCAGCCCAGATCACAGGGGTCCCTCTGGCATTTGAAGTGCCCCCCACCTCACTTCTTGCTCTACCCCACCCTTAAATCTGCACTTTGATTTGCCTTCCTTACAGCTCTGTTCCCTCTTGCTTTGGTTTTAATAAATATTTGGATGGTGTTTGGGTCAGGTTTTGGGACTATGTACTGGGAACAAATCTAGGGGTGGAAGAGGTCAAGATTGCTGGGAAAATGCCTGATCTCTACTTCCCTTCTCCCCATTCCCGTTTGGTTTCATTTCATTTGAGCCTCACAGCCCCAAGGAAGGCTTCATTACAATTTTTGTTCTAACTTAAAAACTGATCCAATAAAGTAATATGTGCGCTCCCCTCCTTTCCCCAGCCCCAGAGAGGCCACTCTGATCAGACTGCTATGTTCCTTCCAGATGTTCCTGGGCATTTGTAAACATGCAACAGATAATTACAACTGGCCAAGTCTGTCAGGATCTTTCAGTTTCTGGGGATGTGTGTTCCTTTATGGAGCTCTCAGGGTCTGTTGGAGGAGACTCAGAATTAGGGAGAAAGGGGTGTTGAGCTGAAAGGAATTAACTGAGTGAGAAAATGGGAATGCCAAGCAGAGGGCAGTATAGGTAAAGGCCCTGGGGGGTGGGGGGAGCAAGGCACAGTACCTGAGATAAGCCAGTGCAGCTGAAGTCCTGAGGTGAGGGCCAGAGGGGAGAGTTCAGTCTTGGGCTTTTATGCAGGAAGCAAGGACTCACTGGTGAATATGGGAAGGGACATTTTGTATTTTAAAAAGCTTGCTCTGGTGTCTGAAGGATGGGTTGAAGAGGGGGCCAGGATGGCAGAGAGGAGGATGGGCTGGGAAGCACAGGAATCTGTTTATGTTTAACAAACTCTTAGGTAAGCTGAGTCAGTGCCCATTTTAATCCCTTTATAGTTCGAATCCCCTCCGTAATTCCATGGCACATCTATTAGCCCCATTTTGCAAAAAGGATACAGACCCTCAGGTGTAGTCAAATGCAGGTTTTGCCCACAAGGTATTAAACTATCGTGCTCCAGTTTGCTTTGGAAACCATGTAATAGTGTGGGGCCTGTTCTTGGTGGACATGCATAGCCTATCCCTCATTATTTCCGACTGTAGTACTCTTAAGCTGACAGGTCATTTACTCAGCCAGTCCTTGGAAATGACTGGTTCCTCTGGGAGGCTCTGGTAGTGGAACCATGGAGGTCATTGGTATCGGGTAGTTTCCATTGTGCGGCTCATCCACCTACAGGCTGGAACTTGCTCCCCTTTTCCAGATGGAAACAAGTCCTCAAGAGGGTCTCGCGGGGGTCTTGCAGAATGGGAGGCTTCGACAAGCTGCCTCCAAGAGCTGGGCTGGGAGGTGCATCAGAGGCCAGTCTGAACAGGGGGGTGGAGCCTCGGGGGCGGGGCCCTGAGCGTACGCATGGCGCCAATGGGTAGGCGGCCCCCTCAGTCCCCTCAAGTCCCTGGCGGCTGCGCCCAGAGTCCGGAGCTTCAGCCCAGCCCGAGTCGAGCGTGTGGCGACACCATGACATGCACGGGGCTGCTCACTGTGTGCTTGATCCGGCCACCCTCTCCCCGACCCCCTTCGCTGGTCGCTGGGCCCTCTGGACACGCGCTCTTCCAGGATGTGAGTGGGGAGCGGTCAGGGGGCGTCAGCCCTCGGGCCCTGGGGATTGTCAGTTTCTCGCAGCATCTCTCCAGGTCTCCTCTCTCCGTCTCTCCTTGTCCCTCCCACCCGTCCCCCACCCAGTCTCTGTGTCTCAACTGTTTTTCCCCGTGTCCATCAGTGTCTCTCCTTTCATATCTGTGTGGGGCCCAGTCTGTGTCTCATTCTCTGACCCTACTGTTTTCATGTCTCCCTTTATCTCACTGCCTTTGTGACCTATTATCTGCCTTTCACTCTTTCCTTCTCTTACCTTGTCTCTGGTTCAGTAGCACTGCTCCTGTTACGGCACCCCTGAACCAAATCCATCTGTGTGTCTGGTGGGGGCTGTCAACAGTTGATCACAGGAACAGTCATGGTACCCCTCTGTGGCAGCCCCAGGCTGGGCTGATCTAAGCAGAGGGCCTGGAAGAATAAGACCCAGTGCTGACCCCAAGGTCCCTTAGACCTGACCCAGGCGCTGTGGGGCCCCATAGTTGGTCAGGGCCAACCACAGTCATTCTTGTATACCCCTCTTGTAGGTGGCAGGTGGCCCTGCAGCCCCCATGGGCACCAGTGTAGACCAGTCTGGCTAGGACTCAATCACTGTCCTGAGCACCTTCCCCACCTTTCACCCCAATGCTTAGTCCTTACCTGGCTCTCTCATGTCCCCACTCCCAGAGGTCCCTGCCACTGGGAAAGGCTATACTCTTATTCCCTCCCCACTTCCCCCAGTGACTCAGCGCCTTGACCACAGTCTTCCTGGCTGGAAGGGACCTGACCCTCCTGTTTCCCAGATGGAGAAAACAAGGCCTAAGGTGTTAGGGATCAGTCTGAGATCACACGTGGAGGCAGGGGCACACAGAATGTGGCCCCAGGTATCCTCATTCCCAGCTTAGTACTCCCACCTCAGTATCTCCCTCTGCCCTAACCAGGCCATACAGGGCTGCTAGGTGACCTCAAGACACTGGTAGACCTCTGAATCAGGCTTCTGGCTAGTAGGATTTGTCCCTGAACCTCACCAACCCTGAGACAACAGCTAGAAGTGAGTGGCATTCAGAACCTGGAGCTGATAGGGGCTCTCTGTCCAGGCTCTGGCCTGCTCCTTGCCAGGCCTGGTCTCATGTTTGCTGGGCTGCTTTGGGCAACCTGAAGTCTCTGGTCCCTGGGAGAGACAGGTTCATATCTTGACTTTGTTCTGTTTATCTGCCTCTGTTGCTCTTTACTTCTGCTTCTCCAAAAATACAATTGGTTCACCCTTGCTTTCTGCCACCCTCACTCTTCATTGCATGCACACACACATATTCACACGCACACACACATATTCACACACACACACACACACACACACACACACACACACACACACACACACTGAGTTGGCCTCATAGGAAGCCCCAGCCCTGGAAGGGCTAACCCCAGCTTGCTCCCCCATGTGCTAGTGAGAAAACTAAGGCACTAACAAAGGAATAAGTAGCCACTGCCTGCATGTCAGACTCTTCACCAAGCACACAGGGAAACAGACCAGAGTGGGCAGAATCTGAGATGGACCATGGCCACACAGCAGAGTTGAGGGCTCAGGTCTGGGACAGCTGCCCAGGATCCTCAGGCTGCATCTTGGCTCATTTCCCTGCCTTCTGCAAGCTAGGACAATGCCAAAGACTGATGCATCAGATAGAACTTGTGATGGACTCTAGCTGCAGAGTAGATGGAGCTGGCCTGAAACACCCCCCATGAGGCCAGGCCCTGCAGGAGAAGTGAGCAAGCAGTGCAACCTGCTGTGTGCTCTTCCTGTGCCCCCCTTGTTGGAAAAGTTCCTGCAGGGCTGAGCTGGGCAGGGGGTTGGGACCAGCCTAGGCAGGAAGAAAGACAAGGTTGGGGGCAGGCTGGCCAGCTGGGGCCCTGTTGAGTTGGTTGGGGGCCTCTTGCCTTCCCAGGCCCCACTCAGCTCCCATCCATGTCCCTTTGTTTTCTAGGTTTTCCGCAGAGCAGACAAGAATGGTGAGTTTGGCTTCGCTGAGAGGTGAAACAGATTGCCTGAGGTCACATAGCCTTTAAGTGGGGGGCCTTGCATCCAGGTCTCTGTGATGCTCGGCCCCAGGTTAGCTTTGTGAGGGGCTGGGAAGGGTGGGCTAATAGAGATGAGGCCCTGTCGGCGGTTTTACTCTTAGACTTTTAGAGGGCTCAGTAACTTTCCACATGATTAACCATTTGAACCCAGGGAGGGCTGCAGCAGGATAAAGCTGGCTTCAGGGAATCAGCTCTTCTGTTCTGGGTGCTGGGCAGTCTCAGACCTTGAAAGCTAAAGCAGGAGCTTCTAGGGGACCCTGAGAGCAAGTTGCTGCCCATAGATGAGCCCGGGCAGGCCCCTCTACCATGATTGACCAGTCAAGGGTCTGAGCTGAGGCAGCCAGTCAGCCTTGACCCATTTTCATCTGGGGTCTTCGGCTCCTTTTCTGTTTCAGCCTACTTGAGACAGGATCATGTCCCCCACCCTTTGGCCCTTCTCCCTGGGTCTCTTCAATTGGTAGAGACTATGTGTCTCAACATATTGATCAGGACACATGGTCTCATTTGGATCAGAGCATTTTGTCCACTTTCCTTGCCCTATCTGCTTAGAGACCTTACAGGCCAGATACCCAGTATCTTTGGCTATCCCTCTCAGTGCTCTCAGTCTCTGCTGCATGCCCCCTGTGACAGGAAGGGCATTCCCTCTGGAGCCAGTCTGCTGTTTATAGAGGCCCCAACCCTTAAGAAGGTCTCATCTGCCTCCCTGTGGCTTTTCTATGAAGGGCCTGGGTTTATAGCACCAAGGTTCCTAACACCCTGGGGCCAGGCTGGTCATTATGTAAAGCAGAGACTTAGCCCCCAAGCCCAAGTGACGTCTAGGCCTTGCCATGATTTGGCTATATCCCAGGCTGTTGTTCATTTATTTCTTTATTTAGCAAACATTTATTGAGTACTACCCAATACCATATGTGCACTGTCCTGTCCCTTGGCTGCCTGCAAAGTGGGCCCTGTTGCCTTAAGTGGGCATCTCTGGGAGCCCTAGTCCTTTATTTCCCAAGAGCCAGGCCCCCCACCAAGATCAGAATCCCATTCTATCTGGCTAAGTGGTTTTAAGATGCTTTGAGGCTTTCAGGGGCCCTGGACCTGGAGTCGGGGGTGCAGCCAGAGGTCAGGTATGCCAACTCTGCTCCATGTTCCCCCCAGATGATGGTAAGCTCTCGTTTGAGGAATTCCAGAATTACTTTGCTGATGGAGTCCTCAGCCCCAGGGAGCTACAGGAGCTGTTCAGTGGCATTGATGGGCATTCTACTGAGTGAGTATGAGAGGGGAATGGAAGAGCCATGGGTGAATGTGAGGCCACATTGTCTCAACCCCACTGTGTCCCCTGCTGCTTTAGTTTCTAATGAAGAATGAGGGGGGTGGTGGTGGTAGGGCTTGGTGCCAACTTTTACTCACCCACTCACCGCCTCCCTGTCTCTAGCTCTGCCCATTGTACTCCTTTCAGCTGGGACCCCAAAATAGCCAGGCCTGAGTCACCACCCATGGTTCAGCCCACAGGTGCCCCTCCCCACTCATTCTTGCTTCATACAGGACCCAGAGGATACCTGGGGACAGCTGGGCCATGCCCACTTCTACCTGTGGATGCAGGTGCATGAACTCCCACATACCTCCTACATGTGCTCACACATCTGCAGGCCAAGCACGAGTTTGCATGCTTTCCTCCCCATGCTTTGTCACATGGTGCACACACATACACGGCTGTCTCTCCCTCTCTTCTTCTCTCATTTTCTTAGAATAAATTCCAGACTCTGGGTTGGCTTCTGTGCCTAAACTCAGGCTCTCATGCTCCTTTCTCCTCCCCATTCTGAGGCTTGGGCTGGACTATTTGTCTACCCGCTCCCCCCACCAGACACTCCAGTAAAATTCTTCGCCCTTCGGGGTCTAACATAGACAGTCTCTCCAACAGAAAGCCCTCCTCCCAAGAAATACCCATGCTTTTTCTGGACTTCCTTAGCCCTGGCTTCCCCTTCCCAACTCTGACCAATCCTCTCTGGCTTGTGTTCACATCTGTCTTCCCTGGCCTGAAATCCCCTTGGAGGTCAAGAGTGGGTCTGAATTTTTGTCCTTAGAGAGTGTTTGATGGGACAGTAGTACCCTTGCTCCCCCACAACCCTCTTGGCTTCTATCCATTGATCAACTTAACCCAAGGTGGAAGCAAGAGTCCCCTGCTTGGTAGGCTCAGTTAGGTGGGGAGGAGGGAGAAATGTTGACTTAAAAGTCCCATTCACCAGGCTCAAGTCTGAGGGTCGTAAGGGCACTTCCTCTTTACCCTGCAGCAATCTGGAAACAGAGAAACTGTGTGGTGAGTAGGCCCATGGGAGCGTCTGTCTCCTGGGACTTCTGGGCGGGTGGATGGGATGAGGGGCTGTTGCTGGTCTCCTGATGGAGTAGGGTGGGCTGGGTTCAGGATGTGAGGCGTCGTTTGTTGCTGAGAAATTTCAGGTCGGGTAGATGGTGAGGGTGGGTGGGTGGGTGGGGGCAAGGCGCAGTTGGAACATTCGAGGACCTCCTCTTCCTGCAGACTACTTCTCAGAACATCTAGGTGTCTACCGGCCTGTGCTGGCTGCGCTGGAGTCGCTGAACCGTGCAGTGCTCACTGCCATGGATACCACTAAGCTGGTGAGTGGAGGAGCTAATGTAATGGTAGGGGGCCCAGAATGAGGGCAGGGGGTGTTTGCTGTGCTGGTAGAGCCTCCACTATCATGGCTTGGGGCTGTGGAGCTAGAGGCCTGAGTTCAAATCCTGTCTTTCCCACTTTCTGTGCACCTTTACTTCTCTGGACCTCAGTTTTTTCATGTGTAAACTGGGGATAAAAATAGATCCTGCCTCCATACATTGTGATAATTAAATAAGAATGAAGGCAGCAATTTTTGTCTGTCTTATTCTCCATCTCTAGCACCCAGAACTAAGCCTGCACACAATAGGCGCTTAATACTTGGAGCTGATGCTGCTACTGTTTTTATTATTGGCCAGACCTAACTATTATAGGATATCAAATCCAGGACCCAGCAAGGATGAGCTGGGGATGGGGCATGCAAATATTTGTCCACAGGCCTGTGTTGGTGTGCAGAGCCTGGTGGAGTGGAGCCTGTCCTGAGGATGTGTGGGAATAGGCATGTTGCACCCACGTGTTTTTGTTCACATGTGGACATGTGTGCACAAGCATACACAGTGCTCACAGCCAGGGCTCCAGGCCCTTGTGTGGTGACTTCAAAAAACCCATAAGCCACCCATCTCTTTGTGTGTTTCTTTTAAGAAATGTCTTCACCTCCCTTTTTCCCATAGGCCTTAATAAGAGGGCTAGGAGGGAGCATTGAGCAAGCCTGGGAGTGCCTGACCTCACTTTTAACAGAAAGGGAAACTGAGGGCCTCAGCGAGTCCATGATCAGCTGATGACAGTGCTTTCCCTCTGGTTGCTTTCACACAGATTTTAGCAGCTTTTTAAAGAATTACCCATTGGGGCCTGGCATCCGATGGGAATCCAAATGGCACATGATGAGGGGTTGGCATGTTATGGTGACTTTTGTATCTGGTACCTATGTGCAAGTGTGGGCATCATCTTCCTTATTGCCATGGAAACAGGGCCTGGGCATGGGCAGCTGGACTGGCATACTCTGAGCTGGCACTGGTTAGGGAGAATTCAAACTGCAGGGCCAAGTAAGGTCCCTAAGGGTCTGAACTACCTCCTCCTGGCCCAGAAAGGGGTAGGGGGTGACCCATAACCACACTATGACTTTGCCAGCTCCAATCAGTTGAGACTTTATCTGGTACTTGGTGCTTCTGATAGAGCTTCAGCTCAGCCCACCAAGCCTCTGCCACTGGACATGTGTGTGCACAAGCATAAACAGTGCTCGCAGCCGGTGGTACCACCTCCTTCAGTCCAAAATGACTCAGTTAAACACTTCGTGTACCAGCCTGGGGCCACACTCCTGGTACATGGTCCGGGTCATCCAGTGGCATTGGAAGGAGCGCAACGAAGCTACCATGGAGCCACCTGTCCACACAGCTGTGCCACGCCCAGGCTTGGCCACCAGGTGTGGCTTCAGTGCACCATAGCCATGTCGCAGGCACTGGGCTTCCAGCTCCATCTCCAAGCGCTCAGTGAAGCCAGGGAAAAGTGTGGAGCCACCGGCCAGCACTACAGTGTCAGCCAGCCGCCTCCGCAGTGTTGCCGGCACCCTCTGCAGTGCCTGGAAGGCCAGTGTGGGTAGTCCTGGCTCAGCCTGGCCTAGAAGACCAGGCTGGAAGATGGGTTCCGGGCAGCGGAAGCGCTCGCTGCTGAGGCAGACAGAACACCCATTGCGTAAGCAGAACCTAGCCGGATGGTGGCGGGCAGGGTTATGGAGGTCACCCTCAAAGTCCAGTGACACATAGCAGCAGTGCTTCTTGAGCTGTGTGATGGCCTTTCGGGGCAAGGTCTGCTGCAGTAGATTGGGGCACGCTGCCACCAGCAGGTCCCGCAGGTAGCGCGACAGGGTGGTGCCTGCCACATCCAGCCGGAAGGTGGCCTTGTGCCACAAGTGGCCTGCGTAGATAGGTGTGGCATGACACACACCTGCGCCCGCCTCCACAGCCAGCCCGCTGAACGTGCCAGTGGAGCAGAGCGCCAACAACGCAGTGCTGGCCATGTGGCACGCAGGCACTGCCAGGGCCTCAAACAGTAGCTCGGCCACCCTCTCACGGTTAGAGGGTGGTGCCGATGGTGAGTCGCTTACCAGCACTGGCCACTGCTCTGGGTATACCTGCAGGCCGCCGACTAGCAGGCGCTCCCACAGACCCTCTAGCGCCTCCCAGTCTACCACAATGCCGTGCTTGATAGGGTGAGCCCGTGCCACACCGCCCGCCAGCTCACAGCCCGGCACCCCGGGCAGCACGGGTCGGTCCCAGCTGGGCACCAGGCTGGAGCTTTTTAGCACCAGACGCGGCTGATGCTCGCCTGCAAAGCCCGCCTTGGTGAAGCCTGAGCCCTGGTCCACCACTACGGCAATGCGGCCCAGTGAGGGCGGCCGGGGAACCCTGCGGCTCCCGGATGCTGATGCCACCTTCCCGGCTTGGCTCTGCCCACAGAGACTCTGTCGCATCTCCCACCCCTGCCCCTGGCCTGAGGCTCCGCCCCAGCGGTCTAGATAGAGGACAAACTTTCAGTTCTTGGCTCCTTGGGCCTAAATCCCTGCTTTGATGGACTAGATAACAATCGATCTCAATTCTTGGCTCTGCTTTCTGGTCCTGAGTTGGATTCTTCTGGCCAGAGTGGATCTCTTTTTTTCAGCTCTTGGCTCAGCCCCGAGGCCCGGGGCCCCGCCTCTGGTTCAAGTGTCAGTCTCCGCTGTCACTGAGCGCCAGTGGTTACTTGCCTACCTCTGGCTCACAGCTCAAGGCTCTATACTGCATCTTGAGATAGGCCCCACATTCTCTCTCAGGACTTAGCTCTGTTGTGCGGCTCCCCGCCCCTCAGCCTTGGCAGAGGTGGATGATGAGAGGGCCGGGCCAAATCCTTTAGGATTTTGAGAAGCCACAAGGAGCAGCTCTGAGAATGACTGAGCCTTGTGGCAATGTCATCCAGACATTGGAGATATATATCTCCCCTTTGGGGACCTAGAAGTCCAGCCGTTTTTGAGTTCCAGGCAGTGTCTTAGACCTCTCACCTGTTCTTGGCCAAAGTAGTTCCTGGTTGTGAAGGTGGGAGGGAGTGGTCAGAGGACGACAGAAAAGAACTTGGATTGGACTCATTGTGACCTCAGTCCTTGGCACCTGCTGTGCTTCTGCAGTCCTCTCTCCCAGTGCAAATGCCCTGGACCCATCCTCTCTCCTTGGATAGGATTGAGGGCAGTGATTGGAACATCAAGCGGTCTGACCTCAACTGCCCAGCACAACCAATCTGATATATATTCTAGCCAAATGTGGGGCTCTTCCCCTTCAATGCTGAAGAGAGAGCTCTTAATCACAGAGGTAGAGTCACTCCGAGGATCTGTGTTCAGCCTTGAAGGGCCCAGGCAGTGCACAGAGGGACACTACCTTCAGGGACTTCCACCTATGGATTCAGGTGGGCCTGAGTTTGTGACTCAGTTCTGAAGTTGTCTCACCGTGCACCCCTAAACAAGTCCTAATCTCTTCCTGAGCTCAGTTTCTTTCTCAAAAAGGTAGTAATCCACACACACACACACACACACACACACACACACACACACACACACACGAGGCTACTTCTGGCCTCTGCAGAGTCTCATTCTCTTTAGGATCATTTTGGTTGCAAGTTGAAGACCCACTTGGGTCTTTATTACAAGGATCTTGTATATCTTATGGATACCAAGAGCAAGGGTGAAATCAGGTTTCAGGAACAGACTAGAGGCTGTGGGGAACCCAGGATGTACCCTGGCTCTAAACCGTTTTTATTCTTCTGAAGAATGACTTCAACCTGTGCATAAAACAGCCTCTTTTAACTCCTGAATTATAGTCCCAGGGAAGAGGCTGATAGGACCAACTTGAGCCAATGGCTTATGGCTGGGAGGTGTGGCCACATTGAGGAACATGGTTACCCTGATTGTAACCATATGTATGGTAGGGAAGGGTCAGTTCTTACAAGAAGAGGGTTGTACAAACTCTAGCCTGATGCAGGCGATGTGGAGGTTGACAGTGATGAAAGTGCCTATTCAGCAGAAGCCAGACCTGTGGCTTTTTTCAGCTGGGACCTTCACCTGCTGCATCTGCCCCCAAAGAGGGCATTTTCAGGTTGGTTTCTAGTGGAAAGCAGGCTGCAGGTTTTGAAGGGCCGAGGAGGTTTTAGGGTCTGAAGCTGGGTTTGGGACCCAGAAGAGTGAAGAGAAGCTGCTGCCCACAGAAACTGCCAGGCCTCTCATGGGTGAATTAGGTTGGTGAGCCTCAAATTGGTGACAGTATGGCCAGAGCAGGGGTGAATGTGAAAACCACTGAGAAGCCTTAAAGGGTAAGACTGAGTATTGGGCACATCTCCCAAATACGTTTGGGTGTTTCCCTGTGGGCAATGTAGAACCAGTATGAGTTTATAAGCAGAGTGAACTACCCTAAGTAGTTTGGAAGAAGCCTTTGGCTAAAGTGTGGGGAAGGGTAAAGAAAGGGGGTAGTTTGTGAGACAAATGACTACAGTGCCTTGGGGGTTACCAGGCAGAGAGGAGTAGGAGTGAGGGGTCAGAGGCCCAGGGACCCCAGCCTCTCTCTTCTCCTGGTTGCAGTCAGAGGCATAATGTCTCAGGCCCCACCCCCACTGACTGTAGGACCCTAACTGTTTTCCAAGGTGGTGTATGCCCCGACCATCCTTCTGCCTAAGAAGTACTTATGAATGCGAGGGACTCTTGGGAGATGTCAATCTTATGCTGGATGCAGGCCTCACCTCCTGGCGTGGTCAAGCCTGGGTTTGCCCAAGCTCACCTCCCTTGGGGGTGTAGACCCCTTAGGGTCTGACTCAGGCCTGGAGTTGGAGGGGAAGAGGAACAGCCTCCCTCCTGCACTGTGGCAGGGAGCCCTTCCCCAGCTTGGGGCAGGTGTTCTGATCCTTGGGTCACAAAGAAGGAGAGGGTAAAAACAGCCTTGGCTCTGACCTATGGCCGTTGGTCCGTTCTAGTTCGCCTGTTCATCTCTGTCTTTCTCACATCCCGACACCTCAGAGAGTTAACAGGCAACAGGGTTGCTATGCACTCTTTATTGGGACAGGTCCCAAGGCCGGAGGGCCGGGCCAGGTACTCAGGACCGTGGGCGAGGGCAGCGGCACCGCTTGCGTGGCTGCTCCACGGCGGGGTCAGTCTCGCTACTCGTCTGGTTCTTGGTCACCAGGCGCGCGTAGAGCCGCAGCCAACTCTGTGTGGCCTTGGCCCCGCCCCCTGAACCGGCCCCGCCGTTGGCCCCGCCTGCTGCGCGGCGCCCCTCCTGCAGCCGTGCGTCCAGCAACAGCAGCAGGAGCAGGATCTTCTTCATCTCTCTCTCGCGTGCGCCCTCTTGCCGCTGAGCGCCATCGCCTGCACCTCGCATCATGGGTGGCGTTGCCGGGGAGCCCACTCGAGCGGCCGCGGGCCGCGCGCCAGAGCCCGCTGCTACCTCAGCTAGCTGCTGCTGCTTGTCCAAGGGGAATAGCAGCACGATCTTGGTCTGGGTGTAGGACAGAAACATGAGGGGAAAGAGCGCACCCCGTCTTCCTCCCAGGGACCTTCACCCACCCTGGTCCTATCTCCCAAACTCTAACCTCTTCTCCTATCTCCCAAACTCTAACCTCTCCACGTTTCTGGGACTTCCACCATCCTCCCATGTCTAGGAAGGGCTCCCTACCCTGATCCATTGCCAGCCCCTGCCCCCCTCCCCCCGCCTCCCCTGAAAACCCTTACCCAGGCTGACCTCATGAGACCTCCCTGTCCACGTTTATGGGATCCCTGCCTGCCCTCCCAGCTTTGATGCTGGGACCTTCACCCACCACAGCCCTGATCCAGGGCCTCTGGACACTCGAAGAGGGGTAAAGTAGCATGTTTTGAGGCTGGAGTTCTAAAGGAGGCATAAGGGAACACCTGGTGCCCATAGCCCTAGTGATACCAACCAGGGCTGATTCCCCATGTGGGGACCTCCACCCATCCATCTTGAGTTGTGAGACTCTCCTCCTGCCTATCCTTCTGACTCCCAAGTGTCGTCCACCTTCTGGTTTCTGGACTCTACTCTCCCATCCAGGCTTTTAGACCCCATCCACAGCCACATGAGTTCCTGGAACGCTCATCCTCAGGAGAGGTTCTCTAACCCCTTCATCCATGCCCCTAGGCCTTCTTCCCACAAGGCCTAGACTCCCAGCATCCCCTCCTGTCCACTGGTCCAGGTTCCCCTGACCCCTACCTGCCCCTTATCTCCTAGCACTCACCCTTGGCTTCTGCTTAAGGTGGCTGGAGAACTGCTGTTTCCCCCGGGCCTTGTCCATATCAGGTGGCCTCTCCTTGCCAGCCTGCTTAGGCACTTTGGTCCTCCTGTGGGAATTGTTGTTTCCCATGGCGGGACTGGTCAACACTGTGGTCCACGGCCCATGCTGCTCTGCCCTGCCCTCTGGCTGGGGACCTTCTGCCCTAGCTAGCATTGTCCCACATTGTGACCTCATGGGTTGACCTCAGCAGCTCCAGGCTCTGAGTTCCTCTAGAACCTACAAGAGAATCTTGGCTCCATTCACTCTGTGACTTCTGGCCCTGGTTTCTCAGCTGTAAAGGGGCTAGTGGTTATAAATGAGGTGATGCTCGTCAAGTGCTTAGTGATGAGTACAGAGGAATGTTGTGGTCTGGGTTTGAATTCTGGCTCTGCCACTAACTAGAGAATGTAGATGCCTTCCTCTAAGTTGGCCTCATACTTCCCAGAAAGGGGGGTCAGGCTCTGCTTCCAGTTCCCATGCCATCCTGCTTATGCCAGCTCTGCAGGCCCTCTGCTCTTTACATTGCCACTGTTGCTCTGATTGACAGGGATTGGGGAGCAGGGGAGTGGCTCCCCATTCATAAATATATGCTTAGGGCCAAGAGATACTGATTATGCCCCTTCTGCCCCCAGGAGTATGAGCGGGCCTCCAAGGTGGACCAGTTTGTGACACGTTTCCTATTGCGGGAGACAGTGAGCCAGCTACAAGCCCTGCAGAGCTCACTGGAGGGGGCATCAGATACCCTGGAGACCCAGGCCCGTGGCCCAAGGTATATGAGGAGTCCTGACAACCTGTGGGTCCAGTTCACGAATGCCCATTATCTTCATGTTCCAGGTCCCTCAACTTTGACCACATTTCACAGTTTCAGCATCTTGTAGCCCAAATTGTTGTTCTGGGCAGAGAGGCCAAGAAGGGGTGAGAGGAATGCTAGCTTTGAGGCTGGGGCCTTAATGTCCTGGGAAACCTGTCTTGCCTCGCTCAGGCCTGGCCCTGTTCTGAGGTCCCCGTCCTTGGTCCTGTGGGTCTGCCAGCAGTGGACCAACCCTCTATTTCCCTTAGGTCATATGAAGAGAGAATGGAGGTGCAGAGCAGGCCCTGTAGCAGCCGGCGGGCAGGGCGCAGGGCTTTGCGGAGTGTCAGTCGGTCATCCACCTGGTCTCCTGGTTCCTCTGACATAGGTGCGCCTGGGGTATGGTGGGAGGGCTGGCTAAGGAGGGTCTAAAGCAAATGCAGCATTCCCCAGTGCCCCCCGGTGCCTGCTCCTCCACTGCCACTCAGTTCAACCTGAGAGACCTCCTACCCCAGCCATGCCCCCATGGACCCTTACCCTCAGGGCGGAGCTCAGAGGCAGAGATGCAGTGGCGGCTCCAGGTCAACCGTCTCCAGGAGCTAATTGACCAGCTTGAATGCAAGGTGAGTGGCCATTTGGCCAGTGCCCCATGGGAGTGGACCTTTCTGGAGTCTGCCCAAGCCAGGC
This sequence comes from Macroglossus sobrinus, assembly GCA_004027375.1. Classification (NCBI taxonomy): domain Eukaryota; kingdom Metazoa; phylum Chordata; class Mammalia; order Chiroptera; family Pteropodidae; genus Macroglossus; species Macroglossus sobrinus. Next base: position 335,721 of record PVKZ01000915.1, on the reverse strand, counting down.
ACATGCTGGGGGCCCAGCCCACACTCTGTGTCCCTCACAGGCCCCCCGGCTGGAACCCCTACACGAAGAGGTACTTACCAAGAGGCCTGACTCGGTGAGTCTGGGAGAGGGACAGGGGCCTGGGTATTGGGCTAGGAGGTGCTCACTCATGAAGTAAGGGAGTTCCCAGGGTCAGCTACCCACCTGGCCTTTGCCTTGCATACCCACTTACCCTTCCCAGCTGTTGCCTAGTCCTCATCCCCCAAGTCTGGCAGGCAGGTGCTAGGTTCTGGTCCTTGCTCTGAGGCCCCACAGAAATCACAGCTCCTCTCTGGGATCTAGTTTCCTTCCTCTGCATTTCTGAAAGCTGGCTCTGGGGCAGTGTGGATGGAGGTTGGAGGGGACAGTTAAAAGGGACGGCATACTGCAGTAGAGTGGGCTAGTGACTGGATCAAGGCAGCGACCTTGGTGATGGGAAGAGTCAGGTGGAGCCAGGGACGTTGGGGGCCATACTGGGCCAGGACCCTGATCTCGGGTGGGTTGGGTCTGGTGCAAGTCATGCCCTACCCCAGCTGACTGGGCTGCCTCTCTTGCCAGCACATCCTTGTGGCCCAGAGGCAGGTGCAGGTGGCAGAGGAAGCCTTGCAGGACTTCCATCGTGCCCTGCGCTGCTACGTGGACTTCACAGGGGCCCAGACCCACTGCCTGCAGTGAGTCCCTAGCTGCCCGGTGGGCTAGCCAAGGAAGGTGGGGGAATGAGCGGGGAGGAGCGTGGGAGCTGGGCATCCTGGGCCAGGGTATCCTATTAGATACCCCTGGCTGGGTGGGCAGCAGTGGTGGCATCCCAGGCCTGCCCTGGCCTGGCCCATCTCTTTGGCTCCACAGTGTGTCTGCCCAGAAGATGCTGGATAATGCCTCCTTCACCTTGTATGAGTTCTGGCAGGATGAGGCCTCCTGGAGAAGGTATGAATGGTGGTCTAACAGCTAATGTTTATTGAGTATAAGCTCTGGAGTGAGCCAAGCCTGGGTTTAAATCATCCTCTCCTGTTTATAGGCTGTGTGACTTCAGAAGAGTTACCTAACTTTTCTGAGCCCCAGTGGCCTCCCTTCCAAAATGGGAGTGATAACAGTTCCACTCTCCTATGAGTTAAATGAGGTGATGTGTAAAGAACTGAACATGGTGACAAGTACACAGTAGATACTCAATGAATATACATGGTCACCATTGTACCACACCCTATGCCAAATACCTGTGCCTTACTTCATGTGATCCTCACAGTAGCCTAGTACAATAGACACTATTGTCCTATTTTACAGAGGAGAAAACTGAGGCTCAGAGCCAGTATGAGGAAGGACTGGTATCTGAATCCAGGCAGCAAGGACTTGGGTGGCAGTGGGGAGCTCTTAACCAAATGATCTTGATATTTGGAGTACTAGCTTGAGCCTCAGTCCATTCCACGGCCTTCCCCAGGCACCAGCAGTCTGCCTGCAGTAAGGCCTTCCAGCGCATCCTCATTGACCACCTTCAGGCTCCGGACACCCTCACCACTGTGTTCTTCCCAGGTGTGCTGCAGCTCCCGACCCTCTCTATAGCCCTGGGACCTGGGGAGGGGCAGTGGACCCCTTATGGCCTCTGACCCCCAACCTCTGACTCCTAGCCTCCTGGTGGATTATAAATAACAACTGAGCCTGACCTGCATTAGTCAAGGACCCTGGGGCCCTGCCTGCTTCCTTTTGGAGCTTCTGGACTAGTCAATTCAGCACCAAGACCCAGGACCTGCTGCTCTTACACCTGGGGCCTGGCTGTCAGAGGCCTCCCAGACCAGCTGGTGGAGAGAGACTCAGCCCAGGAATCAAGGACTGGGCTGCTTGCTTTCCATTTCTTTATCACTATATTTTATTGTTTGTAACTTTGGTTTCTGAGGCCTCTGCCTGACTCAGGAGGCCTGGATTCTGGTCCCTTCTGCCCTTGCCTCGCTGTGACCCCAGATTCCTTGCTTCTCTGGGTGGTCCTTGGGCTGTCTGGCTGCCTAGTGGGTGCCTTGCTTTCTTCCTGCTGTCTTGGCGCCAGGCTTCTGCTCTTCCTTAACCAGCAGCAGAACCAAGGCTGATGCTCAGGGACCCCCTTCCCCAACTTCGACCCCTGAGGCCGGGCTGGATCCATCTGTGGTGTGGGATAAGGACTTGGGTATCCCTTTCACCTTCCTGAACTGGCAGGCTCCAGACTCTTCCTGCACTCTTCGGCTACACTGGAGACATCTAGAAGATCCTGGATTGGTTTGCATGTCATTTGCATGTTCATGCCCACTCATACTCAGGACACTATGGGAAGCCCATAGTATCAATAATTTGGGTCTAGAGTCACCTGCTGCCCGAGACACCTCTGAACCCCAGCCCAGAGACAATAAAGACAATGGTCACCTCTGGTATTGTGTCCTCTTTCTCCCTTAGCAAGAAAGCCAGGCTGTGGGGCTGGTTTACATCTCAGACCACAGACTCAGGGCAGGAAGCCTTTCTTCAGAAATCAACCAGTTCCCATCTCGAGCCCCCTACCTGCAGATGGTGAGAACCTCATTGCTCTCCCAGGTTTCCTCAATTTTGGGCCCTCTCACCGCGTACAAACCCTGGTCCTAGCATCTCACCTGGGAATGGGGAGTAGATATGGTCTCTGCTTTCAGTGCTCCCAAAGTTGGCTGAGGGTTCCAGCTTCACCTCCCACTACGCTAGTAGGGTGTGCTGAGCACAGAGCCTTCTCGGGGTCCCAGAGAGCATAGCTAGTTCTGTGAGAAGACCTGTCCCCAGAGAGAACCTCCAGTTCCATCCCTCCTCACCCCCTCTTCCAGACCACTCCTGTCACCTGACATAGAGCAGTTCTGGGAAAGTAATGGCTGAGTTGGTTTGTCCAGCTACTGTGGGACCCTCATTTGAGCCATCTGGGGAGAAGGGTCTAGGGGCACAGAGGGAGGTGATTAACATGGACAAGGGCTCTAAAAGAGAGGCACATGGTTCCACAAGAGCACAAGATGGGGTGTGTTGGGGTCAGGAGTTTTTCAGGCTCTGAGGAGGAGAGCTTACCTTGTTGAACCAAAGGAAGCCCAGCAGTGGGCTGAGGCTGGGGAAAGGGGGGAGTGGGCTGAGGCCAAGGTGGGGAAGAGCAGGGCTTCGGAGGCACTTCGTCCTGAGGAAGCTGTGGTAGGTTTTTAGTGAGCTGAGTGACATATCACCAGTGTTCCTGAATGCCCCAGTGGTGCCAGGTCCTTGTTGAGCACTGGAACATGGCCAGGAAGGCAGCTCAGATGGTAGCAGCTCAGGGTGTATGTAATCTGAGACTCCAGGTAGGGTCTTCTCTGAGGTTTCCCCCCAGTGATGACCCCTGCAGTAATTCAGACTTGTAGGGTCATACAGGGCTGCTCTGACCAGCCTGGCTTCCCAGGCCAAAAAAAAAAAAAAAAAAAAAGCATCGGGCTCCCTGATGGCTCCTTGGCCAGTGCTATGCCAGGCTGTCCTCCTGCCACACCACTTCTCAGACCCCTGGCAGTTCCTAAAAAGTGCTGCCAGCACTCGAATCACAGGTGCCTGTCCAGGTTTCAGTGTCTGTCCTTAATAGAGAAGCCCATGCAGTAGGAAACCATTGTGCTTTCTGTTCTGTGTTCTAATTTCTTCTGTTTCCTCTACAAAAATAGAGCAAACAAAACTAAAAACCTTCTTCCCATTGCCATCCCCACTCACTACAGAAACGTCTCCTTAGCCTTTAAGTAGCTGGTCAAGGCCATCAGGTCTGGGTTGCCTTTCCTAATCTATGCCCTCAATGCCCTGTTCTCGGTGTCTAACATCCACTGGGCACCTACTTCGTGGCGGGTGCTGGTGATGGTGAAATGTCCCTGGCTGATGAGAGTACCCAGGTCAAGGGTAGGCAGACTACGGAAGCTGGGAGAGGTCCTGGCTTCTGCCAGGTGCTGTTCCCCACCCTTTCACCCACTCCCTGCACCTGCTCCCTCACCTTCCTGCCACCTGTGCCAGTGAATCACCTGCGCCAGTGACTCACCTGCACACATTCAAACCTGTCCTGGGGACTGGCCCAGTGCTAGGCCAGGTGCTAGAGAGACAGCGGCTGACTAGGTGGCTGCCATTAGCCTCCAGCTTTCAATGAGAAACATGCATACCAAGTGCTCTTAACACAGGCGCTTATGGGGCATAACAAAGGGCCTGAGAATTAGGTGAGCCTTCGCAAAGTTATTCTCCAAACAAGTCCTACTTAAGACTCTCGGCTCCAGGCAGGATACTGGGACAAAGATGAATCCTCAGAGAAATTCACTTACTGGCAGAGAGAGCAGCAGGTTGTGATAGCAGCCTCTGTTTATAGGGGTTTCCTGGGTGCTAGGTCCTATGCTAGGGTGATTCCCATATGATCACAACAACCCAATGGTGTAGGCATCATTAGCACCCCCAATTTACAGATGAAGAAACAGAAGCTCATTGAGCAAGTACCTTTCTCAGGGTCACAAAGATGGATCTAGTCCCTGGCCCCAGGAACTATTTGCTCTCAAGTGCAAACAGTGCTAAGGAAGATCTCGGGCATCCTCTAGTAATGAAAATCAGCCAAGGGTGGAGGACAGTGGGAGCTATAAGCCCTGGGGTTGCAGGATGGCAGATGGGGCAGCAAAGAAGAGCCATGGGACACAGTGTGAAATGGAAGATGGTTCTGATCTGGACAACCCAGGGTCCAGCTCTGGGAAGGTAGGAGATAGCTGGGCCAGGGCATGATCGTTTCTGGAAATTTCTAGGAGGCACCCAGAAAACGTTATATGAACCTATGGAGCAGAAAGGTAGCCTCAGAAAAGGTGGAAAAGGCAAAAGTAACTGGAGCGTGAGCCCTGGATAGGAATCTGGCTTGTGGATGAAAGCGGCAGTGGTAGCAGGTCTAGGTCTGTCCACAAGAGGGCGCCCGACATTAGGCAATGAAGCCGTCCTGGGTAATGAAGCAAGGGTGAGGGTGAGGTTGTGGGTTTCCCCAACCCTCGAGACGGAGGATGCCTGAGGAGAGGATACATCCAACTCACCACCCTCAAAATCCAGCAGTTGTAAACAAGCACAGAGGGCCAAGATGAGTTTACGTCGACGCATGTTTGCTCATTTTGAGATTGTATCATCATCTTAAGCCAGTTTTTTTCCCCCTCTTTATACTGATAAACACGAATCAATAGGCTCCTTGACTCCATGCTTGGTGAAATTTGAAAGGGCTCTCCCCTCAGAAAGAACATTTTTATCTCTTTGTGACAAAGAATCATATAGTAATGCTTCTCTTATTTTCAAATTCATTGAAATATGCTATTCAGTAGTGCACTATTTCAATGATTGTCATTTCCAGAATTCTATTTTCAAATCTGCCTAGTTGCTTATTTTTTAACAGATTATTGCTTTGTCTCTCCCAGAATAGAGGCCCTGGGAGGGCTATTTGCCTATTTATTTCTAGTCTTGTATTTTTTGCTAATTTTTTCCCTAGAGGTTTCATAGTTATTTTATATTCTGTATCTGATAATGATGACTGAGGTCCCAGGAGTCTGAGTTGATTATTACTTCTGCTGACTTTTCCTCATAGTGGCTCATTTCCTTGGATGTTTAGTAACTTTTTTGGATACTTTTTAATTGGTTGACATGCAATATTATGATTATTTTTATTTTTTCTCTAGATGATTGACATTTATGCTTCTACCAGATACCAGGAGATACTATAAAGCCTAGAATCATCTAAATTTCTCAACCCATGGGTCCTTTGACTTCTGAAATAATGAAACTCTGAATCTCAGCCCCAGGAGAGAGCAGACACAATTAGTCTCTGGTCAGATTCTTTTTCATTCTTCAGCAGGGGCAGAGGTATTGTGCTTTGTTCCCTTTGCAGACAGGCAGATTTTCCCTGCTTGCCTTTTCATTGTGGCCAAAGTGAGAGTGACTTGGCTTCATGGAGAAGTCCCATTTTTATCCCTACATTTAGTAGAGGCTCAAAGTCTAGTCTCCTGTTCCCCCTATAAGCAGCTAATCCCTCAAACTGACTTCTTGGCATTTCTTTTGCTCCTATGGTACAAAGGTTTACTTTTTTGAATTCAACTACCTCTGTGGTTTGTTTACTCAGTTTCTCATCTGTGAACTCATCAGTTGAGTTCTTGGGGTCCATTTTTCCAGAGCTAAGGCAGTCTGTGGATTGTTGATTTGTCTACCAAACGTGCTTTTTAAAGGTCCTGTAGTTGTTTTAGATGGTAGATTGCAGGGCTGGGCAGTTGGCACCACGTGCACGAACAAGCATACAGGTAAGCCTCCACCTTACCTCCTTCTGGGACCAAGGACACAGCCCAGCTCTTCTCCCTGAGATCTTTGTGGGCCTGTGAAGCTGGTGGTGCCAACAAGCATCTCAGGAGAGTTTACTCAGAAGTAGGTCTAGGGCAGAGGCCAGCACCTTGCCTCAGGTCACTGGCTAGGAAACTGGAAAGATAGCCCAAGTCTCCACACACAGGTGTGCCTGCACCAGTCTGTCATGTCACAGCTGGTCAGACCACCTTAGAGCTGTGGGAAGTCTGACCCAGGGCCTGCTGGAGGCACGGCAAGCTGGTGGGTGGGCTTTCGGAGAAAGCAGTTTGAATGTATACTTCAAGAATCCAATAAATGGTCAGTTCTAGAAACCCTGCTTTGGAAAACTATCCCGAAGAAATAAATCAAGTGAAGAGAGATGTCCAGTTCAGAATGTTGGACAGGAAAACATGAAAGCAATCCAATTGCCTAACAGGAGCTGAAGATTTAATGAAACTATGGCCTCAGTTAAATCACACCACCATTATTTAAGCATATAAATGTGCAGGCAATAGTGAACTTGTTTAAAAGTTAACATCAGTGCGAAAAGGACACAAGTGAAGATTCACAAGCCGAGGCTACATTAAAATATTTTAAGGAAATACATGTTATTAGAAAAAAGGACTTACAAATTCATTACCCTATGTTTCGAACTTTCTGTGGATGTATTTGCCTTATTAAATCACTTATTGGTGAAGGGCTAAATAGGAATTGGGAGGGTCGGGACAGACTAGTTGGACCTGTGCCCCTCAGCTGGCTTCCCAGAGGCACGGCAGTTAGAATCACCCTCTTAGCAACGCTTTCTGCTTTCACCCCGCCCCTGGTGCTCTTTAGGCCATAGCAGGGACCACGGAGGTCCCCCACCTCCCAAAGATTGGGGAAGATGGGGCAAGAATGCAGGAGCCGGCAGGCAGGATGTCCAATGTAGTACCACCTTCCCTCCCAGGCACATTCCAGCTTGAGTCAAAAAAGGAATATAGCCTTTTTATTGACTACTTTTAAGTAGAACAAACTAAATACATATTTAACAGTTTTGGTTCATTTATACAGTACATTAAATAAGTTATGCACAGAATTAAGTAACAAAAGTTCCTTTCAGAGAAATGACAAAGCACAGAAAAACCAGACTACTGCATCCTGAGGGTGGTTTCAAATTCATCATCCCCCTTTAAAAACCACGCTTTGGAGGCTTAGTTTTGGATTTATTTACATTATTGGCTTTTTTTTTTTTTTAAATAAATGGAGCTTTTGTAGCCTTATCAGGAACTTGAAAAGCTGTGAAAGTGGACCGAAGGCCTCTCAGCCAAACAGCACTTTCAACCGTTCACCTAATGCTTATTGCTGCTTCTCTCTGCCAACTCCAATGCAGGGACAGGTGTCCCTGCCAGCTGCACATGCCCTATTTGGTATAAGCATCAATGAGTGTACACTGGGCAGTTGTGGGTCTGACCAGGTAGGGTCTGCAGGGAAAGTGCCATCTCTAGGGCTATGGAGGTGGAGGGAGGCAAGGTCCACCCTCGGCCTCCTAACCTCCTGGCTGAGGGAGGTCACCTGCGCCATCATCTTTGGAAATGAGCACGTCAATGCATGTGGGCAGAGCAGGGAGTCAACATTTTGGTTTCCTAAGAATTGGACACCCAGAGTTGGCAGCTGGCCCAGCACCCCACCCCATCCCAACCCACCCCAGGCAGGACTCCTCACGACAGCTAGCTGTCTGGCCCAATGTGGAAAAGCCCAGGTTCCTCTAGTTTTTCTTACATTTGGTTCAAACACGCCACCACCCAGTTCTCTGTAAATAGCTTAAAAACACACACACACCTAAGAAAGTTGGCTTGGTCTACTGACCTGGGAGTCTTGAAACCAGTTCTGAAGAATGCCTCCAAGATATGTTCTTTTTTAAATGATTTATTCAATCCATAACCCCTCCTACAATTTCCAGGACCAAAAGCCACCTTGTCATCATTAATGCTTTCATTTTGAAGAACTCACTGCAATTCCATTCATGCTACTGAACCTTCAAAATCCTCTTACTTTTTGCTGCAACTACCCAGAACAAGGTCTACACCCTTTGCAAGCTGGTGACAACACTTGGGTTCAATCTGACATTGGAAGAAGGCTGTATGAACTGTAGACTTTCTGTCTAGAAGCTGCAGATGCTCAGACTGACACCGAGAAGTGAGGAATTCTTGGTAGACCACCTAGCCTGGACAGACACAGGACACCAGTGTGTACAAGGCACACAATGCAGCCCAGGCCAGACAGGAATCCAGGCTGGGGAGATGTGTCCTGTTTCCAAACTTAGATTCACTGAGACATACATGACCCAGCACTGTCCGAGAAATGATCCACCCGCTCACTGTGACCTCAGTACCATATGACCCCTGGAGCTGCAGGGACCCTCCAAAGTGGAGTGCACCTCAAGTTGGGCTGCCTATTCCTATGCAGGTGGACGGAACCAAGTTCTTGCAGAGTCAGTTTTCTGCTGCAGGTGGTGGGAACCCAGAGGACAACTGAAGATCCAGCCCTCAAGCATTCCTTGAAACATTTAAAGACAGCTCCCATACTGGCCACTTTTGGTCTTCTCTGGTTCTTGCAATCGTTCCTCACTGGGCATAGACAATGATGTCAGGTCACTTGTAAGTGTTCCTCAGTAGGCGATGCTGAGCACTAGCCTCATCCTATAGATGAGCTCTGATGGTTGGACAGGAACGTAATCACATTTGCTTTTCGTTTCCAGGGTGACACTGAAGGGTCTGTGACTATCTACCATACCACCTTCAGTGCTTTGTCTTTTTGTCCCTCTCCCCAAATATTAACTATAAATGTTGGTCCTCTAAGCAACCCGATTATATTGATACCTAAAATCCAACTGAAAGTGGGAAGCCTGAACTTGCTCCCCCAACCTGGTAGCTGGGGTGCTATCAGCAGAAACTGGAAACCAAGTGGAGAACCTGGACTTAACCCTGCCTCTCCAGCCTCCTACCTCACCCCAAGTTGGAGCCTTTCTTCCTCTCAACCAGAGAGCTGAAGAATTTCAGGAAGGAGGGAGCTAAAAGAAAGGGATTCTTCCTGTCTACCGAGGAAGTCTCAGACAGATGTCCTTACAACCTATGTGAAATTAAAACAGCAAAAGGTTTGAGAACTGAAGTCCAGTGTGGAATACCGCCCAGGTTTTAGTTTGGCCTTTGGGTAGCTCATGAACCAAGCCTTGGAGAATAGCATCTGAAAACTAAGCTGTCATTGCAACCACAGCCCACCAAGTCCGTGTCAACTGTACATTAAAACCTTCACTTAAACTGACATCAAGTCCTGATTGTTGGTTTTGGGTCTTTATTCCAACCGGGGAAAATCTGAGCTACCCTGGCTCGTCTTGGGGCCACTGCTACAATACTGTATGCTATGTTTTAATAAAAATATTTTTAAGGAGAAAATGATCAGGATACAAAAAATAATTAAAGAACTGCCTAGGTGTTTACTGGCCTGCAAGGACAGTGAGCTGAGCACAGACCCAGTGGACACCACAAAGCACCCTCTTGCTAAACTCATTTAGAGGCTCCATGACCTCCCTACAGAACATCTCACATATTATGGAAACATAGGCAAGGCCTGTCTGGGTGCTCATTTTATCTCTGTTAAAGTCAGGACATCCCACCGAATGTTGCAGCTTAAGGAGTTCCACAATAAATGAACATTATTCTGTTGTTTCTCCTCTAGGGATGCTTTATGCAATGGAAATATAAGTATTTTAAAGGTGCTTTGTGCTGAGTTTCTTTGTAAGATAAAAAAATCCTTGGGTAAGGTAAATTAGGGACTAGAAGTTCTTAAAAGAAAGATATACTAAATGCAAGGACAATGCCACCTATGCTGATTGTGTTTCCTTTATGGGACCGAGAGCTTTTATTTCACTCTGGTCAGTGTGCAGAAGTGGCTGTCTAAAGCCAGGCTTTCAAGTGCCTGCAAGAAGAGAAGGGATAACCAACTCACCCCAACTGATTCCTTAGGGCAAGAGGGTGCTGGAGGCTCAGGGTCTTCGAGTTCCCAACAAGACCCGAGTGGCAGGGGAAAATGTGCGTGCCAGTTCTTAACACTTTAAAAGGGGTTTTAGGTGATGTCATGTTTGGAAAGCCAGGTAAACAGCTGAAGAACTCCCTGAAGACAGGAAGAAAAGTTGGTCAGGCTCTCTCATTTCACAAAGTGTTTCTAAGCTCAGGGCAGGTATCAACCAATACAAGAGAAGGGAATCTGAGATTGTATGCCTAATAGTAAATTGATGTAGTATGTATAATGACATGAAACCACGATGACTGAAGAATTCTTTCAGGTCCATGAGGACTGCTAAGATGTGACCAGACCCTGACTGGTGGGGCAAGTCCTGGTCACACCATGTCATATCATAAGGGACAACTGTGGCTTAAGAGGTGCCAAACAGAGACCACGGGAGCAAGATCCACACAGTGATCTGGACACACGCGGTCTGAGATAAAAAGACACAGAACAAGACTGTACAAACAGCCAAGCGGTGACAAAAGGTTCTGCATTTCCAATAGATGATCCATTCAATAACTTGACGATACTAGTTTGGCCAACATGCTCAGAGAGAACAGAGTATCCACAATTGAGTTTCATTCTCCCTCAGACCAATCCATGCGCTGGAAACTATTTTCTGCACAAGCAAAATCAAATATAGAGAAAAATGGGTCCCAAACTAAAGTAGCCAACCAGGTTGGAAAATCTTGTCCAAAATGATCTGTGATGCTCGGTGGAAGTTTTTTTTTTTTTTTTTATTATGGGTGCTTTTACTGAAATGGTGACTTCCTTCCCGTGGTTTCTGAAAATTGTAACGTGTCTGAATAGCAGGGTCAAAAAAGGGAGTCCCCAGTGTCACTTTTTGCCTGCCCAAGTCCCCGTGGGCCAATCAGAGACATCTGCTGAGGGTAGCAATGGAAATCAAGGAGCTGTTGGTGGGGAGAGGGGCCACTCCCTGTCAGGGGGACTCCTCCATAGCCTATTGTCAGCCCCTAGGCCTCTGCCACAGGAGGACAGTGTAGAAGAAGACAGTGCATGGGGAAAGCTGCCTCCAGCCTGGCTGGGCACATTCAATAGTCTGCTGCCTCAAGAGGCAGGGAGGGGAGCTGGTAGTCTACACTGAAAAAGGGCCAGCCATGCCAGCTCCAGCAAGGAGAGGAACCAACCAGGAAGCCATGGGGGAGGCAGCTCTAGCTAGCTGCCTGTGTGCAGAGGGGATGGCACACTAGTTCCTCTGGGGATAGACGGGAAACTGGGGCAGATGTCCAGAGAGGCTGTGGAGCAGTGTTTTCTGGGCTTGCATTCTTTTTGCCTCCACTTCACTTCCTCTGATGACCCAACAGCTACTTGCACTGGTTAAAACAGCCAGCCCCCAGTGCAGTGTTTTGTTGTGCTGTGAGGTCTTCGGGGACAAGTGAGTCTGGGGCTCAGAGTCCATTGGTATCGATGGCTGTCACAGAGGCAGGTGTTGAGGAGCGCGAGGTGGTTGCCGAGGTCTTGTCCAGGGCTGGGCTTGGCACACTGCAGTCGGCGGACCTGGCTGAGGAGCCCCTCCCTCCAGGAATCAGTGGCCGGCTCTGGCTGTGGGGACTCTGGCCGTGCAGGTTCTGGCCACAGAGGCGGTGGTGCCGCTCCCAGTCCTTGTGCTGGCAGAAAGAGCCGCAGTATCGTGCGATATTGCAGCCACTGCAGGTCTCGCTGGCTTTGCGGCCACAGTTCCAGCAATTCTGCAAGACACAGGCACTGGTTAATTGCTTGGATCTTGTGGGATAGGCTTGTCATCACTTGTCACCTGCACTGTAGAAGAGGGAGCTGCTGTATGAGGAGAATGTGGGCTTGGACCCACATATACCTGTGCTTGTCCTGCCTCTACTGTCTGCTTTCTGAGCTTCACGAATAAAACAGGAAAATTACCCACTGTGGCTGATGGGATAAGATGAGGGGGATGTGAAAACACAGACACGGCATCATCGTAGGGCAGGATGAACGCCCGCCTCCCACTGAAGGCCCCAATTCCCATTTTATTCCTCAGCAACTCAGTTAAATTCTGTACTGGGGTCCCCCTAACCAGAGCATTCTATTCTAAGACCACATGTACATGCATGTGCTTAAGCGTTCTCTCTTGCCTCTCCCAGTGGAGGAATAATCTTGATTATTTTCACTGACAACACCTGGTCTTTTACCCACAGAGTCTAGGTCAGGGAGTTTTCTTACTACTCTGCACTTTTCCTAGAAGTAGGGTAGGTATTGCTCGGTTTAGCAGAAACCATTGAGGAGGGGAGGGAATAGTACACCAGTTGAGAACACACTAATTCTATTATAGATGGCATGAGCCAAACGAGGCATGGTTAGAGCTCTAAGTAGCAGTTATGAAAGAAGCAGAAGAAACAGTTGCTGGAAAACACTGCACTTCTCCCAAACAACCGAGGAGGAGGAGCAGTATCATGAAGAATGCAGCCACCAAGTGCAGCTCCTAGCAACTGTCCTGTGGTCCTCTAGGCCCCTGTGACTCTAGTAGTGCTTTTTTCTGCACCTGAGGTCTCTAGGACCTGCTTATAAGAGAAAGCTTTATGACACTGACAATCAGAAAGGGGCAAGGCTTTCTCAGGTGTGAGGAAGGACTTGAGCAGCTCCCGCCTCCCCAAGTTCCTCAGAATGGCAGAAGTCAATCAGAGGCCTGGTCTGACCACCCACTAAGGAAGGAAGAGGGCCATCCTTCCTAATGAAACCAAGATCCTTGCTCAAGTGAAAAACAGCATACACGAAGTGGGCTTGGGGTCACCTTGCCCACCTTCTGCATTGTACAGATGAGACACAGAAGGCCAGCAGGCTGGATTTGCCTAAGGTTATAAAGTGATTACTTGGGGAACGTAGAAAAGTAAAAGGGATCAAATATATGGTGACAAAACGATATCTGACTTTGGGTGGTGAATACAATGCAATATATAGATGTATTCTAGAACTGTACTTTTGCAACCTATATAATTTTATTTATTAAAGTCACTCTAATAAATTAAAAAAAAAAAATTACTTGGCTAGGCAAAGCCTAAACTCCAGACCTCCTGACTCCACCATATTCAATGTACAAGTTTAATTTCAAAAAGCATAAGAAAGAGTTTCTAACATAACACCCTTCTCAGAAGACCAGTCTAGGGATTGCCCAAACTTACCAGCACCAGAGGAACAAAATACGGAACAGAAGTAATTCTCAGGGTCTATTTACAGATGATCAAGCAAACTGCATTCCAGAGAATTTAATACTTCATAGCCTGAGAAGCTGACTCCAAACGCTTACACAGAACATTATCACTTGTTAGGAAGAACTCAGTGGTTGCCTACATAGGGCTGCTGTGGACACACAGGTCAACCGGTCAGCCCCAGCTGATTAGAAAGCCTGTAAGCCCTCTATCCAAGTCTGCAAGAACATCTCAAACTAGGGCAGAGTATTAAACTACTGGTACTTTCACCTCAACTGCCATTATATTTAAAGTAGCTTATATCATGATTTATAAGATAAAATAAGATAAATAGCCTCTCACAGAGGCAGGACTCAGACATGCAGGAACAATGTGATGTCAGAGCAGACAGTGTGAAAAGAATACTGTCGTGTTTCTTTTCCCTGTGACTTTCCCTGACCTGACCATGAGGCTTTCTGCCAAGATATAGACAAAAAAGGTTTCTTGTTTTAGTTGCCCTTCAAATTAGCATTCTTCGAACTGGAGCAACACACTTGGCTAATCAGCCCTTTGTAGTTAATGAGAGAAGGTTATAAACCTTCTGAGTTACTGCAAAGGGAACTCAGAAATGAAATTCCAGAATGTCCTTTGTAAAGCATGAGCCATCAGTTTATGCCAATATTAGTCCAAGTGTGGCCCAGGGACCACTTGTATTAGAACTACCCGGGCTTGTCAAAATCCCAGACCTTCCCCGCCTTACTGCAAACATGACCCAAAGGAGAAACGACTCATTTTACAGTCACCTGCTAGCCCACTATGTTTAATAGGAAAGTCAGCAGAAGGGGCCTTGTGGTAATGAGGGGACCTCACACTTCATCCCTCTACAAGAGGCACTACAAGAAGATTTAGTGCCTGAGGGCCTGACCCTCAGAGGAAGCAACTCTCAAAAAGCAGGAGGTGCCACAGTTTACATATGTATGTTATTAACCATATAACAAAATCCATCTGCACTGTGCATTTAGTGCACTGCAGTATAAAAACATTTCTGCAACCACAATTGAATTATTATCTTCCTAGAAACTATGAGAACAGCAGGACATGGGCTGCTACACACCCATTATACAGGCAAGGAAGGAAACTTTAAGGGTATACTGCCAGTGTGATGGGCAATGAAGACTGGAACTCAGGGTTCCTAACTTCCAGTCCTGGGCTCCTTCCATTATACTAAGCCACCTCTCACAGGATGAACAAGAAACTCCAGGGATGCCTGGCTAGAAGTTAAGTATAATTTTCTAGGTGAAACAGAGGTAAAATAGCCCCTTCTGGTCCAATGCAAACTCACCCAAAGCGTAGGCCCTATTATTCTTCTAATATGGGAAAGAAAGTTTGTTGACATGGATGCTGGTATGCACCTCACCTGCAGGACACTTTGTACATTGTTTAAAATTACAGCTCCTTGAAAGCAAAATCCTAGAAATGGAGAGCTGGGATTTAAACCATGTAGTCCAGATCCAGAACTCATGCTCTTAGCCAAAATGTTACAACCCTTCTTAGGAGAAATATATATAGTTAAATATAAACATAGATATAAAAGTTGATAAATATGGATGAATATAGACATTGATATGGATAGTTATAGATATAAAATTAAATACATACAACAGAAATAGAGTTATCACTGCTCAAAAACAGTTCTAAAGAAAAACCAGGAGAGGAGAAGAGGGGAGGGTTAAAACAACTAATTTCTCACAATTTAGTGTTTTTGTTGGAATGCTACAATAAGGAATTTTTCCATATCCTCTGTAACAGTCGCATGATATTTAGACATTTTTATATTCACATTGCCATGCTTGGCAATGCTATGTTGAAAGAGATCATTTAAATAGATTGAGAAAATAAACTTCCTGTTGTTTAAAAAAACAAACCAGCTAAAAAAGCCCAGTTCTTTATTATTTTAAGAGAACGTCTCAAAGATAGCTAATCTCTCAACTGGTAGATGGAATCTACGTACTTACAGAAACAGGCTTGTTTATCTTAAAGCTGAGAAATGACTAAAGTCAAAGTTCCAGAAAATTTTCATTATATTCAAAAGGACTGCTATGATGTTTTTGTCATGTGCTTTTTTTCTTTTCAGCTTGTTCACTGAGAGCACCCATTTTGTCTAAGAAGCATCACCGAGTCATGGGGCCTGGGTCTTGGAGGGCTGGACAGGTCTGCTCGATCTGTGATTTCAATCCATAAAGAACTACTCTATTTATAAGCAGGCCAGATGCTAAAGGGGCCTGCATTTCCTTACCCTGCACCCTGGCTTCAGCACTGTGGGATTATATCAGTTAAATTCCTAGGTCATAGTTTCCTCATTTGTAAAATCAGAATCCAGCACCGCCTACCCCACAGGGTCATTGTGAAGATCAAAACGACAATATATACACTTAGCTCTGTGGCTGGCAAATAGTAAATAAGTCCACTTAGTCAATGGTGGTCATCATTATCATGCAATTCCACAAACTCTTTAGGGTGAGTTTTCAAAATTTAAATCAATATAATGAGCTAATGTATTTAAGAATATAACAATTAAGAAACAAAACTCTTCTGGTACTGGATAAAAATTATAATCGTCTAGACCAAGAGTGGATAGCTGTGTCTTACTGTCCAGTCCCCGAGAAGAAAGCGGTAGGCTGGGTCACTCCAGCTGCCCCAGCCCCAGCCCCAGCCCCAGCCCCAGCCCCAGCCCCAGGGCTAACAGCACTCTGACCTCCGTTGACTCTTCCTGCTCATTTATGACGAGGAAGGCATCCTCTGCGGCCTGCCGTTTGACATCCGCTATGGTTTGCTCCATCCGGGCTCTCTCTGTTGCAATTACTTCAAAAGCTTTTTGCTCTGCCTCAGCAACAGCTTTCTGTACTTCTGACATGGCCTGAATTTTCACCTTATTCACAGCTTCTTCTAGAAGAAAGTGACAGTAAAATCAACTGGCCAAGAAATCTTTTCCCTCCCACCCCACATAAATTCTAAGTGACAGAGCTCAAACAAGATGACTACAAATAGAGATGAACATATGACACAGACGTTCACTTTTATTCGTATACTCACTTGTCCATTCATGCAATCATTTGCTGGGTATATAGACAGATGTGTGCACTGTGCTAGGGATTGTGGACACCTAGGTGGCTAAGACATAATCCAAGGTTTTGTAACTGAGACCAAATATAAAAGGTGGCTTAGGAGCCATGATATATGTCGTCAGTGTAAGAGGTAGTTCAAAGGGAGAAAAGTGGTCAGTTCTACAAGTAGTAGGAGAGGATCAAGAAGATAAGTCTTGGTTGAGATGGTAGGTGGAAATAAGTTGTGCATCCCATGCAGAGGAATCTGGCCCCTTTTCTAAAAAAAAATGTGAAGCCTAAAAGGTTCTTTGCCAGGAGAAAAGACTGAAGACAGATACCAACTGAGAGGTTGGAACAATAGTTCAGGTGATGAAGACTGAATTTAGGCAGGAGGAAGTGGCACAAGAGAAGGGGATGAGGCAAAAATGAGACTGGCAGCATCTAAGGATCTGCAGGTGGAGGTAAAGGCAAAGAATGGTCAGGTTATGCAAATGAAATGGATAGTAAGCAAAATGATGGTGTGGAGGCAAGTGAGAAGGCTGAGGTGCCTCTGGGGTATTCAGGTACAAATGAACAGCTTGCAGTTTGGTATATCAGACCCAGGTAGAGAAATATGAGCTGAAGGTGTTAGCAGGCTGCCAGGAGCTCTGGGCTTCTAAAGCCCTGACTAGTCACCATCACCCACTTACTTCCTGATCAATTCCTTTGATAACTACCACCTGGCTTGGTTTTCATAGAATGGACACCGCAAATGACATACTATATGCATTTGAGTGTTAGCCCTAAGTCCCAATGTGAATGACCCTCCAAGAACAGAAGACTGGACAACCCAGAAGCCTAAGGAAACTCCCTTACTGCTTGGCTCTGACATAAGGCCTACTAAGCTCAAGAGTGTTCTAGGCTGCCATCCTAGAACTTTCCATTTTATTGCTCCAGGCTTAAGAAAAGAAAGATTTCATCTCAAAGGCCAAGCAAGAATGATGCTGATTTGACCTGACACTGAACTCCATGCTTCCTTTGCTCTTTGTTTCCACACAGGTCCATTGTGGCCCACCACAACTACTTTTCATATCCTCTTACTAGTTACCAGGTAGGTGTTGTCCCTTACTGAGCCAACAAATAATGCCCTGAAGAACGTTTATTGTCTCCGTTTAAGGCTCAATAAGTAAGAATCATAGTTTGGATAACTACCTTGCTGAGGGTCATCTAAGTTCACAGATGGCAGTTCACTATAGCAGAACAAAGACTCAAATTTAGCTGGCCCAACACCAAAGTCTGGCTCTTAACTGTAATTAACCAAAGGTACTTCCAAAGTAGAAAATTATTGGTTATCAAGGAAATCTTATGCATGATAATCTTTTGCTCTCACTTAACAATTGCTATCTTTATTTCCCATAATTCTATTCCATTCTTTGGCAATATTATATACATTTCCTATTTCCAAGTGCAAAGATTTTCCAAGTTGCTATGTCATTTTCTAAATTATTTTTAAAGGCAAAACAGTATTTTGTTGTGGTGTCCCACTGTAAATTCACATAACCATTCACAGATATCTGGGCATGTCCCAGGATTCCTCTCCCTTGCCTAGAATATAGTAAAAACAATTATCTTTATACACACTGTTGATTCTAAGTAATGTGTGTGCATAAGCCTGGATCATCTGCTTTTGAAAGGATTCAAAAGCATGAAAAAGTGAGGAATGATTTCAAGAATTTGCATAATGCATAGTTGGTAAAACTTATTAATTTCATATATCATCTTCTGATGAATTATTTAGTGTCATTAATAGGGTCCACTAAAATTTGGTGTTAAAGATTTTGGGGGCTAATTGGGTATATTTATCTTTTACTTTCCTGATAGCCAGTATGAATAAAAATTTTGCAATATGTTTATTTGTATTTCTCATAATTTGTATCATTTGTCCATTTGTTTATTATCTTGATGCTTTTGCAAGTCTTTTATGAATAACAGGTACTAATATTTTGTAGAAGTAAATAAGAAAACCAAAAACTGTACTAAACTCCCCCCACTTCAAAAAGGGGGGTGGTGGAAAAGGGAGGCAAGAGGAAAATGCAACTAGTATTTGAATAAGAAAAATATTAGGGACGTGAGATTAGTTTAACTCTCTGTCTTAAGGAGGGCAGTCCCACCCTCCTTTATTCTTACACAAACTGAGGCCTACCAAGAATGGTCTTGACCAAGCTAGAGACAGCAAAGATGAAAGGAAGAGCGGAGGCCTGTCTCAAGAGCAGAATGAACACAGTGTGGTAGGCATATGAAAATTGTTGAGTATAGATTCCAGTGAAAAGGCAGAAATGAATTAAGCTACATGATTAGGAATGGAAGCACTGGTCACTTAATGCCTCAGTGTGACCCATAAAGAGTCCTGGACGGACTCCAAGAAGTCATTCCAAATTCTTGACCTGAAAAGTAACATGAGAGGCAGTCCAGATGTGTGGGAAAGCTGGAGGGGGAGAGATAGGAGCCTAGAGCTCTATGAGGAGGATGTTGTGAGAAAACTACCTTTCCCTCAAACATATGTTCCACGCTAGCAACAAATTAGTGAGTATGTGCAACTTGTAAGTAGAAGGACACATACCAGTTTTTTTCCAAAATTCCACAGGCACATATCCTGTTGCTGGCCTACTGTTGAATTCCCGCTGAGAATCTACAAGAGAGAGATAAGTAGCAAAGGGTCAGAAGCTACCTATAATCAACATGTTTTATTTTAATGAAAAATTTACCAGACCTTTCATTAATCACTTAGACTCAAACATACCTGTTCGTTTAGTGCAAAAAAATAAATTCTAAGGGATAAAATTAGATTATAAAATAGTACACTTAATTTTTACTTTAAAAACATAATCATATCTCAAATAATAACAGTATTTTTCTTTGTAATATTTCTCTATTTTCAATTAGTTGACATACAATAGTATATGGGTTTCAGGTGTACAACACAGTGATTATTAGACATTTATAACTTCTGAGGTGATCACCCCAATACATCCAGTATCTATCTGACAGCATAGTTATTACAATACCACTGACTATATTCCCCATGGTATACTCTACATCCCCATGACTTTTTTATAACTACTAATCTGTGCTTCTTAATCCTCTCCATGCTTTGCCCAACCTCCCCATCCAGCAACCAGCAAAATGCTCTTATCTATGAGTTTGTTTCTGTTCTGTTTGCTCATTTATTCTGTTCTCTAGATTCAACATATGACATGTCTTTCTCTGTCTGATTTACTTCACTCAGTACAAAACCTTCTAGGTCCATCCATGTTGTTGCAGAAGGCAAAAATTCATTCCTTTTTTTATTTTTGGCGAGGCAACCCTTGGTTGACCTCACAGACTGCAAGGATCTTGTCAGCTTTCAATCCCTTATATTTTATGCCTACAGCACCTTGTCTTCCTAGGTGGTCTCCCATTCAAGTACTAACCAGGTCCGATCCTGCTTAGCTCCCAAGATTAGACAGGATCGGGTTTGTTCAGGGTGGCATGACCATAACAGATTTAATTTTTTTTTTATGGCTGAGTAATATTCCACTGTATACATGTATCATATCTTTTTTATCCATTTATGAATAGCCAGGTTGCTTCTATATCTTGGTTACTGTAAAAAATGCTGCAATGAACATATAGATGCATAGGTCCCTTCATAGTACTGTTTTGGGTTTTTTGGATAAATACCCAGAAGTAGAATTACTGGGTCCTTCTTTGTCTCTTGTTACAGCCTTTGTTTTAAAGTCTATTTTTCCTGGTATCGGTATTGCTACCCCAGTCTTTTTTTTGTTTCCATTTTTATGAAATACCTTTTTTCCATCCCTTTAATTTCAGTCATTGTATCTTTTGATCTGAAGTGAGACTCTTGCAGGTGGCATGTTGTAAGGGTTTTGTTTTCTTATCCATTCAGCCACCCTGGGTCTTTTGATTGGAACATTTTAATCCATTTACTTTTAAATTGTTGATAGCTATGTAGCTATTGACATTTTATGTTTTATATTTTTAAGTCTTCTTCTTAAAGAAGTCCCTTTAACATTTCTTGTAATACTGGTTTGGTGGTGATGAACTCCTTTAGCTTCTTCTCACTACAAAAATGTTCATCTTCTCTTCGATTCTAAATGATAGCTTTGCTAGGCATAGTAGTCTTGGTTTTAGGTCACTGCTTTTCATCACTTTGAATATTTCATGCCAATTCCTCTGGCCTGCGAAGTTTCTATTGAGAAATCAGCTGACAGTCTTATGGGAACACCCTTGCAGGTAACTAACAGCTTCTCCTATGTTGCTTTTAAGATTCTCTGTCTTTAACCTTTGGCATTTTAATTATGATGTGTCTTGGTGTAGGCCTGTTTGAGTTCACCTTGTTTGGAACTCTCCTGCACGCACTTCCTCAAGTGGTATGTCTATTTTCTCTGCCAGGTTAGGGAAGTTTCCCATCATTATTTCTTCAAATTGGTTTTCAATTCTTTG
Source organism: Macroglossus sobrinus (assembly GCA_004027375.1). Taxonomy (NCBI): domain Eukaryota; kingdom Metazoa; phylum Chordata; class Mammalia; order Chiroptera; family Pteropodidae; genus Macroglossus; species Macroglossus sobrinus. The sequence continues at coordinate 314,615 of PVKZ01000915.1, read as the reverse complement.
CTCTCTCTTTTCTCTTTCTGGTATCCCTATGATGCAAATATTGGTATGCTTGATGTTGACCCAGAAGCCCCTTAAACTATCTTCATTTTCTGGATTCTTTTTTCTTGTTACTGTTCTGATTGGGTGTTTTCTGCTACCTTATCTTCCACTTATCTACCTTATCACTGATTCAACTGTCTGCTTCACCTAATCTACTGTTGATTCCATCTAATGTATTCTTTTTTCAGTTCTTACATTCTTTATTTCTGATTGATTCTTCTTTTTCCTATCTCCATTTTTGTTTCCTATATCTTTGTTAAGTTCTGAGATCACTGAACAACATCCTGATAGCCAGTGTTTTGAACTCTGTATCTGGTAGTTTGCTTGCTTCCATTTTATTCTTTTCTCTGGAGCTTTGTCCTGTTCTTTCGTTTGGGACATGTTTCTTTATCTTGTCATTTGGCAGCCTCCCTGTGCTTGTTTTTATGTATTAGAAAGATGTGCTACATCTCTCAGTCTTGGCAGGGTGACCACCTTATATAGCAGGTGAACTGTGGCATAGTCTCCTTGGTCATCTGAGCCAGGTTCTCCAGGGGTGTCCCTTGTGTGGGTTATGTGTGCCCTCCTGTTGTAGTAAAGCCTTGATATTGCTGGTGGCACATCAATAGGAAGGACTGACCCTCAGGCTGATTGGTTGTGAGGAAAGGCTGTGACTATAGTGGAGTGGCTGCTGTGCAAGGGTTGACTCTACAGAGCAGGATTTGCTTTAGCAGGGCTCTAGTGTCTGACCAGGCTACTCATTGGGTGTGTCTTTTGTGGAGGTTGTTGAGTGGTATTCTGGTGCGGTGTAAAGTTGGCTACCAGATATATTGGTCCTGGGGCCTCTTGGGATGGGCTCTGTTGCAGGCCAAGGTCAGAAGCTGACTGTGCCCTACCCAGGGCCACTTAATATGAGCTACAAAATGATCTGCAGATGGCTGTCACCTGTGTTGGGCTTGGAGGTGCCTGTGAGAGGTAAGCTGTGAACCAAGGCTAGCTGCCACTAGTGCCAGGTTTGGGTGGGCCTGAAAATTGGACGAGGCAGGATCTCAGGCAATCACCAGGGTCAGGTGAACAGTGTTAGACAGGTTGATGGAGACTCAGATATGGCAGCCGCCTACATCTGCATGCTGGGTTAGGGATGGCCTCAACAAAAGAACAGTGGCTTCTGCTAGCACTTCCTTCCGGGAGAAAACTCCCCCCCCCCCCCAGCCATTGCACTGAGACAGACAATTAAGTTCCTTCCCTTATGTCCCTGGCACCTTTCTTGCTGCCCCAGAGCTGGAGCTCAGAGTCTGTCAGTGACTAAGTCAGTGCATGGGCCCTTTTGTTTCTTGGCAACTCTGAATCCTTATACATGATTTAAGGAGGTTTCCTTTAAATTTCTTAAAATGCTTATAAACTAACAATCAAAAAAGCAAGTAGTAAAGAATATACTGTGACCTGGAACAGTGTATTTCAAATGTACCCCAAAGAGGGAACGCTTTGCTGGAAAGGGCACAGGGTAAAGGGTGCCTTTTCTTATATATTTATTGTGATCATTAGACATGATATTTTAATAGAAATGGTTCCATTGCTTTGAAAAGTATAAAAATTAATTAAAGTAATTTGGCTTTTTTTTTTTTAAATGAGTAAGCCAGCAGACGCCCTCATTTCCTTATGCTTTATTGAGACTAATCTAAAAAGTATATTTTATGCTCTGAAAACTCACCAACCCCATGGTGCAAAGAGGAATTAAGGAAACAGCCAGTGTGAAAGGGGAGACTGGCCTGGCACAAAATATTTGCCAGAAGAGCTTTATAAAATGGCTAGTCCTCCTGAGAACTGGCAGCAAACTGGTACAAATAGGGAGGGAGTCTCCTCTATTCCAAGAGCTGTTTGCACAAAGAACCTACTTCTGTATCCTCCTGAAGCTATAAAAGGATGAGGTTTTATTATTTTTAATCCTATAAAATACACATAAAATACACTATTTAAAAATGTACAACTCAGTAACATTTAGTATATTTACAATGTTGTTCATCCTCCATCACTATCAAGGTTAGATTATTATCACTCTAAAAGGAAACTCCAAGAGTTTAACATTTTGACAGTATTAATGCTTTTCTTTGACACTGGGTTTTCTAAGAAATGCTATCATCACTGCCAAGTAATAGAAAATTGAAGGGCTCTCTTCAGGTGAAGTTACTGATTCATGTGGCCATTTGTGAAACACCTAGAAACTCAAGCATGTGATATGGACCAGAATAGGAAAAGTAAAACAACCTAAGGAAAAAGAAATGGATCAATTTCGACTGAATCTTAAATAAGGAAAACCAGTGAGAAAAAGGGTTTGAGTATGCAGATAAGCAGTTACTGATGTCAAATGACAAAATAAACACTTGTTTACTTGTAGGGACATGGAGAAGTATTTACTAAGGAAAAGCCACTCCACTTCAGTCATCAATAAACCTCTAGTTATATCCTTGAGGACATGCCTAGTGCTCAGCACTTTATTTTTCTGACAGATGTAAAAGGTGAGATAAGCCTGACCCAAAAGGAACTTCTCAGCTTATTCAGGAAATATCTGGAGGCTAGAAACATTTTCATATTTTCAGAAGCCAAAATAACTGTTTTTATATCTCTAACCTTGAAGGAGATACAAGTTGGGATGTCAGCTAATTCACTAAAAAAAAAAAAAAAAAAAACCGGACAGATAATGCCAATAAATGGGTCAGAAATAGCGGACTAATAATGGTGGTGTGGTTACGTAGGAGAATGCTCTGGTTCTTAGGAAACACAGAAGGATGCATTTAAGGGTGACTATCATAATGAAGATAAAAGTCTTCAGTGTAGGATGATGAGCTAGTAAAAATTCTTTATATATTTCTGTATTTTCTATAATGAGCCATGCAGTCTCACTAAAAATGATACTTACCTCATGAGGTTGCTCTGAGAATTCACTGATGATGTACAACATAAAGGACTGGCTCTAGACTCTGAGAGCCCAGAATCCATCTCAGACCAATAAAATCAGAAACTTGAGGTGGGTCCAGGACATCAGGATTTTTCCTGAAGTCCTCAGGTGGGTTCTAGTGGGCATCTTCCAAGATCTTCTAAACCACACTAAGAGCAACACCTTTTTATGGGTCATATATATTTTCTATTGCAACAATGGTAAAGTGTCTTTTTTAAAGCTGATTCTTCCGGTATTGCTACAGCTTGATTTTTCAGTTGTAGACATTATCAGCTGACCAGCCATTTCAGTAGGAAAGAATTTCATTATCTTTTAACCCCCACTCCAACTCCACTACAGATACATTCACAATTCCTTCCCCTTCCATTCCCCCAAACAGAGATATACTCAAATTCTGTTTCATCAATAATCAACAATTACAGTACAGCTGAGTCATGGGTTCAGATTCTAAGAATCTTTTTATCTCCCGAAACAAGTTTTACCTTAGAGTTAATAATTACTATGTTTATTTATGTGCTAAACTTCTTATGTGATTATTTCTAATTAAGTCTCAAATTCTCTTCTTATTGTAAATATTTTATAAATTTCATTTTCTTAAAGAAATCTTGAGCAAGCTTCTGGGCTAGTCCAGTCTGAACTGGCTGCTCTCCAGGCTAGCTGTACCACTGTTGCTTGGGGCCCTCCTTTCCTATCCCCTAAGGATTCCCTTCTGCTCTTTCCTCAAGTGGTTCCTGTTTCATCAATTCCATGTCTCCCCACTTTTGGTTTATTTCCCTGTATTAGAGTATATGCTACCTAATCGTGGTTCATTTATGCATGTTCACTTTATAATATTTTATTAAGTTGTACACGAATATTTTTATGAACTTGTTAGCCATCTAAAGTTTTGGCAATTAAGTTAAAAAAAATAAAGAAACTAAATAAGCTATCAGTTTTTCTGGAGAATGAGAGTAACGTTGAGTGTAGATACCACAATGAAGAGTAGAGAGGCGTATTTTTCGAAAAACTGTGGGTTGTTAATCTAACAATTATTTTGGGTGAGTATAGAATTCTAAGTTAAAGTAACTTCCTTCGGGTTGTCTTCTAACTTCCAATGATGCTCACTGATAAGTCTGTTTCTTCCACTATGTTGTTTACTTTGTAGATTGGTCCAACCTAGAATAGTGTCTTTAACTTCTCGGTAATTTTTTCTTAATTACTTCAATAACTATTCTATCTTCATTTTGTTCATCATTTCTGAAACTCATATGATTTGGATAAGACTTTGATGAATCCTCTCATTTTTTTCATCTTTTTGTTTTTAACTTGCCTGCTTATTGGACTCTATCAACGCATATATTCAGATTTCTTTGTCCCTGAATCATAACCTCCAGGGAAAGTCCTAGAATGTATATTTGTAATGAACACCCACATTATTCCCATTCTCTGAAAAAACTTGATAGCTTAGTCAGTTTCTTCCCTTTTTTAAAACTTAATTGCCAAAACATTAGATGGCAAATAAAATCATAAAAATATTAGTGTACAACTTAATGAAAAATTACAAAGTGAACACCTATAAACCTACGGATCCAGAAAAACACTTCTAAGCAACCCCAAATCCCCAAGAGGTGGGAAGTGGTAAGCCACAGTGTTATTTAAAGGGTGGTAGCCAGACATGTAATCCAGTACTGAGAACAGCTGATAAAAGACGATGAGACCTCACTCTATATCATCTGCATCTTTCACCACACAATCCCCAGAGGAAACCATTCTCCTGAATTCCATGATAATCATTTTCTTATTTTTCTTTATGGTTTTCATACTTATTTATTCATCCTTAAATACCAAAATACATCCCTTATTCTCTGAACAAAATTTGTTCCTGAAAATATAGTAAATCACAAATTTTTAGATATAAGGAATCTGTATTTCATTATTTTAAAAGGGAAAGTAATAATGCCATCCAGTCTCTAGTCAATTTCTCTCTAAATCACCCCAAACATTTAAATACTAATGACTTGAAATAATAATCCACGAGAGGTTTCTGCGTAACCCCAAACATTTAACACACAAATTATCTAGATATTTAAGTCATTGATGATTATGTTGTGTACTATGCCCCCAAATACTGTCCAGTGTAGGGCAGTGTTACTCATAGTACTGGTCTACAAATTGGTTTTGGTCCATGAAGAGATATGGAACTTATACCAGAATGTAAAACAATGTCACTAAGCACACTTCTTAGTTTAGTAGATTCTTCTCATCGAGAAGCTAACGGTGCCCGATATGTCCTAAGATGGGCTTCTTATAGCATCAGAGACCAGTAACAAGTAGTTTTTGGGGGTGGTTTTGGTTCACATTTTAAATAGCACACTTGTTTAAGATATGAATTATGCGTTCCTTCTATACCACCACACATACATAAGAGAATTAATGAAATAAAAATATTAAATATAATATGCATAGATACTAAAGGATACTGTTCATATCAGACAGACTGACATTCCTGAGAATCCTGAAGGAAGGAAACACTAGGATCTGTGAAGAGCTAATCCTAGAGCAACAAAGTGAGGGAAGTGTTAGTTGTGATTATGACAGGATAACTGGACTTTCCCAGGCAGATTGGAACATACATTCACCTAGCTACACCCTAAAACAAAGGGTGAAAAAGATGAGTAGAAGTTAATACAAAGTAATGTTTAATTAAATGACACCAGCAAAGCCTATAATCCTGGCTTGAGAAGAGCCGACTCATGTCTACAGCTCACCGTATTCTATGCCATCTTACCTGCAGCCTCATGGATAGAAGGTTTATGATTTAGATGGTGAAATGGCTAAGTTTCTGCAACTTGTTATGGGTATTTGATGTCTTGCTTTACTAAACATCCCAAACAACATTACTATTCTATGGTTGACTAGACTAACAGCTATCTTCTGTGGAATGCTAGGTATGTTCTAAGGAGATTCATTCTCCCTACTGAGAATTGGGAGCTTGAAGTGAGTGGGTAGGAAAGAGCCCAGTCACAGATGACCCCTCCTTTATTTGTGTCTTTGGAAAGGGCACCTTTTCAGTTACTAGGTGAATGTGACGAAACATTTGAGAGAATAGATGTAGTGTTCTGATGCACCCTGGATTGAGAGAATAGTTGTTCATATCTCTGCTGCTTGAGACTGGGAGTAGGCAAGATGAGACAATCTGAGTTGGTATAGTTAAGACTTTTTGTAGAAGACCTCTCAACAGAGGTCAATAAATAGTATTTTCCCAGATGAGATTGGGAAAAAGAGGAAGAAAGGTAAGGCAAACACTTTTAGGGCTACTGTGAGGAATAAATGTGATGTACATGAGAGTACCTAGTACATTCAGCCAAGATGAATTTAAGATCACTTTTTGATCATTACCTAGCACATATATAGAAAAAGAGTTAAAAATGGAACAAAATCACAAATATTTTCATTCTCAGTGAGGAAGACGGTATTTCTTGAACATGCTAGGTACTGATCCTTGACATATTTTATCATTTACTCTGGGTACTTCTAATTCCACAATCTCTTACCATCTTCCTTTAAAGTAAAATATAAAAAGCTTGCTTTGTCATCTTACCATTGCTGAGAGAATCTGAGCTCCCAGGACTGTGCTGCCTAGAGGCCAATTCGCTCCCTGTTTTCCTCATCTCTGTGTTTTCGTTATATCGTCTTTTCCAGTAGTTGAGTTCTTCGCGATCAGATTCCTGACAGCGCCGCAGAACTGCCATCGAGCGCCTTGTTTTTTCTACCATTTCCATAATGCAGTTCAGAGCCTGACCCAGATAGGTAGAGATTGCAAATCAAGGGCAGGTAAACAAAATATAAAGAGTGAAAGTTTAAGTATCTTTCAGACTTAGCAATATCAAGTTTACATTTTAAAGCCTTTCCCTACTGCTTTTTAAATATGTACACACATAATTTATTTTATTTTTTTGTTTGGATTTCAAAATAACACTTTGGATTCTTCAGGGTTTAAGTAGTCAAAATCTCATTATAACACAGTCCTTTAAAAACTATGGTGAAACCACATTATATACGTGACTAAACACACCAAGACATCTGATGAACCTGGAGATTTATTAAAAATGTAATCAGAGAAATACCATTGAAGACAATGTCATTCAAGATGGAAAAGCTATGGTATATATATTTCAAGCAAGTATTACATTTTCCTCTTCCCTTTTTAGTATAAGGGGAAACAGTCTCTTACAATGGGACAGGGAACTTGGGCTTACACTGTGTGCTAGTATACCAATTCTCATTTGCATCTGGAGAAACTACACATTTATTTATTTAACACTTCTTCTAAACCAGGCCATGTGATAAGCAGTTTACATATTATAGCCCTCTTGTGAATTCGAATAATACAACATTTTTATTTTTATAAATTATAGTTTATATACAATATTATATTAGTTTCAAGTGTAAAATATAATGACTCAACATTTATACACCTTATGAAGAGATCAAACCATGATAAGTCTAGTAACCACCTGACACTGTACAAGGTTATTACAACATTACCAACTATATTTCTTGTGCTGCACGTTACATCCCCATATTTTATAATGGGAAGTTTGTACCTCTTAATTCCCTTCACCTTTTCACACCACCCCACCACCCCAGGGCAAACATTAGTTTGTTTTCTGTATGAGTATGTTCCTGTTCTGTATTGCTTGTGCATTTGTTTTGGTTTTTAGATTTCACAAGAGTGAAATCATATGGTATTCATCTTTCTGACTTATTTCACATATCATAATACTCTCTAGGTCCATCTATGTTGTTTAAAATAGCAAGACTGCATTCTCTTCTATGGCTGATTTGAAAAAAAAATGGAAACTTTTTGAGATACAAAAATTAAGGTGAAAAATGCACAAGAGAGGAAGTGGCAAAGCTAGTACCTGAACTCACAAACCTGTGTTTTTAATCATTATATATCATGACTTTACTTGGTTATGACCTGAAGTGAACATCCCACCACCAAGATTTGGGAGTTATTCTTAGCTCTCTGGCTGGGGGAATAGTAGATTATTGCAAAGACACTGTTGATCTAGTTAAGTTCACTCCAAGTATATACACTCTATTAGTACGGGTAAATAATATTAAGAATTTAAAGTAATAAATAGTTTAAAAAGTATACACAACAAGATTCTTACATGATCAAGATGTTTCCACTCATCAGCCCATTCCCTTTCTGTCAAACGGTGGTCTACCAATTCATCCTGATAGCCTCCATTTAGACCTATGAGAAATTAAAGATTAAATTTGAAGATACAGGGAAGAATACAGTAAGCAGAATTCTATCAAGTACAAACACACATTCATACCAGCTATGTGCACATTACTAAGGCAGTGACTCAGAGTGCGGGATCCACAAAATGATATAAAACCACCCAAAAAAATTACTATTGAAAAAATATATAAAAACTCCTATAAATCAGTTATGAAAGACACATAGCCCCAAAGGAAACAGGCTATGTCACTTACTAAGATTGTGGTGTCTATCACGTACTTCTCGATGTTCTATCATCTTGTTGGGTTCACGATACAGGTGGGAAGTTGCAATATCTTCTAAGGTGTAGTGCTGAAGAGGCGGAGGTGTAGGATGGAACTGGCCTCCCGGATTCATAAGGGGCACAGTAAGGGCAGGACTGTGCCGGGGAGCGGGACTGATTGTACACACTCTCTTGGCAGGAGGCTCAGGAGGAATTGCATCTCTTTCAAAACTGCTCTCTTCCCTCCTGTAGAAAGGGAAATACATACCTGAGCCCTACAAGAGGTATTCATGCAAACATGTCCTTGAGCACCTACTTTGTGCTATGTATTGTGCTATGCACTGTCACAAACAGGAAGACGATAGGAAAGATTTGAATGAGGCATGAACTAAGATGTCCTGAGGGACATTAAATAAATTGCCGATTTATTCCAGCATTAAAAGGTCAAATTCATCCATAATCGGGCAGAAACATCTAAATCTCATGAAACAAAGGAGAGATCAAGGAGGCGACGGCATTTTCTTATGTGATAGGAATAGAGAATTATGGGTTCAACTATGTTTGCAAATGTTTCAAGGCCAAATTTGCTATTGCAGAAACTGGTTATAAGAAACAAACAATATCCATATAGGAGAAAGAAGGCTTAATAGTTAATATACTTGTGAATCAGTAAGGTTTTTAGTCATTTAGCTTTAATTGTAACAAATTTTCCATTATTAAAATATTGTTTCTTTGATAAAAGCATAGAACGTTATGGTAGACAATGAAATTTCCAGAATAAGTTAATATAATTTCCATCTTCAAGTAATGGTGACTCATTAACAAGTATCAGTAATTAATTGTGGTACTTTCACAAGACTTCACACATTAGAAAAAAATGCTTTGGGTTATTCCTTATGGTTCTGGAGCAATGGACCCATAGAATGCTTTAAAGCAGAGTTTCTCACCAGGGGTATATATCGTCATCTGAAGAGTTTTTGAAAGATACTCATATCTGAGAACTATACCTATAGATTTGAGATACATTCTGTTGCTTGATGTTGGCACAAAGCAAAACTAACCTTAGAAATTCTGAGCCCATACTTCTAAATTACCAAATTCTCTTTCTTTCACAAGCAAAGGGAAAGCTCAGAGTTCCAGAAAAGGACAACCAAGCTCTTCTCTGCTCACCTCTCCGGGCTGGGCCTCTTTCCATTTCCATGCACTTCCATGAGCAGCTCAGAAGAGTCAGCAGGGGATGCGATGCTTGTGTTGAGCAGAAGGTGTTCATGCTGAGCCAGGTACTGGGATGGGGTCTGCTTGGCAGCCCGAGCGCAGTGCAGCAGTTCTCGCTGCAGCAGGGGCAGGTTGGCCTTGAAAAGAAGAGGCAGGGGCTGGAAGGTAGTTTTCCAGGTGTTGGGCCCCACACAACAGGGCTCAGCACCCTCAAAAGGATTTCAGAAATAAGATAACACAAGACAAAAGGCTTTCTATCCTTGTCAGTCTGATTTTCATATGCCTCTGTGAGTTAGGTGACAAACTTGACTGACTGGTTGACTTGTATCTTGCCCCCCACTACCAAGATATAAATAAATCCCCTTAAGAAACTGTGCTTTATTATTACTTTTGAGGCCTAGTCAGTGTCAATCAAAGATCAATAAAAGTTTGTTGAACAAAATTTAAAAGTATATACATTTTGAAGACTATGGTCAATGAGAGAATTAGTACTGTCTATATGGGAGTAGAAGAAATTCGCTCTTTCTTCTTTATCACTCACTACAAGGCCTGGTTTCTCTCTTCTGAACTCCAACCTGTCTGATAGCACTACTCAACCTTTCCTTCATATTCTCTAAGAGAACTGCCATGGGATTCTAGAAACAGTGATTATTCTGGTTTGTTTGAAACAAAAGATTTTTTTAAAAGTATTGGGAGTGATTGAAATGAGCCTTAAATCTGAGGATACACAGGTAACCCACTGGCAGAATCTATTTCTTAGTGTGGTATCCTCACTGGGCATGTTTTCTTATTTTGTAAAAGGGTGATTAATTACATATCGATTATTTTAACTTCAAACTGAGAATACCTTTAATGTGGACATATCATATAAAAACACCTACACTCTTTAAACTGAACTCTAATTTCTTCATATTTAAATGTATATTTCCCACATTTCTTTTATTTTAAAAAATGAAGAATTATACTTTTCTCCCCAAATTTAAAAACAATTCAAACTGAGCCTATAACAGTAGTCTTTACTCCAAGGTAAACAAATGAGCAAGTGAAAAGGAGAGTTTGAATACATGCAAATAGTTATCCCTTTACCAAGGGTTAACTTAGCAGGCACCATAATTAGTGACAGTTTTAAAACAGAAATAAATTTACAAAAACCTAAATGCTAGCCAAAAAGCTGCCATAACAACCTACCTCATGCTGTTTCCCAAAATAACAGTTAAGAATAGGGAATTTAATGATATAAAAAAAACACTTTTTAAGCCTGTTCTATAACCTCAATCTCATAGCAACTATAAAATCTTAATTGAAAAAAAAAAAAAGTCAGATCTTTACATCTGAAACATGTGTGTAAACTTTGATGAATTTTTAAAAAGCTAATTCTTTCCTATTAACACAAATCCTTCTTGATTCTGGCGTCTTGGGGAAAATAATTGTGTACTGGCTCTGACATACAAAAAAACAAATCAAGATAGAACTAGCACAGCTGTTTCAGGGCTGAACAAGGTGCCACGGACTGCTCTGAGAGTCCAAGGCTTCAATGCTGTCAGAGTGATAATGCAGGCCGTGTACCTGAGACCCATGCATTTTCCTGTATGTCTGCTACGCTCCAATTTAAAAAGTTTTTAAAAAGTGGTATCGGTGCTTTAGTAAGGTAACATATTCTTGATGTTATTATATTTTCTTATGAAATACAGGTAAAACAAAAAAAAAAGCATATTTATTGGCCAGATATTTAGGCTTTGTAAGTTAGGAGGTAAAATTGAAGATCTTATGTGGAACTCATACAAAACAGAGGAAACAAATTTCCAAATATTGTATTGACATAAGCCAAAATACAAAAACAATTGAGTACAGCTTTTTGGTGCTATTAGTCTACTACTAATGAAAAGAATATAATTCATTCGGCAGCGGTGTGGATTAAGGATAACATTTAGCTTAAGTGAGGTTCAAAGGTAGTTCCCTATTATGAAATCAATTACAAATGTTTATTTGTAAAAAAAAACATTCTCTACAGGGTTGTACAAAACCATACAGTGAGCTGGATTAGAATCACAGGTTTTCAAACCATGCCTGGTCTAGTGCACATTGGTATCTGACTATAGTCTTTCAGTGCCTTTAAGCTATTGTATGACTCTGCAGATAACAGATAACTGATAGCAATGCAAAATAATTTTGTTGTATATGGGAGTAGGGATAAAATGTCCAGTAGAGGTTCAACTGACTTCCTTTGTCCACTGTAGAAGCTAATTTTACTTTTTGCCCATTCATATCAATAATCATGATCAATAAATGAGACTGTTCTTTGGATTCTCCCTGAACTGGTTTCAACACCTTATTGATTCCCTCGTTAATAATGAGTTAAATAAAATCTTTGACACAGGTTCACTTTTTTTTATCTGTATGAATCATGATCGATTCCTGTTTTTAAAAATAATAGTTTAGTAGAAAAAAAAAAACAACCCAGTAACTTTACAGTGGGGAGGCATGACATACATGGCCTTTACCAAGTGATCAAAGTTATTATCACCAATTATAAGACAAATTAACATCTATGTCTCCTGATAGCATAGAGTGATATCTTGCCTGCTATATTCTGCTTAAAATGCATAATCTGATTCTAATTATGAGGAAATATCATAAAAATCCAAACTGAGGTTCATTCTATAAAATAATCACCTCATACTCTTTAAAATGCAAAGATCATAAAAGGTTGAGGTTATTCTAGATTAAAGTATACTGAAGAGACATGACAACGAAATGCAAGATGTGATTCTGAATTAGATACACCATCACACACACACACAAAAATACATTTCTTTTACTCTTGTAAAGGACATTAGCATCCTTTAGTAATAGTGTTTTATCAATGATAATTTCTCAATTTGATGATACATTCAACTAGGGGTTGGGAGGATGAAAACACTGCCTTCCACATGTTCTTCTGTTCTTACGGTAAGAGTCCGAACTGTAAAAGCTTCTTTTTTGTCTGATAACCTCCTCTCAGATAACACTCATTCTTCACTGTCTGGCCACAACCAAAAGATTTAGTGTCTCAGCTACTTTTTCTGCTAAGAGCCCAGCCTCCACGTCACCCAGACATCTCAGCTTCTGCTTCACTCTCTACTTATATCTGTATGGCATCAGAGTCTGCATTCAGACCAACTCAAGGCTTTTGCAATTCTCATATCATCAAACATAAGACTAATCTTCAGGCTGAACTCACATTTCCCTAACAGCCCAAAATAAAATAAAGATATGATAATATATAAGCCACCGTGATTTATGTTATGGAACAGGGATCGGTAGCAAATCCTGAGAAAATGTTGAATATAAATAATTACATCATAAAAATTACCTTGAGGAATGGAATCACAAAAGGACGAAGAGGAAAGTTTGTAGCCTCTTGGAGCTTGCAATGGAATTCTTCGATTGTTACTGTTGAGTTCTGAAAAGATACAAAACCTTCAACTTCTAAAACTAGACATTATCCTTCTAATATAAATATGATAAATTATATTTATAAATATGTTAAATCATAAGGAAAAGGTAATTCCAAGGGCACTATTATGAACTCAGATCCCGCTAAAAGGTTAATCAAATTGTTTCCTTTATAAAAAAAAATTTGACTTCCTAATTTTCTTTGCTCTACTACTCCCAATCTGTATTTTATATGCTCAGCAGCCTTTGCTGCTCGAGAAGAGAGCACTTGGGTCCCTTGTACTTAAGGGTTCATCACAAGTCACCTCAGGTACAAGAAATCAAGCTTACAATGTATCCACTTGAACAGATCCTGATTAGATGTCAACTTAGACTCAACAACCCAGAACTTCGTTTCTTCAAAAGTTCATTTCTTCATAGATTCTGCCTACCTCATAGAATCAGTTCCCCAAATCTTCTAAATCAAACATTAAAAGAAAAAAGAACAATGGGCACTTTCTACCTTCAAGAAGTCTGTTTGTAAGATCAGACCACCTCAAAATATGCAGATTCCCTATTGGTAAGACTGTACTATACCCAGGAAAGTTATTAGCACTTCCTCTATATTTTTTCAAAAGTCTGGCTTAAAACTAGGATTCTTAGCTCCTCTGCTAAGGGGAATGTACAATTAAAAATATTTTTATTTCAATTCCCTAGAACACACTATTGTAACAAAACAAGTTAAAAAATTAGAACTGGACATTAATCTAAATTCTTACTCCTCTGAAAGAATTACTCCTAGGAATTTATTTCTATAAAATCAAGTGTTCAAAAGTATAACATATACCATGCAAATTATTCATCAGCACAATATTGCTTCTTAATATTAAGAAATAGAAAACATACAGGTCCACCAATAAGAAACTGCATTGAAAATTATAATAGTCAGACCTCAAAACATATGGGGGGGGCAGATTTGAATGAATTAACGAGGAAAGGTTTCTACAATATACTGTTAAGTGAAAACTCAGAAACAGTACAGTATGCTTTCCAATAACCCATTTATGAAAATAACACACAGTATTTTTAATTGTCTGAAAGGACAATTACAACAGCAGTTATTTCTGGACATTAAATTATGTTGGATTTTCCAAACGTATCATATTAATATTCAGTAAAAGTTGAAAAGGAAAAAAGGTATATCAAATTTAACCACATTAAATAAAAATATTTGAACAGCTTATCTCATTTCATACTACAAAAATTATTTTAAACTTTAACTGAGTACTTGTTTAAAGTGTATGACATTTGTACAATGCAACCAAAGGTACTAGAAATCAGGAATAAAAATTAAGTAAGTTTAAGAGAATGATTGTCTTTCCCCACTACAGTGAATGCAACCAGGTCTCAGAAAGTAAATGCAAGTAGAGGAAAACTATAGAATGACTGTATGAATAAGATTTTCTTGTGGATGAACAAAGTAGGAAAGGGTGAACTGTGTGGCACAAAGAAATAGTGACTTAGGTCATTAAAACTGACTCAGGACTCTCTCTATATATACTGTAGATGCAAGACAATCCTCTATCTGAGGGGGATAACGATAAGCTACTCTTCTGTTATCTTTCCCTCAATTATTTAATAAATAAAAGTGTAGTTGTTTTTTTCTCTAAGAACTCACTGTCTAGTGGAAAATAGATGTATAAGCTATTCATTACAGCATGATCGAGGCACATGTTTGCAGGACACTACTGATACATAGAGAAGACATGTATGAATCAGACTTAGGAAGACAAGGAAGGTTTACAAAAGTGTCATCTGAAGAAGTAAAGGCACAGCCTTGGGAAAGATGCTTCTGACAAAGAGAGAAGAATGTGAAAAAGTAAAATGTTAGGAGATCTGGTCTCTGGATTGCAAAAGACAGTACCTATAGTGGTCTTAGAAGACAATGAGTATAGATAGGCAACCATTCCAAAATTTTTATTTTAAAAATTTGAGATAATTATAGTCATAAGTTGCAAAAAAAAAAAAAAAGATACAGACAGGCTCTTCCAATAGTTACATTTTATGTAACTATAGTATAATATCAAAACTATGGAATTAATATTGGTAAAATGTGTGTATAGTTCAATACTATTTTCTCGCATGTGTGTATATTTATGTAATCACCATTGCAGGTCAAGACATAAAAGTGTAGAAACTGTATCTTTATTCTCCCTGGTTTATAATATAGTTGTCTTAAATATTTCTTTAATATATACGGATGGCCATATCAGACAATGCTGTAATGTTTGCATCAACCACGACATATAATTAGAAAATTCAGGAAGAATTTCTAATATATTTACTTATATTTTTACTCTTTCTATTTTTCTTTCCCCTATCCTGATATTTCAAGATTCCTTCTTTTATCATTTTCTTTCTGTTTCAGGAACTTCCTTTAGCCATTCTTTTAGGGGAGATCTGCTGGAGACAAATTTGCTTCATTTTACTTCATTGAGACTATTTTGAACCCTCCACTCTTCATGAAGGATATTTTTGTTAGTTGAACAAGATCTTTTCGTTCAGCACTTGAAAAATGTGCCACTTCCTTCTGGCTTCTGTGGTTACTGATGAGAAATCCACCATCATTGGAATTTTTCCCTTGTAAGTGTGATGTTTCTCTCTCACTATTTTCAGGATTTTTTCCTTTTTTTGCAGGATATGATGGGTGACGTCTGCTCAGTTTTTTTGAATCTGTAGGTTTATGTCTTTTGTCAAATTTGGGGAAATTCTAGCCATTACTTCAGTCTCCCACTTTTTCTCCTCTCATACTGTGATTCAGATCTTTTGTTATACTCCCTTCATCCCTTCAAGTCCCTGAGGTTCTGTTCATTTTTTCCAAGTCATTTTCCCTCTGTTGTTCAGATTAGGTAGTTCTTTTCTTTTGTTCAAACTTCAAGTCACTGATTCTTTCCTCTGTCCTCTCCATTCTACCACCGAGTCCACTACTGAGTTTTTAATTTCATTATATTTTCTAGTTCTAAATGTTCCATTTAATTCTTATTTATATCTTCTATTTATTTGCTGGGCCTTAAAAATTTTTTTGTGTGATAATTGCTCATTGAAGCATTTTTATGATAGCTGCTTTAAAATCCTTGTCAGATAATTCCAGCATTTGAGTCAGCCTAGTTGATGTCTGTTTGTCATCTTTCTCATTTCGGTTGAAATGGTCCTGGTTCCTGGAAAAGTGATTCTCTACTATATTCTGGATATATGCAACATACCTCCTGGGGTTCCAAGCTCACGTTAGTCAATCTGTCTTCTTCCCATCTTTCAGAATTTTATTTTTGTTTTATATATAAAATTCAAAGTTTTTTGCCCTATTTGCCAAGGGGAATAGGAAGCATACTTTTCTGTTGTACTTCT
Source organism: Macroglossus sobrinus (assembly GCA_004027375.1). Lineage (NCBI taxonomy): Eukaryota > Metazoa > Chordata > Mammalia > Chiroptera > Pteropodidae > Macroglossus > Macroglossus sobrinus. The sequence goes on along the minus strand of PVKZ01000915.1, from coordinate 298,109 downwards.
GAACTAGATTTGATATTTCATGACCGCGTCATTTCCATTAAACTGATGTAACTTAATTTGGGTGTTTTCAAATTTTTTTTGGCATTATAAATAACAAACTGATAATCTAGGTGCAGATTATTATTTTGTTAGGATGAATTTCAAGCAGAGAAACTTGTGAGTCAAAGGAACTGCCTAGCTTAAGGCACCTGGAACATTACCAAACTACCTTCCAGAATGTATATTCTTCAAATCAGTCAGTGAAGTACAAAACATTTCTCTTTACACTGCAGTGGAAGTTGGCCATGCTTGTTCCCTGGGATAGTCAGGGACTATTGGCACTTTGTGTGCAAACCACAGCTACCTAATTGTGTGGCTTTTTCTGACTTGGCTAATGAAGTCTCCTCCATAGGGAATTATGGTTCCACTTACACGGGTCCACCAAAATCTTAACCATTCTTTTTATGCAAAAAATCTAAATAAGGCTGTCTTAAAGAGGGAAATACAACAATCTAAAGATGTTCATTGACTTCTAAATTAGACAAAGTTTTCAACAAGATGGTAGCAAAACCAAAAGAAAAAGAAAAAAAGAACTAAATGGTAAATTCAAATGCAACACACATAAGATAATCAATCAAATTACCTATGAATAATGGTAGTTTTATTGACCTTGTTTCACTCCTTATATCTTATTTGCTAGGCTAGAATGTTCAGGATTACATTGAATAGGGGAGACATCCTTTTCTGGTTATTAGTATCAGAGAAAGCTATCAAAATTTCACCATTAAATATAAAAATTACCTTTTTGTTTATATATCATCAGATTAAGGAAGTTTCCATAGACTGATGCTTGTGATTGCTCAAAATCTGTATGTTGAAACCTAATACCCAAATTGTTAGTATTTGGAGGTGGGGCTTTTGGGAGTTGATTAAGTCATTAGGGCAGAGCCCTTATGAATAGCATTAGTGCTTTTATAAAGGAGATCTCAGAGAGCTCCCTTGCCCCTTCCACCTTGTAAGGACATAGTGAGAAGACCATCATCTATTAACTAGGAAGTGGTCTCTTGGACTTAACAGCTTCCAGAAATGGGAGAAATATTTCTAATTCACCCAATCTATGGTATTCTAAAAGCCTGAACAAAGTAAGACACTGATCTTAATGAAAACCCCAGTAAGTGAGAATTAACATAACACTTGAGAAAACCATTTGAACTTATAAACCAAATTTATATGCATACCCAATTAAATTCTATTTCAATTGTTCGGTGTGATGCTTAAGCTCATGTCCCAAGTATAAGAATGCTCACAGTAACATTATTTGTAATAGCTCCTATACAGAAAACAGTTAACGCAGCAAATCTAAAACTGGTAACTTTAGAAAAGTCTGCTCACAAGGTTGGGCAAATGGCTGGCATCTATAAACTAGGCTGATAGACTGTTTCCTACACTGATATAAAACTTTCCCTAACTGAAAAAGTGGAAGTACCTCAAGTGTCCACCATAAGCAAAACATAGCATACACATACAATGAAATATTATTCAGCCATAAAAAGGTAGAAAATTCTGACACATTATACAACATGGATGGACTTTGAAGACTATGTTAAGTGAAATAAGCCATCCACAAAAAGACAAATATCGTTATGATTTCACTTATATGAGGTACCTAGAGTAGTCAAGCAGAATGGTGATTGACAGAAACTGAGGGGAGGAGAGAATGAGGAACTTTTTGTTTAATGGCAAAGAGTTTCAGTTTTGCAAGATAAAAAGATTTCTGGAGGTAGATAGTAGTGATAATTGCACAATGAAAATACTTAATACTACTAAATTGTACACTTTTAAAATGGCAAATTTAACGTGTATCATCATACAACCTTTTAATAATATTTAAAAAGTTATTGCAAGCATGGCCATTTGACAATTGGCTATATCTAAATTACTTTCAAAACTAAAAAATGGTTTACTTTTTTTTTGACAAATGAAACCTGTTATATTTTCTTTACTATTGAAATTATCTTTAAGCATAGATTCTACTCAGTAATTTGTTGCTGAAATTGGCCTAACATTCTGATGTCTGTTTTGTTTCCAATTACAATTCAAACTCATTTTGACATTTAAGGCCAATTTTATTAGTCTAGATCCAGTAGGACTTTTCAATAGTAGTGTAAAATTTGACCAATAAACACATTTTCTTTTCCAGAACAAAAACAAACTGCCCCACACTGGTGGGGGTGGTTCACTGTGCCTAGACTGTTTTGCAAACAATATGGTTTATGCTGAATACTAGTTTTCCTTCTGGAGTCTGGAGTTTCAGTAGGTGCTAGGCAAAGAGTGCCTATGTGCCCAGTCCCCAATAAAAACCTTGGGCAATGAGTCTCTAATAGGCTTCCCTGGGCAGAAACATCAAACACATGTTGCCACATTTTCATTGCTGGGATAGAGTCAGCTCTGTGTGACCAATCATACAAGATAAAGAGCATAAGGAAGCACATGGATTCCTGCAGGTTCCAATTGTGTCTCCTTTATGATCCAGCTGTGGATCCTTATAATGCCTCTGTAATAAATCATAGTTGTTGAGCACAACTATATGTCAGGTCCTGGAAATGCTTCTAGCCAATCTGAGCATGAGAGTATAAAAAGTATAAATTGTGGTATAGTTCTACAATAAAACATAATATTAGCAATGAAAACTAACAACCTACAGTTATACGAATAAACAAAGATTGAATCTCAAATGATTATTTACTGCATTTTGCTTTGTATGAATTTTCTTCCACACTAGAGTGAGAATTGTTTAAGGTAGCAGTTCTTACTCAAACTTTTCAGTCTTAGAATCCCTCTAATTTGTATGAGTTACATCTATCAATTACCATATCAGAAACTAAAACTGAGAATTAGAAAAATATTTATTATTAATCCATTTCAAAATAACTATATTTTCTCAAAAAATGGAGTAAGAAGAATGACACTGTTGTTACAGTTCTGCAAATCTCTTTCATATCTAGCTTAATCAAGTGACATCCTGTGTCAGGCAGCCTCTAAAAAATTCTCACACACTCACAAGAGAGTAAGAGTGAAAAGGCAAGAAACATCTTAGTATGATTATGAAAATAATTTTGACCTCTTAGACTTCCTAAGAGAGGGAACCTCACAAGTCCTTGATTACACTTTGAGAACTTCAATGTTAAAGTTTAATAATGTGATTCATCTTTATCACATATAGAGGCTAACATGCAGGAACATGGGTTCTTTTATAGATATAGGAGGTAAATGTTGAAGAATTCCATTCACAAACATTGGAACTGGTGGAACATCCCTTACATACACTGAGGGTCAGATTTGCATGAGAAGTTGAAGAATAAAATCTCTTTGATATATTTATATAGACCATAAAACTTTTATTTATTTTTTATTTTAAAAATATTTTTAGGTGAGGCAACCCTTGGTTGACCTCACAGACTGCAAAGACCTTGTCAACTTACAATCCTTATTTTTTATTTTTTGTGTCTACAGCACCTGGTCTTCCTAGGCTGGCTCCCATCCAAGTACTAACCAGGCCCGACCATGCTTAGCTTCTGAGATCAGATGGGATTGGGCATGGCCACAGACTAGCCCATGAAACTTTAAATTTTACAAGTTATTATTTTCAAAATTAAACTCACTACTCTTCCTTTCTTTCTAGTTTAGAAATAATGCATCAAGTACTAACTCTATTAACAAAACTTCGTATTAATTTGGTAGAACTCCAACGGCCTGTTGAAATTCAGTTTTAAGAGAAATTTAAAGCTGCTACTGGAATGAAATTAACACCAAAAGAAACAATAAGGTAAAAATTATAGATTTGTTTCTTTAACGAACATTTTTATACACAAAATACACAAATTAACAGTTTTATACAAGTTATATAATAAGTAATCTAGTCTGTAGATTTTGCCATATTGCTACAGGTTTGGGAGTGAGCAGAAGTGTTACAACCTCTCTGCTGGCTTCGGTTCTGAGACATATACTCAGGAATATGTATACTATAGGAAGATGTATACTCAGGAATATGTATACTATAGGAAGATGTTGACAGTGATGCTGTACTTACCACCAGCGCTAGCACAAGAGTCCGAACCTTCTCCCCAATCTCAGGTGAGATGTCATTGCCAAACTGTTGCAGAGTGGTGAGGAAGCGTTTCAACTTGCTCAGCTGCCGAGCACCACAAGTGGCTGGCAACTGTTGATTTGTTAGTGCAGATGATGTGGAAGAGGCAGGACCATTGCTGAACCTCTGTGGTGGTGATGGGGCACCATTCAGGGTAGGAGGAGAATGGTTGGTGCCATTGCTTACTAAAAGAAAGCCAAAATGAAAGACTTAGTTTAAATGTCAAACACAAGGATCTTTGTTGAATTCTTCTTGTTTATATTCTCCTTTATTTGTTCATTTGAATTTTGTAAAGCACATGATAAAAGAGTATATAAAGTATTGTTTCTGCCCTCAATGAAATTGCTACATACACAGACTGTCAGGTACAAAATAATAGAATAACATAGATGTGTTAAAAGTGCAGAGTGCTACTAGAGCACAGAAATGGGACTCTCTAGGTGCCTTGGGCAGAAAGGGTAGGTAGTTTTAAGGCTTTCTGCCACAGGTACTGGATAAGATGTGTCTGGGAGTATATTTCCAAAGACTCATGCACATCTTTTATGTCACATCTCCTTCCCAATATTAGCTTTCCAAAGAAGCTGAGTAGTCACTTTAGAATGTAGCATTGAACAAAACACCCAGAAAACAGAGAGTTGTATTAATATAAGAAATGTTTTTCTAGGCTGTAGGTGTAATGACCTATTCCTGTAATAAGGTATACATCTCTTTGACCATTAAGAATATTTTTACCCATCAGTCAGTTGATCTCTGCCTTGACAGTACTAGAATAATACTGCCAAATTCTTAGCCATTAAATAAAGCGTTTTCTAGATAACATACAGGGCATTCCTATTCTATATTTCTGGTCCACAACCCTTGAGCTAAGTTCTTAGCAGCAATAAATAAAAATCTTCTTCACTAAACAGTGAAATAAAATTACCTAGTGTCTGAAAGTCAATAGATATTCATTTACTCATACCCAGGCTTGAAAGTCTAAGAAGGTAAAACTGTGTCTAAAAATAGATGGAAAAATTTAAGCCAAGACTTAAGCCAAATTTAAAGAACCCATTCATTTAATCTTTACATGAGAAAACTGACATTTACTTATACTTTGCCTAATGTCAACTCATTAATCATGAAAAATTTTCCACTTCCCTTCTTCTTTCTCCAAGACAGTCACAGTTGGCTGACCATCATTATTCCGACTTCTTGACTGGCATTTATGATTAGCATTGCCTTAATTAATTGTATACTTCTTGATGAACACATTACACATCTGTGTATACTGCAACTAGCTAATTTTTGTAAACTGTATACACAGTGGCTTTGTTTATTAGCTAGCAATGTTAAGTCTTCAGAAAAATGATGCTGAATATGACTCACTGCTTAAAAGACTGTTAAGGCTGAGAGAAAAAATGGTGATTTCTGTGTCTTCCATTATAAAAGATTACTAGAGCTCCTGGAAAGAAAGCTCAACACTCAAATTCAGCAATCCAGAAAATTAGTTGCAATGATCTGCCATTTCTGTGTGTTCACGGAAAGGTCAATTGCCATTGGAGGGCTGCCCTCTTTTGAAGAAGCCCATAAAAATAATATACTGCTGTGCTTTTAGCCACCCTGATGCTCAGACTTCTTCACAGCCTCCTTAGTGAAGGCATATGATCACTTTTCCTGAAATAATATCACCTCAAGTAGTCAAATAGGGAGATAAAAAGGGCTAGGTTTATGTATGCATATTTGTATTATCTGTGTCTCGAAATCTGAATGATAGCCTGGGTTTAAGTTTGTTTCACTTCTAGATAGTACTTATATCTAAGGATGAATAGCTTTGAGATAGAAAAGAGAATTTAGAAAAAAGATATCAAATTTTATTTTATTCATGCTGGCTCAGATTGCTACAGTTGCCACTCACTCAATTTCGAATGTTTTGGGGAAATAATTAAAACCTCTATTAAAGCTGTATATCTTAGATTCTCTTCTCCTGCATTTTAAAATAATAAACATTCTTGTGGGTGTATATGCTACTACATTGGGTTTTAGTTTGAATTTCCTTTATAACTAGTAAATTTGAACAACTTAGATTTACTGGCTAATATAATTCTTATGGACTGAACTGTGTGCCCCACAAAGTCCTATGTTGAAGTTTGAATCCCTCAGTAACTCAGAATGTGATATTTGGAGATAGGGCCTTTAAAAATTAAGTGAGGGCACATGGTTGACTTGTACTCCAATATAACTGTTGTACTCAAGAGAAAAGGACAACAAGAATGCACATGGACAGAGGCAACGCTGTGAGAGGGTATAGAGGAAGGAGGCTTCTGCAAGCCTGGGAGAGACAACTCAGAAAAAACAAATAAATCTGTTGACACCTTGATTTTGGACCTCTATCCTCCAGAACTGTGAAAAATTAAACTTCTAATGTTTAAGTCACCCAGTCTGTAGTATTTTAGTATGGCAGCCCTAGCAAACTAATACAGTAATTATTCCCTTTTGTAAAGAAAGTTACATGACAGTCCTGAACACTAGAAGTAGTTTGATAATTTTATGAAACTTAATTCTGATAAATCAATATAATTTGAATTCATTATTTTAGAGCCAAAGAAATTAAGATAGCTACTTATCAGCCAAAGAGTGTAATAAAATATTAAGATCATTAAATTTCCAAATGTCTAAATTAGCTAAGTACTATTCCCAGACAAAAGCAATTTGTAAAAAGTAAGAAATAATCAGAGATATATCTCTGACATACATATATACATATATATGTAAATATATATTTTAGTAGCCATTTTAAAAATGATGAGAATGATATATGCAGAAGGTTTATGGCAGTCACTCACTTAGATCCAAATGTCACTCTCAACCACAAACCCAAGTAATTAAGAGGTCTCACATGCTGTAGGAGTAAATGACACTGGCCTGGGTCCTCCGGGATTTATTGGTGGGAGGGGAGGCATGGTGGGAGGTGAGGATCTTGATTGTATCTTGACTTCCACAGGCGATCCAGGCATTGCTGGCACCCTTTTCTCAGGACCAACTGTGGAGAATAAAAAATACTAAGGTCAGAGTTGTCTACAAAATAATAAGAGTGGTGACAATAATTTAAAATAACATGTTATCCTAGAGGATTGAGAAGTTATGAAAACAATTTAATCAGCTGAATGGAGTAGTCCCCAGAAAGATATCTACCTCTCAATCTTTTGAACTGTGAAGGTTTCCTTATATGGAAAAAGGGTCTTTGAAAATGTAGTTAAGGGTCTTGAGAGGTGGTGATCATGGTGGGATATCTGAGTGGAATCTAAATTGACTATAAATGAAACCCTCATTAGAAGAATTAAAAAGACACACACACAAAGAATGCCTGAAAGACAGACATAGACACAGAGTCTTTGCAGTGTGACAACAGATGAAGAAACTGGAGTGATGTATCTACAAGTGCAAGAATACTAAGGGTCTTGAGTAGCCACCAGAAGTTAAGAGAGAGGTATGGAACAGATTCTTCTGAGGCACCAAGAAGGAATCAATCCTGCTATGCTACTGTCCCCCTACCCTCAACCTTCAGAGTCTTTTGCTTTAAGCCACCCAGTTTGTGAAACTTTGTTACGGCAATCCAAGGAAACTAATATAAGGCAGCAAGGACAAGAGTTGATATGACCTGAAGGTTAACAGTGAGGATAGTGGCTGAGAAAGAAAAAAAATGGGATCTACGGCCATACCACCCTGACTGTGCCCGATCTCATCTGATCTCAGAAGCTAAGCAAGGTTGGGCCTGGTTAGTACTTGGATAGGAGACCACCTAAGAATACCGGGTACTGTAGAAGTTTAGAAAAAAAGTAAAAAGAAAACAAAGGGGGGGGAGTTATTAATTTAGCTTATCTCAACTGCATCCTTTCTTCTCTTTATAAATGAATCAAATTAGTGTATGAGGGGGAAAGGGGGAGGTAATAAACTATCTAGACCCATAGGTGTCAACTGTATGGAATGGAAATAGAATCATAATCAGTTGTATCTATAAATTACTATAAATGATGAAGTACTTAATTTTTATACATATTAACTACTCTAAATAGGAAAAAAGAGGTAGGTTCAACATCTTTGACACCAGGCATATAAATGTTGCTTATGACATTTGTTCAAAAAGATGAAAAGTAGAGATGATTCTAAACTAAGCACAGGCTACTTCACCCATGGGATAATATATAAGCAGCTGTTTGATAACATTAGACAGCACCAAATTCCAAAAAGATGATTTGACAGATTAAACCTAATGATGTCAGAATTAGGTCTGAGCTAGTATGAATAAGACTTGATACTAAAGAGTAAGATTCTATTATCTTTAAAGTTATTTTTACTCATAAAAGAAACCTGTTATATATACTTGGTTAATAATAGGGCCAGGGTTATCATAATCATCTTTAAATTGAGCTATTTTCTCTTAGCAATTCCAAGCTTTTCACTTAAGTACCACGTATTTTTTCTTCATTAACTGCTGAACTCAATGTTAAGTACAAGAAATGAAAACCAAAGGTTCAATGAGAATGTTAAGTCAAAGATTTCTTTGTGAGATCACCATTGTAAACACAACACATACAAGAGCATCCATGACACTGGCAATAGGGCACATCTTCACACATTCACGGGTCCCATCTAATGAGGAAAATATCCCCAAATGTTATTTTTAATACTTCAGTTTGTCACATTTTGGGGAGAGATATAATGAATACAGAAAGTCAATCAAGGAAGCGATGCCCCCAAATTGCAAATCCCATGACAAAAATGTGCCACTCTCTGAAAGCCATGTGGGCTACACTTTGCCAGCTTCCCCATCTCTCTGCCGGGGACATTTTCTTTGTAAAATTGATAGTCGTCCATTCTGATTAGTGGACTAATGAGCTGTTGGTTTGCCTTTTTTCTTCTTGACAGTATTTTCTCAATGCCCTTCAGAGAACAGTTGACACATTTCCAGCTCTTCCATCTGGGGCCCAGCTTTCTGAAGGATGGGGGTTGGGGCGGGGAGAAGGAAAGGAAGGAACTGACAGTTGTCTCACACTGTTCTGTGTTGTGTACGGTGTGCAGCAACCTAGAGGGAGCCTTTCTTCAGACCACCTGCTTTTACAGCATGGGCGCCAAAGGCCTGAGGAGGGCTTAGCAGCGAGATGTGTTTTAACATTCAGCACTTGGCAGAATAAAAAACTCAGAGCAACCCAACTGAAGAACACTGAATTATATACCAATTAAATGGTATATATAGACACTGGGCAAAACCCAGCTCCCAGAGCACTGTTTACAGATTAAAACTACTCATCTCTTGTTCATGTCACTACTCACAAACCTGCAACAGTAGTGTTATTCCTCATGCTTCAAGCAATAACATCATCTAGTAGACAAAGCTGGGTATGAAAACTGAGAGAGTTGATGTGAACTCTTATTTTGTTATGAATGATCTATATTAATTTTATCAAATTATTTCACTTTTCTGGGTCTCATTTTCAATGCATGTAAAATGAGAAATAAGACCTATGTGGTGAGAAAGATGGTAAGGATTAGAGATAATACCTAGACTTGTACTAGGTATAAAGAAAATACTCAACCCACAGTGATGATGATGATTACAAAACTCAAAAAACCAGTGTCAAGTTCTGATTTTATCATATATCTAGCTGTGGGATCAGGTCCAAGTTAATATTAACATTTGTTTCCCACAAAAAATGGGTATACTAGCAATAAATAATCCATCTGACGTAAAAGAAATTACATAGAATGATCCAAGAATTGCAAAAGCACTGAGTACAATGTAAGATAGTATTTTTGTTGGTGGCTGGATGGCACAAATGTACATCATGGTGTAATAGATCTATCTATATCTAGGTGGTTGGTTTATCAGTAGTTGTTCAGATAGTGGATAAGGGGTACACTTCAAAGTAGGCATTTTAACAATCTGCTTGGTGGCTGTGACATGCCTTTATGTCATCACTGTTAGAGTGACTTCATTTTGGAATACTTATAAAGCTGATGTCCATGTTTTGTATTCTAGCTGGATCCCTTGAAAGAAATAGCCATATATGTTGAGCACTTTCAAACTGCAGAGAACCTTAAGAGTTCAAGAAGAAACTCCTCTCTTAATTGTGACTCGAACCCATGAATAGCATTGCTCACACAATCAGAGACTTAAAGTAGTCAGTCCTAGAAAATCAAAATAACCCTTATTTTTGTCATAAAGGTTCAATTTAATTCTAAACATTGTTTTAAGATTCAAAGTAACTGATAATTTAGTCAATCTCTGAGTTTCTGCTTTGCTTATTTTAAATATTTGGATATACATGAAATAAAAACTAAAATTCGAACATATGACTACATACACTTCCCAAATCACTGATGCTTCAAACACCTAACCATGTAACTTTAGCCAAACAACCTGAGCTGAAGAGTGAACATGGAAAGGTATGTATTAATGATTTTACTTCTTCACTGTACAATATACTGAGAATGTCATGAAAACAGAAAACCGATGAAAGACAAAACAAAACAAATAGTTCTCTACGTGAAAGCAGTATTATTTTTTCCCACAAAAGAATTAGAATACTTGAACATGAAACTAGAGTAGAACTATTCCATAGCTGTAAAAGTAATGATGGACATAAACAAAAACATTCCAGATAAATGCTATCTGACAAGAATCCTATGTGATAAATTGCTCACAAATAAGGGCGTGTACAAAAATTACTATGAGGTTGACAAAGAAACAATAAATGGAAGAGGTATAAATAAGAGATTAGGAAATGCAATTATCTGAGAGGAATCAGATGAAAACACTATTACAATTAATCATTTCATTTGGCCATAGAAATGTTTATCTAAGCTGAATTTTGGGGAAAAGAAGATACAGTCAAGTGCTCCTTATTATCATCACTGAGAAAAATAAACTGAATATGAAGCTTTCAATGCACAGTACCGGAATCCTGATCATTCCAAACAGGTTGATCAAGGAAGTCACATCTGTTTCTTTAAAACAAATCAGATTTCTAATTAAGAAACAACTGGGAAGTTTTAAAGAGAATTATCTTTGGAGGCAGAGGCAAAGGTACATGATGTGCTTTTTTATATGTATAAGCATATATTTATATGTTCAAAAATCAATATAAGAAATATTCTTTGCTCCCATTCCTACATACCCCTCCCCATAGGTAACCATTTTAATTAGTTTCCTGTATATCTTTCCATTATTTCTCTCTACAAATGAGCAAAAATGAATATAAATTTTTATCCCACCTCTCATTTATACAAAGGTAGCATAATTACATTAAACCAAATGGTCCCAATAATGGCCTCTCTGTAGCAATGCCTTAGGAAGTGGGATCTATTTCCCTACCCCCTAAATCTGGCCAAGCCCTATGACTTGCTTTGGCCAATGTAATGTGATGAAAATGACATAGTGGCAGTTCTAAGCATCTCTTATAAGTCTCTGATCCTGCCATTAAAGCAAATGCAAACTACTCTGTTGGATGATAAGATCATAAGGAGCAGAGATGAGTCGTAAGATAGCTGATTCTCAAACATATGAAAACCTAACTGAGTCTGATCTGCAACTAGCCGACTGCAGACATATGAATGAGTGAATACAACCAAGTGCAGAACTGCATGATTCATAAGTAAAAAACAGAAGTTTTTTGTTTTAGGCCGCTATGTTTTAGCACTATTTGTTACATGGCAACAGACCAATAGGCAACTGATCTATAACATATAGAAACTTTACTGCTCCTTGGTTTTTTGTTTTTCTTTTGTTTTATAATTTATAATATGTCCGAATTCTTAATTCCACAACCTTGTTTTTAAATAACAGATGTATGATATTCCATTGTGTGGATGTACCATGGTTTATTTAAACAATCTCCTACTGATAGATATAACTGGATTCTTTCCAATCATTTAGAGCTGAATTCTGAGGCTCTCCAGATCTCATGCTACTGACTGCCCTATATTTTCCAGGTTTGGGGAAGAGATAAAGTAAGACAGGGCTCTGAGTTATGTATGGGAAAGCCAGATATATTCAAATGTGTACAAAGTACTAAGAAAATATATCAGTAGAAATGTGACTCTGCATGAAGGCCATAGAAGTTTTTACAGACCATTAAGTAATATATTGAGAAGGCAAACATGCGCTTTCCAGGCAGCACCTAAGGAGAAAAGCACAAAGGGCATAGTTTGAATAGTGCCCCTAAAGTTGAAATCAGAACCAAGGGAAAAATCAGGAAAAAGATTTCCTTGACCACAGTCTCCCTCTTTAATCAGTGCCAAGTTCGGTAAACATTTTGAACAAGTAACTATCAGATGAGAAGTATTTCCAACACTGGCAATTTTAATTTGCTAAAGATAGAGGAAAGAATATCAAATTACTGTTGCCTTATATAAGGGCGTATAAGGATGGATAAACTGATTATGGGCAAAACACACATTTCCTATCCTTACAGCTCTGCCACAAACCTATCCAACTTTCTAACAACAGTCATGCTTCATATACAGAGACAGCCAGAAATATGTTTACAATGACATAAAATTTATCATTCAACAAAAACCAAGGAATAAGGACTCAAGTAACAAAATTACCAGAAAATATTCTGTAAGGAACCCTGAAGGCAGAGATCAATTGAAATAAATTAATATTTTGGTATATACTACCAATAGGGATTAAAAAACAATTTTCTATTCCAAATTTATAAATACATTGGAAAATTAATTATTCTAATATATTCCTATGGCTTAGGGATCAGCAAACTTTTTCTGCAAAGGGCAAGATAGGAAATATTTTTGGCACTGTGGGCCATATGGTCTCTGTCACAACTATGTAACTGCTGTTGTGGCACAGTCTAGACAATACACAAAAGAATGAGCTTGGCTGTGTTCCATTAAAACTTTATTTATAAAGCTAAGCAGTGAGCCATAGCCCCTGCTATGGCTGATTAAAAAACTAGAAAAATTCAAATGTGTAATTCTTTATTTTTATCTATAAAATCAGTTTTTAAAGGTCCACTGAAGTGGTTCGTCTGAATAGCATTTTCATTTTCTTAAGATGGGATATAAAAAGACCTTTACTTACTGACCTACAAGAAAAATAATATACAGCACAAAAATATATTTTGACAGCATTATCTAAAGAAAGAGTACTAACAACATGAAGTCAGAGCTGAGGAGCAGCAAAGATTATGCTCGTTATTGGATGTTCTTTTAAAAATCACACAGACCTAAGAGATCTGCAAAGATGACTACCTGTGAAAAATCACTTGCTTCATTATGCTAATTTCCTCCTTGGTCATTCCTCTTTCCTCTATCTTCCACCAGTGTCATCTGACCCCATACATAGAGATACCCAAAATACGTAAATAATTCTAACAACTCAGTAATAACAACAACCAAACTTTAAAAACAAGCAAAATTTTTTTAGCAGTTCCCAAAAGAAGGAATAGAAATTGCTAATAAGAACATAAAAAGATGTTTGACATACTAGTCATCAAAGAAACACCAATTAAAACACATTGATTAAAAGGAACACGCTACTGATACATATCCAAGAACACGGATGCATATCAAAAGCATTAGGCTAAGTGAAAGATACCAGACACATGATAAAATGACATACTGCATTATCGTATTTATATAAAACTTCAGACAAGACAAAATTAGTGATATAAAGCAGATCAGCAGCTGTTTGGGATGGATGGGAAGAAACCGATTACAAAGAGGCATGTTAAAGGCATGATAAATATTTTTATGGTGATAGAAATATTCTACATCTTTATCGTAATAGCACTAACACAACTGTATACAACAGCTAAAAGTCAAACTGTATACATAAAATGGATAAATTTTATTATATATAAATTATACCATAATAAAGCTGAGAAAAAATTAGCAAACTAAATAAACAATGTTTTTTTAAAATCACAATCGAGTTCATACAAAAAGGCAAAGATAATTTAATATTTTAAAAATCCAATATAATTTACCATATTAAGATTAAAAGAAATACCTTTAAATTACCTCAATAATTACAGAAACAGAAGATCAATTCCTTAACTTGATAAAGGGTCTCTTCCAAAAACTCATATAAAATGTCATACTTATTGGTGAAATATTGTAAGTGCTGCCTTTCAACTCAGAAAGAAGATAAATATGTCTAGTATCAATGCTTTTATTAACATTTACTTGTCAAATTAGAACAGCAAGACTTAAAAAAGATATGAAAAGAAAACTGTCCTTTGTACACACCAGATGACTTGCTATATAGAAAAACAAACAAATCTAACACAGTTGCAATATGCAGGTTCAGCAAGTTTGCTAGAAAGACAGACAACTAAGCTTTTAAAAATTGTATTCCTATATACCAGCAAACATGCAGTAATTTCAAAAAGGTATGAATATACAACAAAAAAAATAAACGACCTGAGAATAAATCTAACACAAGCTATACATGACCAGAGGAGAATATGATGTAAGTAGATTGAAAGACATACAAGGAGACAAATAATTGGAAAGACCTATTATGATTATGCATAGGAAGATTCACTATTACCAATATTGTCTCATTTTAATGTATAATTTCAATATAACATGTTAAATAGCTGGCAGCAAGATAGATAATAAACAACTAAATTGTGGCATATTCATAAATAAATAGTCACTAATAAAATAAGTGAACTATAGTTATCAAGTGAATAAATTCCAAAAGAATTACTGATACTGAAATTGTAGAGAAAACGATTTGATAAAGGAAAAATAAAATAGTTAAATACTTTTATAAACTCTAAAACGAACAATAAAACTTACATATAAGGACTCAATTTACACATGTAGTAAAACATTTAAATGCAAGGGAGTAAACATCAAATTCAGGATAGTGACTACTGCGCAAAGGGAAGGAAACGGATGAAATCAGATACAGTCACAAATTGTAGTTCTAATGTTTTGCCTCGTTAAAAGATGAGGCAAAATGTAAGACAAAACATTAAAATTTGACAAAGCTAAAAGTGGATACACGAGCATTTGTTTTACTGTGCTTTTTTCTTATTTTGTAAGCTTGAAGTATTTCACAAGAAAAAGATCACTGACTACAGTGGGGGAAATGGTGAGATCGTCATGTAGGAAGACACTTCTTAAAAAGTTGTTATAGTGAGAGATGATTGTGCCCTGGGATGGGAGTAGCAATAGGAATGGAAAAAAGGGGTTGGATTTCAAAGATATTTAGAGTTAGAGTAGGCAAGACTTGCTGATTGATTAGATGTGGAGAAAAAGTCAGGGTAACATTTGGAATTATTGACAGAGGCAACTATAGGGAGACTATGATGGAGGGGAGAGATAAGTTCAGTATATAGTGAATATACTCCTTGGCCTCTGAGATAGCCAAGAGGAGGGTTGCAGTTGATAAATTCACAAGTTTGGAGTTGAAAAGAATAGTCTGATCTAGAACAGAGAGTTATCGATATAAAAATGAAAAATTTCCAGCTATGAGATTAAAAGAAAAAGATATGAAATTTCAAAATACAACTAAAATAAACTACAGCTGATTTTTATCCTTGACTTTTACTCCATATTCAGTGTGGATTAAGAATAGCTAGAAACTATTATACATTAAATATTTATTCATACTTTAATAGTTTATTCAGATCCTCTTCTTCAAGCGAGTAATTGGTTTCTTTGGATTGTTTGAAGAGTCAAAGATTTATAACATGTTTACAAGCCCCTAACCCTCACGATTTCCTGTTTTCTGCAATTTGTCCATACTGTTCCACAGAAAATTCTGCTTTGCATTTCTCTTATGTTTTCAGTTTCCAATTCTGGAAAGTCAGGGTTGGCTGCCCATGTCCATCTTCTATCTAAACCAAAACCCTCTTAGGACAATTCCATTCATAGAGAAAGTAAGAGAAAGATAGGAAAGGACAGAAAAAGGAACATAATAAGAAAAATGTTACTTTTGTAGACTGGAATGTAAAAAAGAGTATAGTTGATATTTGTGGAATTTTTCTTTTTGGTATATTTGTTAGGGCTACAATAACAACGTATCAGACTAGGTAGCTTAAGTAATGAAGGTCTATTTTCTCACAATTTTGGAAACTAAAAGTCTGAGAGGTGTTGACAGGGTTGGTTTCTTCTCAGGACTCTCTCTTGGCTTCTTCTCCCTGTATCTTCACATGGTCTCCCTCTCTGACATATTTTTGTCCAACTTGCCTCTTCTTATAAGGACTCCAGTCACAGTGAATTAGGGCCCACCCTAATGACCTCATTTTAATATAATCAGTGCGTTAAAGATATTATCTCCAATTTCAATCATATTCTTAGGTACTTGTGGTTAGGACTTCAACATACAAATTTTTAGGGAACACAATTCAGTCCAATAGTAGAGGTGGGGAGAGATTTTTTTTTTAAAAATGCAGTTAGAGTAAGAATGCTGAACAGCTCTTCCTGAATTGAATTTTAGTATTCTCTTTATTCATTCATTCAAAAATAGTTGAATACCTACAAGGTATCTTACTTCTGAGAACAAAGCAGTAAATAAAATAAGAGTAAATAAAAGAGCTCGAAGAATAATTCTGAGGTTTTTAGCCTGAGCAACTGGAAGGATGGAGAAAATGTGAAAGGAAGAGGGGTAGAGACCAAGGACTAAGTTTGAAATGCCTACTAGATATGCAAATGGGGATGTTGGAAATACAGCTGGATATAAAATTCTGGAGATAGGGCCTGCAGTGGAAAAGTCTGAGCTCATGATTAAATGTTGTCAACTGATGAAATATTGATGTTATTTAAAGCCGAAACTGGTTATCTTAGAGGAAGTGAGTATAGAGTAGAGAAGTTCAAGGACTGATCTGTAGGTACTCCAATTTTGAGGAAACATGGAATTGAGAAAAAAAGACTGAAAATGAGCAGTCCTGTGTCAAGTCATGCAGTACACCTTAAACTCATTCAGAGCTGTACGTCAATTATATCTCAGTAAAACTGAAATGAAATTTTTAAAAGAAAGAAAATGAGCAGCCAAGGAAATGCACTGTGAATTTCAAGTTGAAATATACAAATATTCATGTAGAAATACATTCTAGTTGTTTAGGTTATTATTATAGGGACTGGACCTTATGATTAAGAAAAAAATTTAAAAATCAATTATTCTAAAATTTTAGCTGCTGTCAAAAGTATCAGCAATCAAGAATATAATTACAAAGAAGGTCAGAACAAATACATTATAATACAAAAGCATTTAAGAGACTGCACACAAATCTCACTCCAGAATTTAATTGGGACAAGAACAATGACTGAAGTCTCTTAGACCAGATGAAACAGTTAAAATCAAATTTTCCTTCCTCCCCCAATTTAAAACTAGCTCTTAACTGAAGCAGAATATGTGTGTGTGTGTGTGTGTGTATATATATATATATATATATATATATGAAAAAGTTTACTTGCAACAAAAAATTATATAAAAAGGGCAGTCTGACAAATGGATCAAATTATAAACCAACTCTTTATGACCTTAAAGAGTCAAAGGAAGGCTATTATAGAAAAAAGAAGACTGAGCATGAAACTAGAAGATGTGACTGAATGCTGACTGTTCTGCCAACTTATCAGCTGTGCGCCCTTGAACAAGTCACTCCAGAGCCTTGCTTTTCTCACCTGTAACATGGAGGGAAAGGAGGTGTTGCAAGGCCAATAAAATAAAGAACTCTGTTATGCTATTAAAGTATAAGATATTATTAGACAACTATGCATCAGAAATGTATTAACATTCATTATGCCATTAATACACTGAAAGTAATTAAAGGGTCTCTTCCAATGCTAACGATTTTAATATTTAAAGATACGTTGTAATTGCCTGCCAACATCAAAACCGTGTTGATAATCTTAATGCAACTTAAAAGCAGCAGCAACACAGCTGACTTGATAATGTAAATAGGGAAAAGTGAAATATGGATTGTTGCTTCCCAGCTCCAGCAAATGTTTATTTGGAATAATATAGTTAGCTATTCTAAATGCACACCATCTGTTTCAAGTCTCCATCAAGTTAATATTTCTCACATGAACAAAAATGACTTAAAATTACATTTGATTAGCATCTTGCCTTCCCATGGAGGTTATCCCTACCACAGTCTCAATCTACTGAATCTCAACCTCTTAACATTGTACAGCATTACTATTCTGGCCAAACACATGCAGTCAAAGTCAGATAATTCAGAGAATTAAGGATGTCAGAGAATAAACTAATTCCAGTCTTCTTAGTCAAATAAAATCCTTCTTACATGTTTTTCTGGAGACAGCTTTCCTAAGATTAAAACACAGGTCTCTCTCTGGTTCCATTTACCGATGCATCTGTGCTCAAAGTTCTCTGAGACATAGAACTTTCTAGAATGGTATTTCAGTAAGTCCTCATAGGTCAACTCCAAATTATATTTCAATAATATCACTATCCCATCTCCACAGTTCTTACTTTGCCTCAAGCCACTGTCATCTCTCACCTGTACTACTTCAACTGCCTCCTAGCAACTCTTTCTTCTTCTGCTATTGTTCCTTCCAATCCATTCTCTCCATGTAGCAGCCAAAGTGCTGATTTTAAAACTTCAAACAGTTCTTTTCACAGATCTATTTAAATCCCTCTAAAGGCTTCCCAACACTCTTGCAATAAAACACTAAGTCTTCACCTTGGCTTAAATGCAAAATTCTACCCAGCAGTTCTCAAAGTGTGGTCTGAGAACCCTTGGGAATTCTAGAGACCCACTGGGGAGGGTTGGAGAAGGGGTGTACATCTGTAAATGGAGGCTCAAAACTATTTTCATAATAATAAGATTATCTGTTTTCTTCACTCTTACTCTTTCATAGCGTATAGTGGTTTTTGTCCAGTGACTATATAATGAATGATAGCATAAGAGACTTAATACAGAAGCAGATATGAGAATTCAGTTATATTCTATTAAGCTAGTCTTTGGAGATTTACAAAACTATAACAGTGCTACTCTTATTAAATGTTTGCTTTGAATATCAATAACATTTTATTAAAATGATTTTTACATGTAATAAGTTTATTATTTTAAAGGCATTAACATTGTAAAAGTTTAATTTCTGATAGGAATGTGTGTGTGTGTGTGTGTGTGTGTGTGTGTGTGTGTGTGTGTGTGTATTAACATAAAAAATGATCGTTGGGGTCCATAATAAAACAATGCAAAGAAATTCTGAAACCAAAGAGTTTGAGAACTGCTGACCTAGCCCATGCCTATTTCTCCAATCTCATATCCTATCTGTTCTGCCCTCAAGATGATTTAGCTAGACTGACTTTCTTTCTACTTCTCAAATATAGCAAGAGAACTCCCATTTCAGTGCCTATTCCTTTGGTGTAAAATTGGCTTCCTCTAAGTTGTTACACGGCTGGCTGACTCTATCATTCAAATGTCAGCACAAATGTCATTTCCTCAGAAGGAGCATCCTTAACTAAAATTGCTCTCCACTCTTCCTACCAGACCATTCCATGACCTTGGTTTTTTTCATTGTACTTATTATCATTGCACTAATTAGACTGACTAACTGATGGCCATCTTTGGGGAAATAATGGCCTTGTCTATTTACCACATCCTCAATACCTAGAACAAGAAACATCAAATCACAATGATCAAAATTGGCATATCTCAAAGCTTGGCTGAACTTGAACTATCCTTTCACTCACATCTCCCCATTTTCAATGAGTCAGCATATCTTGTCATTTCTACCCCATACCGACCCTCAACCCTCTACTCTCAGAGACACTGTCTTAGATTAATTAGCCCATCACGGTTGAAAGTGGGATCTAAGATACAACCTATTCTGCATTCTCCCACCAGGCATCCATTTAATCAAGAACCCCCATTCTCTGTTGTCTTTTGTTCTTCAGACTGGCTTTCATGATTATCAGTTGCTAAATATGCTAGCATCCATTCTCACATTCTCATGAACAGTTCTATGTATATCCCCATTAGCAGGGTCTCCTATAAGTCATAATCATCCCATGGTCACACTAACTCCATTTCCTAGACTTTTTTCCCCTTTCTCTAGATACATTTAAATCTTCCCCAACACTTTTTGTTCCAATTTGTTCATCCTGTTTTCATCAGCTGTCACCATGCCTAGGACATTATAAGCAAGAATAGTGGTTTGATAATAATTATTACTTGATCAACAGGAAAAAGAAGACATAAAAGGTAATTATGCTATTTAATTCTGCTGAAGTATGATGGTAATATTAATAGCACAAGTATAAGCAAGTTATGGTTACTCTAATTCTAGGCCACAGACTGTCCCATTAATCTTAAAAATTCATACAACTTTATCTGACATTCTAGAGACAAAATGTGTTTAGAACTATATAAATCCATCTTTAAAAAGAAAGATACTGCTCAAAAGTACATGCACTATTAATGCATCATCATACATATAATGAAGACAGTATATAATGTTATATAAATCATGAATCCATTAATGGTGCTAACTATACAAAAAGCTGAATATCTGTTTTTTAAATTGCTGGGGAAGATCACAGAAGAATACAGACATCAAATCTTTTGTTCATACAACTCTCCCCATAAGGCCTTTCCATCCCAAAGATGCTATATTTATCTAGATCCATCCTCCCCCATATACACACAGCTGTTACTCCTTCAGACTGGAAAATATTAAATTTTAAAAGGCTGTTAACTTTTGCTATTTTATTGATATTCTATTAAGCAAAAATGTTTGCCCAATGCCCAGTCCCATCTTTCAAGTACTAGGAAAGCAACAACCAAGTTAACGGCAATTAAATTTTTTTTCTAAATCGTATTACCATGCTAAGTTAACTTGTATGTACAAAAATATAATTTTATTCTTCAAACTTTAAAAAGAGCTTGCCAGTAATAGAGCTCCACTTGGTTCCACATCTCTTAATACTTGAAAAAGTGATTCATATGACCGCAGTGTAAAGAATGGCTAGCCAGTCCATCAGTTTCTGCTTTGTGGTGGATACCATAAAAACAGAATTGTACTCAGAGGAATATTGGGGACCAAAGATAAAGCTCTCTTTCAAGATAGTAAGCCTTTGGACAATCTACCGGATGGGCTGACATCCAGTTTCTGTTAGGGAACTATGGGCACTTGAGAGTTTGCCTTACTGCAAAGATAGTGAGTACATGCCATTGTCACACGACTAAAAAATGGTTCTTGGTAATGGTCACTAATTGGTAATAGATCTTCTGGGGTCTTTCCCTGGTCAAATATTTGATGAAAGCTATCTTAAGACCAATCAAAAGACAAACGGTCATGTAAACCCACCAAATCCCATATGCCTGCTGCACATAGCCACAGGAAAGCCAAGGAAAAAAAATAAAGCTCCATGTTTTAATTCAATCTGGTTTCTAACAGTTTACTTACTAAATGCTCTTTCTGGGGAAACAAAGACTTTAAAAATTTAACAAAAACAAAAGAGCTGAGGGTTTCAACTACTTTTTGGAAGCTCTCTGTGGGTAGCACAATGGGATTACAAACATTTTAGAGTTTATGAGCAGATGTGTTCCAGAGTCATATCAATAATTATGCACTAAATTTTGAATACTAAGAGAAAGCTTCTGATAAGTCCACGTGTAAGGCAAAAATTCTTTCTATAACTCTATACAACTTAGTACAAATTCCCATGTCTTCTAAGTGTAGATTTTCGCATAGGATTTCATAATATACAGATGAGTTGCCCAATATAATAACCATTCACCACATATAGCTTAATGAGCACTTGAAAGGTGGCTAGTTTAGATTGAAATGTACTATTAGTAAAATAATACCAAGTTTCAAAGCTTTAGTACTAAAAAAGGGAATATAAAGTATGAGTTTTTTTATTATGTTGAAATATTTTAAACATATTAACTTAAAGCATTTTCACTTTTTAAAAAATAAAATTACTAGAAAATTTCACATATGTAGGTCTTATTTGTGGCTTGCATTATATTTCAATTGCATAGCTACAATGTAGGAATATGATACAGTGACAAAGGAAACAAATTCTCTGGATTCGGACAAACAATTCAAATTGAGGATCTGCTACTTTTCTACCTCTTTGACAGTGAGAATAGTTCCTCCTCAAAGTCTCAGTTTCCCTGTTTATAACATGCAGTCAATACTGTCCAGGTGCCAGGGTTGCTATTGACAATCAAATGATTTAAAAATAGAACAACCTAGCAGAGACTCCACACCAAAGAAACAAATTCATTGTTTTTATTTGAGGAAAATCTGGACAATGATAACCTCATGTTCAAGCTGAGCAATTAAGATGAAATAGTTTTAGTTCATTCCTCTTTTTTAGAATGTAAAGTCAAAATAAAGATAGGTCATTTAACTGATCTTTTATGGGCCTAAATCTTGGAAGAATGTATGATGTATATATGTGAACGAAGTGCTTTATTACAATGAATCTGGGGGGAGCAGTGTCAGATAAATATCCTAACAACAAAGGGGATCAAATACATGGTAGCTGAAGGAAACTGGACTCTGGTGGCAATCATACAATAGAATATATAGATGTCAAATTATAATGTACACCTGAAAAATTTCATAATTGTATTAACCAATGTTGCCCCAATAAACTTAAAAAATAAATAAATAAAAAATATCCTCACAACAGATAAAGACTAGGGAAGGGAATGTCTCCTCAGCCTCCTTGAGCTCTTTGTGCCTGGTTGAACTTCTTGTATTTGACTTCCAATTCCCTAGGTCAGATTCATTCACTTGTGCATCTTCCACAGCCCAAACTATCCTCTGCTATTCATCACCATTTTTAAGTTTTAGCTCCAGTTTAAGCCATATGTTTTGCATTTACACTCTTGAAGTTTCCATCTACCAAAATCTTGCTTTTTCCTTGTTTTTATTAGAAATAAGTCTTCAGTTTAACCAAAAGTTTTTTTATGAGAGGAAAGAGGGCTATATATAGAAATGAGTTTCTTTTCCCCCCTTCTTTCATCTCCTTAATGTTAAACCATCCCTGCATTATAGGATCATATTTCTTGATTAGGCTGTGATCACTCTTATATAGTGTTGTTCTTTACAATAAACCAAAAATAAAGAGAAAAGATAAGGTAACCTATGTCTTTTGAAAAGGCCACAAGTGAAGGAGCAAAAAGAAAAATTATGAGCTTATTGACAATATTACTATTTTGGTTAATGTAAATGTGTGTTTATTTGTGCTTAGATTTCTATCTTAATTACAGAAAATATTCTAGAATGTTTATTTTTTTCTTCTATAAGTTAATCATTTTAATTAACAGTTGAGCAGAGCTAAAACAAAGACTAAACACATATTTTAAATTAAAATATCAACAAAAAATAATAGTTGAGTCTGTATGTCTGTATGTCTACATGGAAGTTTCAATTTTCCTCTTACAATGAGAAGACCTAATGATTCACTCTAAATTCCTGACTTCATCACTATCAAAAATTTCTAACTCAATTTAAACAATATAAATGAAACAATGTTTGCAACAAATGGTCCAGAATTGAGCATCTGCCTCTCATTTGCCTTGGAACAAAAATCGTGAGTTAAGATTAATGGCTTTAAATGCCAAACAGTCCAGATATAACAAGTTAAAATGAAATATATATGAATAATTCAACTTTAGGTCTTGAAAACATCCAAGATGTTATGTTTTCCATACAAGTCCACTTAAGGAAAAGTAATTAAAATTTTAATCAACAAAGGCAAAGAGTATTACATGTAAGTACTGAAGTTTAGATTTAGGTAGAGACAATTCTAGGAGATTCTCCTATATACTTTTAGAAAGCTAACAATCAAGTTCATAGCTTCTAAGTGATTAGAACAATATTGAACGTCTGTGCCCTAATTATGAACCTTCTACGAAAAAGAAAAATTAAAAGTCAAATCACGGGACTTTTTCCTGATTCAGAGCTGCCTTTCTCTCTTTACTTCCCTATTATGAATCTCGTTGTCCATTCATGCTCTAAGCACAAAGAACTTTTGATTATTTAGAAACTCTTGACTATGAAGGATCTTAAGATTTTCTCTATTTTAAACTCATATCCAATGAGAGAATCTGTTATAGAATATGAATGGATTTCATGAATCCAGTCTCTGCTAAAACCTTCAGAGAAAGACAGGATGAGTAGGTTCCATTGTTTTGCGTAAGGAACCAATATCAATAGGAATCCTCAGTTTACTCATCTCTGAAATAAGGGATAACAATGTGAATAGCTAATTGTAGTGTTGATAGGATTGCATGAGTATATCCAGGCAGCACTTCTACACACTTATATAAAGTGCCATACCCATTAATTAGCTACTTATTTTAGGGAATTGGACAAATGATTAAAAAGAGACTAATATGTAAAGAATGACAAAATAATTAAACCTAGATTTCAGTAGCTAACCAGGTAGGGTAATCATGCTGTTCTAACTTTCAATTTACCATAGCCAAGGTTTTAATATGAATTTCTCCAACATTTCCTCGACAGTCTTCCATGACTCTGCCAAAGCATAACAAAATGAGATGGTAAATTTTGGAAGAAAATAATGATGTATTTCCAGTTCAAACTGTAAGGGCTTTATAGATCATGTATATGCTTGTTACCTTCCATTAGTTATAGTATCCGATTACTAATGTACTAGAAAGAAAAAGTACAGAAATAAATGTATTTTGAAGTAGCAACATTCAATTAGGGAGTTAAAACACAATTTTTCTACCATTTGACTGTAAGACCTTGCTCCTGGGAATTTGTCCTTAAAAAAAAAAAAAAAAAAACTCAAGGGAAAAAGCAATTTATACCACAGAGGAATGGTTAATTACATGGTGGAACTGCATGTCAATTTAAACTGTGAAGGCATTAAGAATTATAATTATAAAGACGATTCAGCACTTGGGGAAATGCATATAATACAAAACTGTGTAGGGGGAAAGCCTCCTAATGTAGTATAATTACCATTATTTATTAAGAAAATATAGATACATATTTGAATATATGTATGGAAAGGAATCTGAAAATGAATTAAAGGCATGGTGGGGACAACAGGTAAATACCAATTTCCTTGAATTATTTTGGAGCCTTGATTATATAATATTTTAATTTGCTCTCACTAAATTTTCTTTTCCACAGAAGACACCCACTGGGCTGCCAAGCATTCCTAACATGTTAAATCTTCTTTCATATACAAGCAATATGATCTAGTTACAGTGACTTCATTTTTGAAACCAAAATTTTGACAAGTGGTTAGGGTCAGGGAACAAAGGGGTGGATTATTTGAAATAGGAAGCATGGCAGAAAAATCAAGATTTGAAAGTCAGAAACACATATGGGTAAAAATATGCTCTTAACTTAGACCAACTGTCCTAGGTTACAATCTCAATAACTTGATTATATGACCAAAGGCATATCAGTTAATCTGTCAAAATCTCATTATGAGTTAAACAATATCATTTTTTGGTACACAGTAAATGCTTAAACAAATAAGCACTCCTAAAAAGGTGGTTCACTATAAAATAGGCAACTAAATCTGCCTCTCTCCCCAAACTGCTTTGTCATCAGGAAATAAAGTTACCAATCCCATTCTAAACGGCAAACCATTTTACAAAACATACCACCACCACCCATCACCATCACTGTCATTTTTTTGTTTGTTTTGTTGAGCGATTTTTATAATAGCCGACATTCAGTACTCAATACATATTGTGTCTGTGTTGGTTACTGTGATAAGTACTAGGGAACCAAGACTAATGAGGTGGGGTCCCTGTCCCCAAAGAACTTGCAGCCATCACCATGGGGATGGCATACAGCTGACACAAGTATGGCCATCCTTCTGTGTTTCTGTCCTTACTCATATCAACCATTAATCACACATTCCTCCAATGCACCTGGAAGCAGCCTCAGGACAGGATACCCAAATCCACCACCACCAGGCATAGCTGCTAATCCTAAAATTACTTGACATTCCTTTATCATCAAAGACCCTGATGTCTTCTACTACAGTGATAATCATGATATTATGGCAGCTACTATACTTGGAGACTCTGTTCTAGGAGCTTGATACCCACATCTCCTTCAATCCTGTTTTTTCTACAGTGGTTGGTTAGGAGAAATTTTATGTGGTCATCAGTTTGATGAAATTAAATGTCCTTCAGACAAATTCTCTAAAAGTGATGGATATTTCACATTAGAGATAATGAGAGAGCTAGTAAGATCTTCTCCCCAAGATGGCTTCAGCATAAGGAAATATTCACACTCAGTTCTCATTATAGAAGCAGTAGAGTCCTCAAGTCCAGTATCCCTTGGTGTGACACGACCCACTACATTCACTCATAGCAAATACCTGCACCCTTCTGTGTCACACTCTAGTGGGACTTGGGGGAAGGGAGAACCAACACATATACTCGTGCTTGCTGTGCCATAAGTAACAAAGTCTTTTGACTCTGACCCAAGATTGTTGGATCTTGTTCCAGCATCTCTCAATCAAAACACAAGTGTCTCTGATACGTTGGAGGGAATCTTCTAGATCCAAGCCTCTGGATTTGCAGCTGGTTGGCAGGGTTTACTTCACTCCATTAGTTTTTCTTTCTGCTGTTGTCAAGAACACATGGAGGGAGGGGTCATCATCAGCTGGTTTCTCATATGCTAGGCCTGACCTTGTCTTCTGATATGTGTCCGTGGGTGCCCACCTTGGCCTCTTCCACCTTCTTGAGGGCTCTCGAACTGAGTGGCACCCTGATTCTCATGACTTTGTTCCAATAAGAACCACATTGGAGCCCTCTCTCAGTCTGGAGTTCATCATCCATGATTATGGTTACTACTATTACTATTACTGTTAACCAAGAAGCCAACTGAAGACGCTGGCTAGAGTTTACCTAATGGGCTAAGGAAGAAATCTTCTAATCCAAGAGTGTCATTTAAACCTAATGACAAAGATGAGAGTATGCAATCAAGAAGGGGAAATAGAAAGCAAGTCTGTAATTAAATGCAAGGTTTGGCTGGTATAAGAGGGGGTATAGAAAAGTGATTCAGCATTAAGACAGTTGCCTTTTGAGAGTGAAAATGCTGAAAATGAATGTATACTATACAGTATAATTCTCAAAGTAAGAATACATCTGACGGAATGGTTTCTAAATTCATTGCTGGTAGGGTTTTGGTCACCACCTAAATCCAAACCTAGTGACTTAAGATAGGACTTAAATATACCCAATCAACATCACTCTGTGATTTACAACTTAAATTCAACAAATAATCCATTCCCAAATGTATGTAATTTATCTTTGTTAGGTGATAAAAAACAGGTGATTAAAAAATGTTTACTAAATATGATTTATTTGATATAAAATACTAATACTATCAATTATACACATACTCTTAACTAAGAAAACACCCAGAACCTCAAACATATTCAAATTATTGATTCATAAAAAAACGGTTATCTCCTCAAATAAGACTTATAATTAGTTGAAGAACATTAAACTAGAAAGTCATATAGTCAGTTAGTCTGTCCAGATAAAGGAAATAAGATCCAGACAAGGTCATGGAGCTTAGGCATAGCCCTGGGAAAAGGCCCATTACCATGAGGATAGAACAACTTTACAATAATGACAAAACCAAAACCACTAATTCTCAAATTATTAAAATACTATTCTCATATAAAGATTGGTAGATGATAGTATAATCTATTGTAAATAGTGATATATGACAAAGACAATGCATATTCTGGGTCTACTTTTCCACTGAAATAATGACAAATATATAGCAACATAGAAAAGGCATTGGTATAATTAATATAAAAGTTAAGAGCAGGATATAATATATTCAAGGAAATAACATGTAAAATAGTATATTCATAGGCAAAAACTGGCAAGAAATATGGAAAAAACAAAAAGCTGGTTTTAATAAAAGGTAATGCCATCATTTCTAAAGCAAGAAGTTGCCATGATGATTCATTTTATCAATCATCACTGAATGCTAACATGACCTGAGCACTTGAGGGTGCTCAGAATACAAAGATGAAGCTGCAATTCCAAACCTTAAGAATTTATGGTGTAGCTGGGTGATCTCAGGAGGGGACCCCAAGTAGACTGAGAGTGGGGACACACAAAAAAGGGAAGACTTCGCCGAATCTTATAAAGATAATCAAATCATATTGTATTATCATCATCTAAGATGCTATGTTCTTTCATGGCCACCACTGAGATAGCTAATGAAGACTTCTGCCCATCAAATGAGGAGTATTATCCACATACACTAATGCTTTTGTAACCAAATCCAGGTGTCCACATGCAGATCCCAAGTTACAAATGTCTCCTCTAGAAACTTTACTCTGCCTACCTTCCTAACATACATCTTAGTTCACTGGTTTGCAAATTTTAAGGCTAACTTTTCATTCTGTATTTGAGAACAGGGAACAGATGGCCCACACAGTATAAACTCTCCCAAGAACTAATTTTTACCAATCACATGTGGTTAAAACCCAGATTTATACCTACAGATTAGTGAGCAACAGAAACCCTCATAATGACTTGACAATTATTCAGTGTGACAGCTGTTTGTACCACTACCAAATGTGAGTTTTAAAACATGGGCTAACACCTCTGGTTCCTGCGGGTTAAAACAAAACAAAAAACAAAGAACCTAAGTTACAATATTGATAACAGGTATAAAAAGAGTCTGAAGAGAAATTTTTATAAGGTGAGCAATACTTAGAAACTTTATAACCAGTAAAGAAAACCATAAACATACATGCTTACTAATTCCAATGTTCATGCTGTATACAATGGCTTCAGGACATATTTTCATTAAAAAACGAAAACCAAAAAAAAAAAAAGGCAACATAACTATCTGTATGCTACAGATGAGTCCTAAACAAATGGTAAAAAATATCACCTTCTTGGGTGATATTTTTGACGCTCTATCAGCTGCTGCATAATAAAAAACATCAAAAAGCTTCTGTTCTGATCATAAGGCCCTAAATGTATAATTTGTTCATTTTTGTTTCAGCAGAGGCCAGAGCCTGCCTCTTGTGTTGTAAGCCACTTGGAACTTGGGGCCATGTCTGTCTTGATCACTGCTGTATTCCCAGGGCCAAGTCTGGTGGTCAGAACATAATACACACTTATTAATTTTTTAAAAATTGTCTAAGTCAGCTCTTAGGTATTTCTTAGTGGGTTATACAGAACAGTCATGTTTTTCTAGAACTAGAACTATTAAGTTAAAAAATGATCAAGATGGGAAATTCAGATCAGAACTTCAACTATGATTTAAATTCAAATAAAAACAAGGTAAATATTGGCTTTGCTTCTGATGGGAGATAACTCAAACAGTTCTTCTATTTTAAAGCAATTTATTCCATACTTTTATATATATACACTTTATTTTAAATATAAGAGAAATTATACTCTGTGGTAATATTACTCTGCAATTTTTCATTGAAACTACATAAAATGTATATTCCCAATTTTGTAAAAGTTTTATAAATACAAGAGTATCTCTGCATTAAAAGCAAGATAAGTGGGATAGACACTAAGAAGTTATTTATATAAGGGTAAGATACAGAATAGTGAAAACGATTTCAAAAAAGAGTAAGGTTAAAGGACAAACCACTTAATGGCAAGTGACTTTTAGTAAAAGTGCCAAATCAATTCAATGGGGGAAAAGTCCTTTTAACAAATATTGCTGGAACTAAATACCCAAGTGAAAAAAAAAATCAATCTCAATCCTATGTCATCACTCCTTCCACAAAAACTAATTCAGGATGGATAGTAGACTAAAACCTAAAATCAATAAGTTTCTGTAAAAAGAACAGGCAAATATCTTCATGACCTTTGGTAATACAAAAGTAGACAACTATAAAAACGTATCAGATTAAATAAAATATCTGTGCATTTTATGTTAACTATATATTTTAAACATCAGCACAAAAGGCTTCTAATACTTATTCTATTCCCCACCTCTAAGGGCACTTACTGCGTATAGATGTTATATCTTGTTGGCATGTGGAAATCATATCAAGTCTCTGTCAATAGCTATGTAAGGGTCTTCTTTCAGACTTTCTGTACAGCCAGTTTATGCCATCCTTCAGATTTCCTAAAGAGTGAGCTTCATAATCAGACCAGCAATCTTGCATCCTGACTGACCAGCATTCACTTCTAATCAATAACAGATGTGGGAATTATGCCAGAGTGGGCCTTATGCCAAAGTAACAATTTTTCTCCTATTCAAGAGCAATACCCTTCTTAAGCTCCAAGTCATCCAAACAGAGAGAATGACATCTGGAAATTCACTGTAATGCCATGTGTTTGGCCCCTTTGGATGATAGCTGTAGGCACTGAAAGGAGAGGGTTGCTGTGCCAGCCTCATGTGACACTGCAGAGTATAGCAACTCCACAACCTTGCAATGTGGAAAAAGTGCTAAAAGCTCAAAAGGAAAAGCAGGAGTAAATGGGTACAAGCTGAATTCTTTTAATAAAATTCCTGTTATTTTTTTTTAATTGTTATTTATTTCTATATTCAATTTAGGCTCCAACTGTCTATTTGTTCATAGCCTTGACTTCTCAAATCTTCACCACTTTTCTGGGATCTATTTTTTAAAAAACTAATACTCTCAAGAAAGCAAATGCTCACTAGAAATAAATACAATCATATAAACTGCCTTAGAAAACATTATAAAATTTTAGAGATGTAGGACAATTTGATTAGGTTTACAAGCACTGAAGTAGTCAGCTGTAAAGAAAAAAAGGGATGGGAATAGGCCATTTAATTTTTGGTCTGATTTTGTTTCTGTAACTGTATTATTCTTACACTAATTTTGTGATATTTTTATGTTATTTGTGTTATGCAGCCATTTATTCTAAAAGGTGACTAAAAAGTGACCAATTAATAACAAAGGAAAACTGATTTAAAAGCCTTTCTTCAGATGCCCATTAACATTATAGACCTTTTCTTAATCAATACTGATAATGAAGCAGGCTTCCAGTTACCCAAGATTTGGGTTGGGCAGGACACTTTCTTGCTGGGAAAGATAGTATAAATCAGGAAGTAACTATAATAATAGCTACGGTTACTCTTCATTTCTATTTATTCATTTGTAAATTATAACATTTAACCAATATGTGCAAAAAATGGTGCTGAGCACTCTATAAATTATTTATGCAACACCACCAAGACAATGGGAGATGACATCATCATTACCACTTTACTCAACCCGAGAAATTAAATTATGCCCAAGGTCATATAGCTAAAATGAGGTGACAGCTCCGCTGGACTCCAGTTCCCATAATTATAGCAAAAGAAATCTAAATTAATTGATGCTGAAAGAGTGAATTACAGGACTCGATGAAGTTTGTGCATTGTGACTAAGAATTTAACAAAAGATAAAACATTGATCGTAGTGCAAAGAGACTTCATATTCTTCTATAATTCCTGTCTTCATAAACATATGAAGGCAAATGTAGAAAGTCCATAGCTGAAGTGGGCTCTGGGGAAGTTAGAAGGCTAAAAAGTAGAAGCTATTATGTGGGAACCCATTTATGTCCTCAACTGACAATTAAAGAGGCTTCTTACAAAGCAGGCCCACTCTCTCAAATGAATAGACTTAAGGAGTAAGAAAAAATAAAGCATGATTTTGAAAATGTTGGCTCCACATCAAGATCACCCTTTTTTTTTTCCCAGTATAGCTTCTCAAACTTAACAATTCAAATGTTATTTTCTTCACTAATGGGTAAATACTATGTATAGATACAAATATGAAGGATCAACAACTGTCACTGCTCATTGAGATAACTATTTTAACAAGGACACCCTAAAACATAACCAGGTATTCTACTGTGTTTTCCAAGAGAGGATGAAGCATAGAGACAGATCAAAACCAGCTAGAAAACAAAATCACTGGCAAACATCTCAGTGATGCAATTAGCACCTACTCAATTCATCTGTTAAGATAGCTCAATCTTATTTTGGCATTAAATTAAAATTGGTATAGGAAAGATGGAATAAACATGGCAATAAGTGAACTGGGAAAAGTACCAACTATGGGATCTCATGGACAGCTCCACCCAATACACAATATAAGTCTTAGAGATGGAGCAAACTATAAATCTGGAGTGGTTTAATCTGCATTCTTCCAAACCCTGGGATTCTTCACAAGTTTGAGCAGAAATATGAATATGCTGTAGCAAAAGGCTACAGCTGCAGCTTGCAGATGTCGGGCTGTTAGCTCTGTGATCAGCTACCATGCTGTCTGCCTTGCTGGCTTCCCTCCTGGTCACTGCCTCATCAGTCAGCACTATGGCTGTGCCCAGAGGACTCAGAGAGGTTCTTCTGTTGGACAGCACCTTTTGTAATCAAGCAAAGGAAAAATACCTTATCGAGGAACTGAGAGTCATCACAGAAAATTCTCTTCAAGATTCTTGCCTCTTAATGACCAACCCTGGGGGAAGAAAATGCTCATAAAAAATGCTCATGATGATGAGTCTCAATTTTATCCTCCATAAAAATAGAAATACTACCACCTGGTTTTTATTTCCTATCCCTGGGGGACTGTTATGAGGATAAAAAGCTTTGAAAATTAAAAGCACAATGCAAATATAAGGCTATATTATAGTGGGGATTGATCCAAATAACATAAATGGAAGGTAGATGGGTACTTTGGCAGGGCAAATAACCATGTCTGCCATCAGAGCAAACTTCTAAGTTCCAGTATCTATTTATAAATTAAGAAGGGTTCTCCAATAGCAATTAAAAAGGCATATAAAGCCTATAAAACAGGCCGTAAATTGCCCTGCCTACCCTATCTCTGACACTTTGGAAACTCACACTTCAGGTCCAACAGAAAATTCACCTCTTTATTAGCCCTCCCGGGTAACTGTACCTTGACAGAATAAGCTCTTCCATATCTGCACTCACGTCCGCTTATGAACACCTGCATGATGTCATCTGTCATACTGCACCACCAGAAATTTGTTTCTGTGCCTGTCTCCCTCCACTAGCTAGCTCACTTGAGTTCCCTGAGTGCTTAACTTTTATAATCATAGAATCTATCCAGTATATCCGATACATAGTAGAGGCTGTAACTCTTTTCTAATTCCAATTAACTAAAATGCAGTTAAGTACAGAAATGTCTCTATGCTTTTTCTATTG
Source organism: Macroglossus sobrinus (assembly GCA_004027375.1). Classification (NCBI taxonomy): domain Eukaryota; kingdom Metazoa; phylum Chordata; class Mammalia; order Chiroptera; family Pteropodidae; genus Macroglossus; species Macroglossus sobrinus. The sequence continues at coordinate 264,865 of PVKZ01000915.1, read as the reverse complement.
AGGCATAACTTCCCAGACTGGGTACCAAGGAACAGTGGAGATGTGTGAATGATTATGTGTAAGGAGACACTGATAACATCAGCCTGGGATGGCCAATCAGAAATCATGTTTTCTGTGTGCTATAATGTGAAAGGTTGGAAAACACTATATAAAGCTGTAGTGAACTTAAAGTTTTTAAATATTAAGCTAACAGAAAAGTGTACAAATAGTGACATCAATTGAGGCATTAAGAAAAAATACAATGACTAGAATAACTGCTTCACATACTGTTAACTAGAAAATAAATGTTTCGGAACATTGGCATCAGGTAAAGCATCATATCATAAAAGAGAAAAATAACACAGACACCTCGCATAGCAGTCAGTCTGTGTAAACACCATATGGTCTGCTAATTTAATCAAAAAGAACCCCAGAATTTACTTTTTCATCCTGCAGATAGAAATTAAAATAAAGTTGCTAGAAATATTTTAGAAAGTATTTTGCCACCACCAAATGTTTAATAAAACACATACAGTACCCAAGTTTATTCACTCCTTTTAAATCTCCCTTTGAATGCACAAACACCCTTTATAGGCTACATTAAATACAACTAATCAGTCTTTTCATTTTCATTTATATTTTAAATCCAATCATTACCTTGCATTACCTCCCACTCTCCTCAACTCAGCTCCCCTCAAAAGTTCAAATCCTCTGGCCTTCTCTATTCCACTTACAACAGTCAATTCAGATCTTTACCACCTCTTGCCCTGACTACAGTAATCATCTCAAAATGGTCTAAGGCTGCTCCCTTGAAATTCACCTTTTACCCCAAAGCCTCCATTATCAAAAATGCCAACCAAGTCACATTTCCCTGCTTTAAAAAAAAAAAAAAAAAAAAGGCATAAAACAAAAAACTCCAAGAGTCCTAATTCTATTTTCTACAGGATAAAGTCTGGGATCCTGAATATAGCACAGAATATCTGTATAACCAAGACACTGACTATCTCTCCAGTCTCATTATCCCCCACTTTGACCTCATACTTTACTAGGACTCTTCTCTCCACCTTCTCCAGGCTAACTTTTATTCATACCTGAAGAACTGACTTGGGTATCATCTCTTCACACTACACCTTTCCTGATTCACTATGCTAAAAGGTTAGTGCAGGGCTAAGTGGCAACAGCCTCATTCCACTTAGGATCCTTCTCCAAATTCCTTGGGTCTTGATCCTCTACTATTTTTAAGGGCCGTTTTTTTAATCTGCCTTTTATTGTATGCCACCTCAACCCCATTTGAATACAAATAAATGTTAAAGCAAAAAGACTTTGCAAATTATTTTAAGAAAAAAAGTGTATTTTTGTTATTAAATATGTCCTCTATTATATATGACTGTTTGACATGAACCTTTCCATGCCTCAATAAAACGCTTATTTCTTTAAAACTTTATTACAAATTCCTCAGCCTCTCTTTTGGTGATTTCCCGTCTATCCTCAAAAGGATAAATGCAACATCACATGTAGAGTCAAGATTATACCCCACACATAGAGTCAAGATTATACTCACAAGGAACTATCATCCTCAATCTTCATTGTAATATGTAGTCAAAAGGCAAGCAGTGCAATGTGCCACACAAAAAAGTGCTAAACCATCATCTCCCTGCATTCTCAAAATCATCCCCTTTTCAGGAGGGACCCTCCTTAACAACCCTTTATATACTTTTCTCATGTTGGCATAGATTTTCTTAAATCCTTTTCCTTTCTCCTTAGTGCTTTTCATTTTTGTAACATATATGTCAAACATTTTAAATATATATGTAACATATTTTAAACTATATATATATATATATATAAAACTTATTAATCATCTTTAGTGTCTCTCCTGGTAGATCTTCATCAAGATAAAGTCTTTGCTTTATTCACTGATATACCTTCAATACCTACAAGAGTGCCTGACACACAGTGGGACCCAATACTTAAATAAAAGAACTAAGAACAAGGAGAGCAGATGTGAAAATTATTTGAAATTGGTATTCTTCTCTGAACATTTGACCCATCAAGAAATTCAGAAAACTCAACCTACCTCCAAAAAAAAAAAAAAAAAAAAAAAGGCAGATCATCTCTCTTTCACTGCCACAAACCTAATCCGAACATCATTTTTTACTTCTGGTCTTGCTGCTTTCAGCCATGCCCCATATAATTCTTTACCACAGGAAGACTGGTCTTTATCTAACTTTTCTCTATCCTCTTCTCTACTACATTATAACTACACTGTTCATTGAACATATCAAGCTCATTTCCACTGTTGGAGCTTTTCTCTATCTGAAAAATTCTTTCATCTGTTATTAACTGGACTACTTGTCATTCAGAGAATAGCTCAGTTTACTGCTTAAGATAGCTCTAAACTGACCACTCACTATCTAACTCTCTTTTATTAAGGGAATCTATTGTTCAGTATTCTTATATCCCAACTTAATTTGCAAGAATATAAAAAACTCACTCCCTTGACACCATCCATCTAAATTCACCAATTATCTATCTTTTTCTCATTATTTACCTACCACCCCAGCTTACATATCTACCTATTGACTAAACCACTTGAGTAAGCTAAATACATCATTCCCTCTTAGCATTAAATATTTAAGTGTGTAACTGCTATGATAGGATATTCATGTATATTACCACAGTTCAATTACCAAAATAATTAGCATTAATGCTATACCACTATGTAATCTACAGGCCTTATTCAAAAATTTATGCAGAAAAGCAAAACTGAGGCGTCTTCTAGGAGCAGGCAAAATTGTAAAGGTTGGTCACATTATTACATAATGGAATACTACTCAGTAGTAAAATAAAAAATTTGATACATGTAACAACATGGGTGAATTTCAAATGGGTTATGCTAAGTGAAAGAAGCCAGACACTAAAAGTTACATACCATATGATTAAATTTTTATGACATTCTGGAAAAGGCAAAACTATAGGAACAGAGAACAGATTAGTATTTGTCAGGAGCTGAGGTGAGGGGGAAGGGGGATTGACTACAAAGGGGCACAAGTAAACTTTTGGGAGGTGATGGAAGTGTTCTATACCTTGACTTCGATGGTGACTACATGTTTCTCAGAATTCATAAACTGTTTATCTAACTGAATTTTACTGTGTATAGATTATACTTCAGTGAATCTTAACTTTAAAAAAGTGACTAAGGAGATTAAAAAATGAGAAAAGAACCCAGGTTTTTTAAAGCTTATTTGTAAGAGACTTAAATAAAAGAAGGGTGGTAGGAGCCATGTCTGGGCACGAAAGTGGCAAAAAGCACCTGGAACAGTCCAAGAAGCAGGCAAGGGAGTTAAGGCATTCAAGCAGAAGCAAAAAAGAGCAGAAACTTTAGGAACTAAAAGCAAAGGCCACAAGGAAGAGCCCCCTGGCCAAAGGTAAAATTAAAAAAGCAAAAGGGAGCTGTTCCTTGTGCCAGGGGCAATGATGATCCTTAACTCCATTCCTGTTTTAACATCTGGATTCCCTCCTGCCATAACATCTGTTGCCACTTATAGATAGAATAAAATGTTGTCTTGGAGACTGTCGTACATTTTAAGAATAAACTTTTATAATAAATAAATAAATAAATAAATAAATAAATAAATAAATAAATCATCATGCAACAACAACAACAAAAAATAAAATTCTAGAAAGAAAATGCCCAATGGACATTTTGAAGAGTATATCAGACGAAGTTAAAAAATGGAGTATTAGAAGATAGAGCTGAAGATATTACCTAGAATGTGGTACAAAGACATATGGTAAAAATACAAAAGAAAGGACAGGAAACATGAAGAACAGCATAAGAGGGTCCAACATATACCTAGCACAACTTCTAGAACGAGACAAACGAGAGTGAGAAAAAAGCCAGTACTCCAAGAGATCACAGACAAGAATTTCCCAGATCTGAAGGCCTGAATCCTCAGACTAAAGTAACATACTAAGTCCTGAGGACCACAAAAAAATCCACAACTTACCTCATCATGGTATAACTAAAAAACACCAAAGTCAAAGAAGAAAATCTTAGAAACAACTGAAGAGAAAAAATATAACTGACAAAGGAACAAAGGAACAACTTGATTTCACATTTCTAGAACAACAGAAATCACTACTCCCAAGTGCTGCTGATCTGACAGAAAATAACTGTCAGGTTTTAACCTCTAACCTCAGTTAATCAACATTCAAGTAAAAGTAGAATAAAGATATTTTCAGACCAATAAAGAGTTTACCACTCACAGACTGTTTCTCTAAAAACTATTAAGAGAGGTACTTAGGCAGGAAGAAAAATTAACCTAAAAGGAAAAATTATAATAAAGATGAAATGAACAAATAATTTGATATATATTAGTAAACCTAAATTAATATTAGCTGTAAAAAGAGTAATTATTCTTTTGACTAGCAGTTGAGTAAAACACAAACTGTAAATTAAATCCTAGACAGCAGTAATATATTGATGAGTTGCTGATCTGAAGTATTTAAAGATCTCTGTAAAAAAAAAATGAGTATGTGAATTAACATTTTAGACCATAAATGTAACATGTTAAAATTTTAATAAAAAATTTTAAGAATAAGCATCAAAATAGAAATCTAAGATTCAAAAAGAAATATAGAAAATCATTTTTAATCTCTAAAAAAAGGAAAGGAACTAAATGGAAAAATAAAAAACCTAAAATGATTCTAGTAAGTCTAAATGTAGTAGTAACCGACTGAATATCAATAGATCAAAGTTAGCAAGTAAAATATTTTTAAATTAAATTTAAAAATCCTAGTATTTGATATTCTTAAGACTCATGTCTAAACCAATAAAGATGCTGAGAGGTTATGAAAAAAAGGCAAATGGATTCGCAATATTAATATTAGAGAAAATAGGCTTTAATTTTAAAAAGGATTAAGGCTAAAAAAAGTCATTATCTAAATGATAAAAGAGTGAATCATTGTGAAAATATAATAATCCTGAAAAAAAGTATGTACCCAACAACACAAGTTAAAAAATGAAATTCTGACATAACTGCAAGAGAAATGAAGAAACACACAATCACAGTGGAAGGTTTTAACAAATCTTTCTTAAATATTGGTAAGACTGAAACTATAGCATATTTGAATAACATAATGAACAAGTTTGACATATGTGACAATGTTCATTATTATGCAGGTGCAACAATTCTGAAGCTAAAAAGACAAATATGATTCAAAGATACAAAATTTTGAGTCATCAGCATATAGATGTGGTTAAAGCCACAGGAAGATTGCAGATGAAAGGCATTAAAGTAATCATTCCCCAAAAAGCAGAAAATGTGAAGTATGGAAGTCTATCTTCAAACTCACTCACTATTTTCATTTGTCCAGCTCAGTGTATATATTGATTTGTGTATATAAAATGTGAGAAATTAAAATAATGCATTAAAAAGAAACCAAGAGGTTGAAGGATCCCCAAAAATCTGTGTTATAGTGTTTAAAACTGACTCTGGAAAACAAAATTACCAAGACAAATCATTGATTGATTCTCCAGGACCCTCCTCTAAATACTTTTAAAAACTCAGGTGTTAGAGATAGTTCCCTTGGCTTGGAAAGACAATGAAACACTTTAATTTTATTCATGATCCAAAATAAAGATGGAAACCTTCCTCCTCCTACTTTAGACATGCTGAAGAGTATGGCAGGGAAGAGCATGAGGCAGTGAGGTGCCTGGATCCAAAAATTTTAGTGCAGGGCTGACCCAGAAATGAACCCCTCAAGTTTTTCACCTAGATATCCATTCACCTCACCCCAGTCCCAGTCCTGTTGAAGAATCTCTACTGTAAATGTTATTTGGGCAAAGTACACCTGGCTATTTGCCATGATTCTTTCTCTACTTAGGGCAACAGAAGAATGCTCATTTGTGAAAATGCATTTTTCCATTCAAAATAAAGAAAAAGTTACTATTATCTTCATTGTGGCATTCATTAGTCCCAGGAATTGTATGGGACAATTTATACCATACCTGGAGCTGAACAGAAAATTAAGTTTCACACTAGATTGCAAACTCCTTTTCCTATTCAACTTTGTATCTGCAGTGCCTAGCATGATAAAGAAGAATCACATTTCTTTTCAGATAGGCCACTAAAGGAAAATCCATTCTTCATGAGCACCAAAAAAAAAAAACTAAAAATAATGAACACACCTCAAAACAATATCTATAGTCACATCATGTTTACATTACAATCCCAATTTTACTAGCTCTACACTTCAAATGAAAGCACACTTAATTTGGAGTCAGAAGACAGTGTCAAATCTCAACTCTCTTCCTTCCTGCCTTGACTTTCCATTTCTCCCCTGGTGAAATGAGGGAACAAATTAAAAAGCTCTCAAGACTCTTCAAAAACTACAAAACCTAACCTGTTCTAAATGTAATCACAACTTTACCTGGAAGCTTGCCTTCAGAGAAATCAAGTAAAATGTTGGCTGCCATGGGCTCTTCAAATTCTAAGACCTTTTTAAACTCCAAATTTCAGGAAAGAAAGAAAAAAAAAAAAAGAAGAAAGGCAAAAGGATATTTCCCCACTAGAATAGCCTTTAGTTCCATAATTACTTATGATATAAGCATCATAAAGCTAAACTCAAAATAGTTAAATTGTTACTTTACATATCAGAATTATTAAATAATTTAAAAGGTTGTAAACTGAAGACTTAAGACTGGTTTCATTGCTAAACACAAAAGTCAAAAGATCTTAGTTAATTACCTCTCTCTTGATATTCTGAGCTGTTTACTTGTAAGGGCTAATAAGACCAGGTAATTCTTCACTGATAAGGGTAGAGATTTTGTCAAAATCACAATACATTTCATCAGGAGCCAATAACAATTTCGATTTAGGGTTTTAAACCTGGTAACCTGTTTGAGATTAAAATCTTGACTTAAGACTAATAACCAAAACAGAATACTTAATTTGTTTACTGATGAAGGGAAGAAGTCTAGGACACCAACTTCCTTGCTGTGGTATTTATCCTAATAAACTAAAAGAGCAATTTGTGCAAACAACAAACTAATTCAAAATTAAAGGATATAACTAATTCTAATTGCATGTGGTTTTCCCACAAAACATATTATCATTTTAAACGAGGCCACTTTCCTAATGTACTGCCCATCCCGACTGAATTTAATAAACCAAAAGGCAAGTGACCAAAAATTGTGTGTCCCCCACCCCCACCCTAGGGGCCCACTGGGCCATGGTTTGCTTGAATGTTATGGGTGTGGTATGAAATATTCAAAGCAGTGACTAAAATTTTCCATAAAAGCCCATCCAAAGTCTAAAAGCTTTACTACACAGAAACAGATCCATCTACAGACATCTAAAAGATTTACTATTCCACTTATGACACTCTGGCTTTTTTTTTTTTTTTTTTACATTTAATATTTAGGTAGGAGGTGGTGAAGGGGAAGAAAGAGGGTGTAATTAGTTTTGCTTGTAAAACGTTCATCACAGTTGTAATGCCAACTGAGTTATACAGCCTATTGGGGGTCTAATAGATTTCAGGGTATTATAGTTTGAGTAATAGAGGTGGGGGTTGTGGTGGAAATCAATAAATGGCTACTACTTCTTTGCACAGACCCATATGGAAGTAATCAAGCGCAAGGGTGGCAGCTGGGGCCAATGGCAGTCACCTGCAGTTGAGGGACATGGGGGTTTCAGATGGGTTTTTAATGCTAATTTCCTACAGAAACAATGAGCTAGAAAGAGCAGAGTAACAGACGAGGCCGGATGAAGAGAGACCAGCCAGAACAATGGCTGCACCTGGTGCTGGGAGCAGAGGGACAGAGCCGGCACGCGCCGCCTGCAGCAGAGGGCACATCTGTCACCCACAAGGCGACCCATCCCCCAGCTCTTCCAGCAGGGTATGTAATGCAAGGTCCCTAAACATTAACAGCTTGCCACATAGCAACAGGTTTGAGTTTTTAAGAATGGTGCATTCTCTCATGACTAAGAATTAGTTAAAAGAGACCTACTGAAAATAAGAAACACATTTTAACTTAGTTATTGACTTCGATGTTTAAGGAGAACTAAAAAATAAGTCACGGAGAAAGATAAATGTTATTGAGTATTTATGCAGTCAAGTATAATGCTTGTTACTTTCTAATTAATCCTTAGAACCTACAATAACAGCTATTTTTACTTTCATTTTACAGGTGAGAAAATTGAAGCTTAGAGATTAGCTCATGGTCACACAGCCTAATGCCAAAGCCTACACATCATCTTCTCACCACCTTTCACCTGTCCTGATGACCATAACTAAATGAAAATGCATATTCTATTCCCACCAGAAATCCAGCTATGAGAACTGCAGATATACATACATATACATTCTATGCAGAACTGTACTCCATCTTGCCAGGCATCTTTAACAAGCTGTCCAAGATTGAATAACAGGATTTCCACTAGCTGCTGCTTTGAACAAAGCACAAAAAGTTGTTTTTGCAGGTTTTGGGATGCTTTAGAAAAGTATATCCATATGCATTTTAAGTTTCCCAGAATAAATGTGATGCCACATGGGACTTAAAATCTAAACGTTGTTTGGAAAGCCCATCAACGAATGAGAGTATGAAAACCAGTTAGTGAGTTGTTTTTCTGCAAGATAACAGCCACCACTCACTCCTATATTTACTGACTTGAACTTGGAGGGAAAATTAAACAACCCATACATACAGTCCGTCATAGTAGAAACCTTTCAAATTGGAGCTAGCTGGTATAAATCACAAGTTCTATACTATAAAAAGAGGGTAGGAGGATATGTATATAGATATAAGTATGTATCTCAGAAGCAAACAATTTCTCTTGGATTTGGAAAGACAGCAACAGCTAGATGTAACTGAAAACATACTAGAAATTAACACTGTGTAGCTATGCATTTGACAAAGTCTGGTTTAAGGCACTGGCGTCTAAATGGGAAGTGAACCATTCCATCCACCCACTATGCTTCTTCCAAACATGAGGAGTCTAAATCCTTCCTGTCCTACTAAGTTCTTATCAAATGCTACCTCTTCCAAGACAGTTCTGAATCCTAAATTGGCAGTAATTTCCAAGACTTATCCACTTTCGTGCATTTGTGTATATTTTATCTTCTCTGTGAGACTTTTTAAAAATCCTTTACCATATTATCATACACAATAGGCAATCAAAAAATGTTTGTGAAGTAAATGCCCTGGAAAGTCAGAAGACAATTCAAATCCAAGCCTAGCCACCTACTGAAGAATTTGACTCTGGGCCAGGCAGACTTTTTACTGCTCTACTACCCTTCTCCTTGATTTTTCTTGCACTTCTAGCACTGAATGTCCTTAAAATATCTGATCCAACCAATCTTCCAGATTCACTTGGATTCTTCCAATTTTGCATTTAAAAAAATGTTCATTAAAACTCCAAAGCATTCTTTCTTAATGTTCCAAAGATGCAATTTAAATGTCATTAACCTCATCTCCAGTTTATTGACATTATTGCATTATATATCTTCAGTCCAACATGGCTCCTTGCTATGAAAAAAAAAAAAACAAACTTTGGTTGAATCATTCCTAGAAGCCAATTTAGAAGGGTTCCTCTCTTCATAGTAGTAAAGCTTCTAGGAATACTTTCTAGGAATACTTTAAGTAGTCTTCAGAAAGGGTTATAATTTCTTCCAGTATTCAATTCAAAGATACCTTGGCTATTACCTCAGTAACAAGCAGTACTCCCCTGAACTGTGTGATCCTTGTAGGATTTTTAATCAACCACATATATTTGTGTTCAGTGGATCTTCGCATCTTAAAAGGCATATTATTTATCTTTTTTTAAGCTTCTTAAACTGTAGCACCAAAAGTATTCCTAGTATACACATACAACAGTATGCAAATCTCTTTTTAGCACCTTCACAGCATGCAGACCCCAGCCTACACTACACTTCGGCATTAAGTCCTTTTCTTTCCAATCTAGGAGTATGTCTCCTGGAATACAATAAAAAATACTTGCTCACTGCAGGATTATCACGTAAATTCAGTATAAACACTATATCCTCTCAAATATTCAGACAAGTCCCCAAAGATGCTAAACATTGCACCTATCAAAACAGAAACTCGAAATTCTTATGATATCATTTAGTCAATTTGGCATTAGGGAATACTTACTTTAAAAGGTTCATTAAAAAAGTCTCCCCTGCCTCTCTCCTACCTCAAGAAATCTGACTACAAAACTGAAGAAATTGAATAGTACTGTACTGTTCTCTTAAAATAACTTCAGCTGACATAAGTGAAGGTTGAAGAACTTTAAGGAATAAAAGTATTGTTTTAAGTTCCTATTTGAGAGCTAGTAGAATTTTCAAGGCAAAAAAAAAAAAAAACAATTTAAACGGTGCTGTCACAAAACTGTAATTTCAGTACCTCACTCATGTTTGCTGACTTTTTTGAAGTTCTGTTCTGGTATAAGGCTAATTTGCATTACAATACTTAGAACGCTTTCTAAATCATTTATCATCATAGTGAGGTTTAACAAAGATAGCATATCACATTTATAACAGATACAGATGATCTAGAAGGTAGGTACAGTGAAAGGAACGTACCCTGAAAACTAAAGTTATACAGACACAACCATCCTTAGCCCTGAGTTTAAAATTAAAAATGCAAATGGCTTAGGAACCAATCACAGCAGAATAATGAACATTTAGAAACTTCTGAAACTAACTTGTATGCCTTGTATGTGACAGACAAATTTTCCCCATAATAACATAAGGGAGGAATTGCACAAAACAACTCAAAGTGAGTAAGTAGCTTGCTTGAGATCAGAGAACTAGTAAATGGCTATACAGTATGTGTAACTCTCAAATCCATGCTTCTTCCTATAGTTGTCTGGATTTGGAGACCTGGAAAACATGAATACAATGTACAGAAATAGCAATAGGCTAAATTATGCATCACAAACCAACAAAGACTATGTAACAGTAGCTATGTGCATGTGAATTTCTGTGTGACAAAACTACTCCAAACCCACAATTCAAGTCAGATTTGTTGATGTTACTTGTTTATTTTGTATGTATGGAGTCAACAGAAGAAAACAGCATAGGAGTAAAATGTAATAAAGAAAAATAACTACTTAGATTAAAATTAAAACATACTGTTAGTTTTACTGTAATATCTTTTAGTTGTAATTTGATGGAATACATTAAAATAAAATGAAAATAGGAGTGTTTTATGAGCCATCTTTTTTAATGCTGCCTTTTTGTATTATGCGTATTAACATAAAAAATTTCCATCAAAACATCACAGAAAGACTCAATGTGGAATACCTTACACAAATATTTGTGTAACTACTTTCCTAGCCATAGAATTCATACATTATATGATTAAAATTTCCACTAAAAGAAGCATAGGATTCAAATATAAAGGTGGCAAATGAAAAATGATAGAGAAATGTGAACAAAATGAAGAAGCAAAACAACACTGAGGAACTAAAGGCTGAACTCATATCAAATATCAAAAAACATTCATATCATCACAATCTGAAATAAGTAAAAAGCTTTGAAAGGCAGAGAATTAATTGCCCACTTTAGCCCCCAAAACTAAATTAAAATGTACTTACCCCAAATGCCCAATTATATATAACAATCCAGATTCTTAATATACCGAATTTATTTGAAATAGATATAAAAAAGCTCCTCTTTTTCTCCTCCTAATCTTCAAAGCCCAATCCGAAACCAGCCTTCCTCCTTCTTTCATTAGCTGGACATGTGTCAGCTCTCTCACATCTGCGATTTCTCACTGACTAGAGCTGCCTGTCCCATTCCAGGGAAACACAGATGGATCCCAGATGGGAAGGTCCTGCCAAACAGACCAGCTCTTCACCTTGCCAGAATCCCCAGATACAGTCAGTCTCTCTGTCTCTCCTTCTCCCTCCCTCCCTGTTACCAGGGCTCTTTGCCAGCTGATGTCACTAAGTACACACCTCCCTGTGGCTCCTGGCCAATCTGACATTAACTTGTTAAATACGTGTAATTTGTTTATGGCTGACAATAACAGCAAGGATATTGTGTAAAACCTATCCATGCAAGTCCCTAGTGGAATAACACGTAGAGACACAAACAGACACACAGACTTATATTTTTGGGAACATTCAAATGTTTAACAATTACCATTTAAAGTCCTACATATTGTCTGGTTTCTGCTATTGTTTAATGGCTTCTGCTCCTTGAGCCAGTTTTAAAATCATACATATGACAAATTCCTTCTTAAAATGAATTATTAAAATCTTTTGAACATGTAATTGGATGAAAAATATGAAGTTGCAAATTAATTTGGGGAATATAAACAGAAATGTATGTAAATGATTCACACAAGCTGCCTCTCAGATCCAGACTTGGTAGCACTGCAAAACTGGCACGTGATTAAAATAAGACAATGCAGGCGACATGGTTCTGATGCTGTAAAGATTATAAAATGAAAGATGGAGACAAAATATAAAAATTGTTTTAGAACCAGGAAAATATGAAAGTAATAACAATGTTTATCATTAGGGAAAATGCTAATAATACAAGTTCCAGCAATGAAGGGCCAAAATAAAACACATTTTTAGAAATATATTAATGAGAAACCCAGAGAGAAGGACTGAACTGCTCAAGGTCAGAATTTAATCATTTATACCCCAAATACCTATCATATAATAGCTACTTGGTCAATTCTGCTAAATAAAAATTGATCACTGAAAACTGATACTGTATTAGAGTTATACAAAATATTACATTGGGGTAAACTGAGCAAAAGGGTCCACTGAACCTCCCTGTATCTTTTTCTTTTTTTCAGGTAACTTCCTATGAATTTATACTTTAATATAAGTAGTTTTTAAAAAGGGAGGTAGGTTTGGCTGCTTCCTGGGTCACATTACATGGATACATAAAACCGGCACTAAAATCTCCACAAATACAGATTAGAGATGAAAGATCCTCCACACATACAATCAAACAGGTTAGAGGCTATAAATCTCTAATCTTTAATCTTCTCAGATACTTGGAATATCGGAAACCTGTAAACAATTTTTCTGTCATGGCATTATTTTTGCAAATAGGAAGAAAGACTATTTCCGTCAAGGGCAGCTTACTGATTAGGTTTCAGGTCTTTAGTTCATCCCAAGGACTTAGTAATAATAGCAATGGCCCAGTGCTTACCATAGGTACTAAATATCAGAAACTGTTCTAATTGTCTGAATCTTCACAAAGACCCTATCTCACACAGGGCCTCGGAGGTAGTTCTTATTGTTATATCTCAATACTATAAGCTAAAGAAAGTAAGGCACAAGAGTTAGGTAACTTAACCCACATAGCTAGTGTCAGCACCAGGTAGTGTGGATCCATATCCAGAACACTAGAGTTACACAAACATACGACAAATTCCTTTTCTTATCGAGAAAATGAATCAAAAGATACTACGGGCTGTCCTGGATAACCTGCTCTATGAGAAGCCAGCCACCATGTCACAGACACCCAGGAAGTCCTAAGAAGAGGTCCACATGGTGAGGAACTGAAATCTCTTGCCAATGCCAGCATCAACCTAGCCACTACCATCCAGCTAAACTGCCTCAAAATTCTGACCCATATAGGAACTATATGAAAAATATTTGTCATTTAAAAAGGCGGGGGAGAGGGGATTTTTTTTTCATATCTCATCTCCCAATTATGTAACCTAAATACCATTTCCTACTAAAAGAAAGCAGGACTCTTTAGAAAAATAGTTGACTCCAGGTATAGTACAAAACCTGTCATATCAAAAAGCAATAAAGTGCACATGGTTCCATAGTGTAGCAATTAACACATCTGCTTTACATGCATAAGGTCCTGGGTTTGCGTCCCAGTGGACCCATGGTCCATGATCTATGGCCATGCCATCCTTAACAAGCCCAATGTCTGATTTTGGAAGCTAAGCAGGGTCAGGCCTGGATAGTACTTGGATGGGAGACCACCTAGAAAGACCATGTGCTGTATGCATAATAATAAAATTTTTTAATTAAATAAATAAATAAAAAGCAATAAAGCTATCAAAGACTCTGAAGAGGCTTGCACTAAATAAAGAATAATTTGAACAATAACAAATAATAACTGCAACTGATTTAAACATAGCAAAATGTTTAAATTCATAAATTTATAAAGTATTTATAAAAAAACAAGTTAATTATTTTTTGGAGGATACTAGAGAACTGTCTCATTGTTTTCAAACTAGTGAATTAACCATTTTACCTGCCTTCTTATATAAACTCTAACTCTAGATAGATAAAACTGATCCCTATTGAAATAATCCAACTAAAACATAAAAATTATATACCTGCAACACCATTTGGCAAATCCCTAGTGAAAAATTTAATCTAGGTAATGATCAGCTGTCACTAAAATGAGATGAGACATATGTGGACATTAATGTGCCTCCTACTGAAAGTATACCACCACCTATGAAGAATTTTTTAAATTAATTAATTATTTTTATTATGGTGACATTGGTCAATGAAATACATTGTTTCAGGTGTATAATTCAACAGTAAGGCATATATATACACTGCACTGTGTGTTCGCCACTCATAGTTAGATTTCTTTCCATTACCACATATTTGACCCCTTTTACTTCATTTGCATCCCCCCTTCCCCCTAAAGCATTCATAACAACAAAAAATAGTAAATCTGAATCTGGTGGAACCTCTAGATCCAATAACCAGTATATAGATCACTGAGGGGACATAGAAAGATGTTATTGACAGCACAGGAATAAAATTAGTAAAGTCCAAAGTATGAGAACATCTATGATGCAAATAACTCGTATTTGTAGGAAGGAAAAAAGGGCAGGAGTGGGGAAAGGGAGTTGGAGAACTTACACATTAAAAGAGAAATAAAAGAGTTTTAAAAAAATGCAATGTGTGAACCTTATTTGGATTCTCATTTGAGCAAACCAAACATAAAAAAATCAATTCAAAAATAAACACTGATATAACTAGGTAAATTTTAAGACTCACTACAATTTAGTTATATAGTAAGAATATACCTTAAACTTTTAAGGTATAATAAATTTATGATTTTTTCAAGTCTTTCTTTTAAGAGATACATACAGAAATGTTTACTGATAAGTTTATATAGTGTCTAGGATTTCCCTCAAGAAGAGTCAAGCTGGTGATTATTGTATAGCTGGGTGCTTAAATACACCAGTATCCATTTTTTAGGTCTGATAGTTTCCATAATACAAAGAAAAAATACAAGCAATGATTCTTTAAACAGTGAGCCAAATTTGGGTAAAGTTGGCCGATAGAGACCATTTTTTTTCAAGTCACTCAGACAAAAAGAATTAAAGTATGCCATGGGTTTAATGTGTTACCAACATATTCATTTATCTCACTGACCACATCATGAATTGATACATCATCAACTCTTAAAAATAAAGGATGAGAAACTAACAATGCAATATATCAGGGATACTGAAGATAACTTGGTTGCTTTACAATAAAATTTTATCATGGGGTTTATTTTTTTAAAAATTTTTAATTCTCTCCTATAAGAAAACTAGAATGTACATAACTCCAGGGTATTAGATTTGAATTGGCAGTACTGATATGAACTCATGATTTTAATATTAAAATTAATAGACATAAATACACACAAACACATTCACATATATATACTTCCTAGCTGTTTGCTGAGAGGGTCTAGAAGCAATGACTCCTTATAGCAATGAACTCATCTTACATCCAGATCCTGATTTCTAACCACATTTTGTACTAAAACCAGGGCTCCTTGGAGAAATGGCAGATCCAGGATGGGGTAGGGAAATTACCAGATAAGCATGCAACATCTTGTACCATAAAGTAAAAGACTATTCAGAAATAAAAGGGACATGTTAAAATGACACTGAAGCCAGTTAGAAGGAGCTGTCATGGTTAACTGTGGGACAATTTGAGCATCAAAATAAATGATAGTAATTGGCTAAAGCATTATAATAATATGTAAAGTAAATTTTGAATTTTAAAAATGAATGGATGTATATGGAAGAAAGGAATGCTATTCCTTCTAGTAGATGTCAACATGTAAATACAGAAAAAATGATGGAAGTAGAAAATCACCACTATTAGTGAATAGAAAATTGATGAAAAATACATTGTCTCAAAATATATTCTACAAGTTACTTTTTGATCACAAAGAGGAAAATAGTAATTTTGCAATGGAGTAACATAGCAGACCAACTCTAACAAAATGATCAAGGTTAACATTTAACATCACCAATATTGAGACAAACTGACTTCATGTGCCTTCCGTCATTAATAACTATTAATGAAGCATTAAGAAGAATACATAAAGAAGAAGGAAGAGGAGGAGAAGAATGCAACATTACTTCTATAGCATTCTGGCCAAAAATCTATAATCCACATCTAATTATAAGAAACCATCAGACATTGAAAGACATTCTTTACATTCTGTACTCTTCAAAACTGCCAAAGTCAAGAAAGACCAAAAAGATGGAAAGACAAAAAAAAGAGAGGAGGAAGGAAGAAAAATACTGCAGGCAGGTAGCCTAAGGAACTGTTTCAGAATAAGAAATATTTAAGAGATGAGAACAATTAAATGCAGTGTGAGATCCTGAATTGCACTGGATTGGATTGAGGTACAGGAGCAATAAAAAGCATTATTGGGATAATTGATAAAATCCTAATATAGTCTGTGCATTAGGTATAGTATTGCATCAATATACTCATTAGAGCAAATCTCTCATCTAGTACATAAAGATGACTCTACAAACTTTCAAAGAATTATGTCAAAAAAGAATAAAAACACATGGAAGCTTATAGTCAATTCACCTTCTACTGTAGATAGTCTTTACTTGCATACTTTGTCGTTTAAAAACAAAACAATGTTATATTCCATTTCACACATCAGGTTATTAAAAAAATTGTGTTATTTTGAAAAGTTAACACATTATAAAATTTTAATCTATACTTTACCCAAAAGCCAAAACAATCTTTTTATTTTTAAATTAATACAATCATATTTATTCAAACAGGAATGTAAAGTTAATAAAAGTACAGGTGTATTTTTCAAATGAAGTAAGTGGAAATATGTTATTAAACAATAAAATAATAATAATCTTAAAGATTATATCTTAAATGAAAAATTATTTTCAGGTAATTCTTCTTTAAAAAGTACCTCAACATCTACCATACAAAAATGAAATCATCTAAAAAAAGGCCTTAGGGAGAGTTTGCATGATTGCATAATGAGAGAGTTTAAGTCCAAGAAAATGATTATTTATACAGCATTAGATGATTATTTACAGTAGGAATCAGCAATCAACAGCCTGCTTATTGTTTTGGTAAATAAAGTTTTGGTAATAAAACTTTAAAACAGGACCATGCCCATTCCTTTACATATTGTTTATTTGTAGCTGCTTTCCCCTGACAACAGAAGAGATTGTGTAGCCCACAAAACCAAAAATGTTTACCATCTGGCCTTTTACAAACAATTGTGTTAAACACCTACTGTGGACCAGGCATTATGCTAAGTGTTGAAGATATATAGTGAACAAAAAACAGTCTCTGCCCAGAGAGAGTTTACAGTCTGTTAGAAAAAAAATAATTGCATTATTATACAAATAGATGTACAGTAAATTCTCATTTAACAACATCAATAGGTTTTGGAACTGACTAAACTACATAAAACAAAACCAGTTTTACGACAGGCTAATTGTTCTAAACAAGAGTTAAATTCATACAGATCTCACCGGTATTTGAGGACCTACTTGTAAAACAATAAGCGCTATACAGGAAAAAAAACACAAGGAAAAGATTAAGAGAACTACAGGCCTCACATCAGGAGATGATGTGTGAAGAAAGAGTGAAGAACTGGAAGGAGATCACCATGAGTAGACAGTATTAAACCTGTAGAAGAAAGATTAAGTAGAGTGACAAGCAAAGGGACAAACTACAAAGAGCTTTGTTGGGGGTAGTAGGCAGACAACATAGGCCCATTGGTCTTAGCTTCTACATGTCAAAGTCTGTCTCACTTAACTTCCGTGGTTCCACGAGGCTTGACAACAAATGTTTAAAGTTTGAAACATACAGCTGACCAGAAAATGGAATATCTTCCTTTTTAGGTAATTTACAACACACATTATATTTTTATTTTTATATATTTTTTATTATTTAGGTGAGGCAACCCTTGGTTGACCTCACAGATTGCAAGGATCTTGTCATCTTACAATCCCTTATATTTTTATTTTTTACACCCACAGCACCTAGGTGGTCTGCCATCTAAATACTAATCAGGCCCGACCCTGCTTAGCTTCCGAGATCAGACTCGGGATCAGGCTTGTTCAGATACCACACATTTTAAAAGACACTGATTTTCTCTTAAAATTCAATAGGAAGACCCTGGGGTAACTGTTCCGATTCAGCTACTAAGTGAATTATTTAAATCACTGACCCTCTCATCTGTCAAAATCAGAGGACAGGACTAGGTGATATGTGAGGTACCCCTACAGTCTTCTTTCTTATTTAAAATTCTTAGTTTGTCTGGTTTAAGCTGATCCTCCATGTATGTAGTCTAGTAACGAGATCATTAAGTTAAATAATCATAAAACAAAATAGGGGTTTGGGGTGCTCCAGAAACAAGACATTCTAATTTTCCAATTTATATGACAACATGCAGATTCCTTTTATCAGTTATTAAAGACTTTATAATTTGATTTATACACTTAACATTACAAAACTTGGATGAATTTTGAGTCAACTTAAAAAAATATAGAGAAGCAATCAAATTCACAAGTGATCTCGAAAACAAAACTGAAAAACAATTCTCTTGATGTTTGAGTCATCAGCCCTTATAGGACACAAGTTGAACTGTAGCAATCATCATTTAAAATCAAGATTTTAATTTCATTGTGATTAGCAGATCTTAAAAGATGAGGGATCAGAATGCTAGAAAATAAAGCAAGAGTTTTCGTTTGCTGGAATAACCCTATATTCCAAAGCATGAGGGATGAAATCCAGTTATTCTACTCAAATCAGAGTAGTGATTTCCTTCACTATGAACACTTGAGTGAAATAAGCTCTTCTCTATACACCTGAAAATCTATTCATCTTTCTAGACTTATCTCAAGAGTCTTGCCTTTAAGAAAAGATGATTTCTGAAGCAAACAGAGTTCATAATGGCCCCTCCTAGTACAATCCAAGTAGCTTGATATTACATACATAATACCACGCTATTTGTTGACCCAAGTCTTTATTACCATTCTGGGGCATGGGCGGATGTCTTGATCAACACAGTAACTGCTTATTTGTTGGATAAATTACCCTATTTGTTTTAAAAAATAAATTTAACAGGATCAAACCACAGAACATTACCTTTAGAATCTAATCCAACCCCTTAATTTAATTAAAATAGGGAAGGGGAGAATATGGTTTGAAAAGTTGAATTAAATTTCGATGAATATTATGTATTCAAGTCAAATTATGTTCTCTTTAAGAATTTTTATGGATAAGCTATTGGTTTTTGAAATGGCAAAAACTTAATATATTCAAGACTACTTTGCTAATAACTATTAAAAATTACTAGCCCAAAGCTGGTTTCCCAAACACTGTGAACATTTTTGCAACCCCTACCCTGTCCCAAATAAGATATCATTCATCTTAGAGGTATGTACCTATTTGCAAGGACAATGTAGAGAATTATTATTTGTCAAATTACTGCTCTATCTTTCAGAAGGCCTTGGCTAAATAACAAAACTAGATGTTCAAATTCTTATAAGATTTTACATCAGGTATGTATTGAACCCTAGTTTATAAATTTAAAAACAAATAAGGTTGGTGTCCTTAATGTGCCTAAAATCGTAACATGAACCCTAACAAAGCCATTGTTCTATTTCCTGCTGGTGCCAAGTTCTCAGAACACCTGAACTAAATAAATTGAAAGCAGAAGCTATCCAAGTAAATGCTACCTGCAGAGATGTGCTACACTTAGGCCACTCTTGGGGTGGAAAAAAACCTCCAACATTTTAAAGAGTTTTACTGAGGTACATTATACATTCCATAAGATTTACCTGTTTTAAATGCATAATTCAATGATGCTTAGTAAACTTATAACACTGTACAACCATCACCACAATTCCATTTTAGAACATTTCCAACACACCCCAAAAATCTTTTTGTCTCTTGAAAGGAAAGCCCATTTACAACCACAGTTCCAGGTAACCACTAAATCTGCTCACTCTGTCCCTAAAAATTAGCCATTCCTGGACATTTTACAGAAAGGGAATCATGTTATTCTTGGCATCTGACTTCTTTAACTTAGTACATTTCCCAGGTTCATCCATGTTGTAGTATATGTCAGTATTCATTCCTTTTTATAGCTAAGTAGTACTCTATAGATGGACGTACCACACTACATTTATTCACCAGTTGATGAATATTTGTATTGTTTCCAATTTTGAGGTTTTGAGTAAAAAGGATGGGAACAATTCAATACAAGTTTAACCCATTTCCATTTAGAAAAAAAGTACAGCTCACTGAATACATAAACATGATCTTTGAGGCTGAAGCAAATCTGACTGGTGTTCAATGTGAAAATAAAATGTAAAAACTGCTCTTGGAGTTATTTCTAAACAGAATTTGTCTCTAATCCCATGTAATGGAAATGCATATATAAAACTAGATTCTTCAAATGAATCTTTGGCTAACAACTGTTTGAGAACGATGTTAACATCGTACGTAGGAATGCCACGTTTTCTAGGATTTGACATTTTCAATGATAGAGAATTGCTATATTTTGTAAATGTTAATAACCACAACTAAAAATAGAATGCTATAAATAGAATGATATCATTTGTTTCCAAAGAGTATTGATATCCTAGAGCAATGAGAACAGAATAAAAAAAAGCAAGATATTTCATGGCAAACTTTGGGGGTAAGGTTAGGACTACAATCTGTGAGTTATCTAGGGGTAAACGCAGCCGCAAAGTGCTGGCAAGTATTCTCAGGGCAAATGGGAAATGGGTTAAAATGGTTGTTGTTAACAATTTTGTCCGGTTTTATCCATTTTTCAATTTGTCAAGCTCCTTACTCCACCATTCCAGAAGTTTCACCCTAACCAAGTTTTTTTAAGTGGTAATTTCTCTTGATTATGTTGAGATTACGCTCTTATCAGTAGTTTGATTCTGATATCACGTTTAGAAAGATTATAAAAACATAATACACCTATCTATATGTTCTTCTAGTACTATCATGGTTTCATTTTTGTATTTCATTCTTAAGTCCAAATAAAATTTATTTTGATATATATATATAGAAAATTTGAGGTTGAAAAGCCTAAACTAGGAGTTTTTTTTAACATAAGTATAACTATTGCTGAAGCCTGTCTATTACCCAGGGAAAACTAAAGTCCAAAGATCACAGTACTAATTAAGAGACCAAAACTTCCAGTTCTAAATGTTAAAAGCAAACCCATAGGTGAAGATTAAAATTCACAAGAGGTCTAGCACTTATACAATGACCAGAATAATACACAGATATTATTTCCTTATAAATTTCCCACTTTGTATCTTGTTTTATAACAAAAATTAGTGGAAAAATATTCACTTCATAGAGATTTTTACAACTAGTTTTGTTGGAACTCCTTCATTCAAAAAGCAGGAATGTCTATAGTTTTTTATATACACCTAAGTTAACTTTTTGTCAGACAGCCTTTTTATTTCCTGTCTTTTGGTACAGTAAAAAACATGAGACTCAAGAAAAATTAAACTATTCAGCATTTCAAGTATATAATCAACATCTCCGTTGGAGACACAAAATATTAAGGTTAGTAATAGTTTCTACTTTTAGAAAATAACTATAGAACCTACAGATATATAATCCATATATCCTGCTGGAAAACCCTACAAATTCTTCAGTTCGTTCTAATTACCACTCTGCATTCTCATAGAAAATTTTATTTTTACCATATTCCTTAAAAATTCTCTTAATAAGACCTGATAATTCACACTTTTAACAAATTCTGGCTCAAATGGAACTAAAAAAGAGCAATGAAAACTTAATTTTCTTTGCTGTTCTAAGTGGTAAACTTTTATTTTTGAACAGGAAATAGGATTTATTGGTGGATATAAGGAAGGGGCAGTGCCAAGACTCTCAGGAATGCAGGGCCCACTATTTGTCCAGGCAGCCATGATTAGGGATGTGTTTTGACCACACGGCCATTTAAGGATGAGCTGTGCTTTTCGGCCAACGTGTGTTCAAACTTATCCACATTTAAATTAAGTAAAGCCCCACTTCTTGGAGATGTAGATCATGCTGCGAGCCAGGGAACTTGAACTTGGCCCTGAATCACATGCTCCTTGTTCTGTAACTTGGTGCAGATGGACATGATTATTTGGCCAATGTGGACCCTGACCACTGTGCCCTTCACATACCTGTCTGGAGTTGGTCAGCACCAGCATAGGATGTTGACGTAGATGACATGAAATGGGGAGAGCCACACTCAGGTGTGGAAGCCATCTTTCCCACAGTATTTCACCATGTACTTGTTAACATAAATACCAGCAGCCTCAGGGTTTCAGAATAGAGCCGTTCATGTTCATCTGACACCATGTGGCCATCCACTTTTGCCTTCTTCTGCCCCCCGGTCAAAGATTCAGATCTTGGCATCATCAGGAGGGTCAGCGGCCCATGGTGACACCAGGATCTTCAGTGGCACATCAAAGGGCTATACATGGTAAACTTAATTACAAAGAAATATATCTAAACAGGCCGTGGTGAGCTCATTTTTCAGAGTAAATAAAAATTCAAAATCTACATCAACTGAAAATTTCTTTCCTTTAGTTTTTAGGTATGGCCACTAAAGCCAGGTTTTATAACCTTCACTATGTATCTTAATTCTTTTAAACTATAAAAACTATCACAGAAGTGTTTGTTTTATTATGAAATCATTTGCAAATATTCAGGAAAAAGTGTGTCAGTTACAAATAGACCAAATTAGCAGTCCCATTAAAGTTTCATGTACACGTAACTATCTCCTTCCATAGACCAAAAAAAAAAAATTAAGAGGCAGAAAATTCAACCTTATTATTGCTATTGCCCAATTATTATTATGTGGTAGGTTTGTACAGCCACATGGCAGGCTTACACAGGCCTTGCAGGACATTTAACAAAACATCCTCCTACAAAAATGCTTTCATTATTTAAATTGGCACGTGGCAGATTATGTTAACAGATTTATTTATTGACTAAGTCTAATCATATTTCCTCGGTTGGCATCAATATAATATCTATTTACGTTTGCTTCAACACTGGATATTTGTTCAAACTTCCATATCTGATTTCTACCATAGAAGTTGGAGTTTAAATGAAATTTAGAATTTTTCTAAATGATGGACTGCAAAACAATAAAGAAAGAAAGAACCCCAATGAGAGCTAAAATCATTTGGTGTGCAAATCCCATTTATAAGCCAAAAAAATTACTTTCTATTGCAAGGAAATAGAACATCTTGTAATTAAGTGTTCCACAATGATGAATCAAGATCCAAAGTAACCTAACAGTATTTTTCAAAAATTTGTCATGTCATCATCAACTTTTCTGGCACATAGCTTTCCTATTTTAATATAATTTTCATTTTAACTCACGGCACAACTAAAGACAGCATTCTTTTAAAGAAATAATGCTTTCCAGAGGTTAATGCCTACTATTTCACAAAGATTCTGAATTACACATATTTAAACCAAACAAAGTACATGGAAAATATGGATAACTTCATCTGGAAAGAGTAAACTACAAACTGTAAACTTCATGAGAGCAGAGACCACATGTCTACCTTGCTTCCTGTTCTATTTTTCATTTATTCAACCAATATTTGAGTGTCTACCTTGTACCAGACAATGTTCTAGGCAATAGAGATACACCAATAAACAAAATAAATAAAAATCCCCGTCCCTTTTAGAAATTACATTGTAGCCAGGGAAGACAGACAATAAACAAAATAAGTAACTAAAATATATACTATGTTAGAAGGTAATAAGCTGGTAAAAAGGCAATGAAGAGGGTAGGATGCAATTTTAAATGGGGCAGTGTGGTTTGCTGGCCTCTTTGAGAAGGGAAATGAAGAAATGAGCCATAGGATGAGTAGAGAAAGAGAAGGCTAGATAAAGGGTCCTGATACAAGATGGGGACTAGACTATTAAAGGAATAGCAAGATCTGTATTGCTGGAGCTGGGAAAGTAGTAGGATATGACTTCAAAAAGATAAGCGTCTTAGATCTCAGCAAACTTGAAGGTCATTGAAAAAAACTTTGGTTTTGGGTAAAGTGCGAGTTATTAGCAGGGTTCTAAGCAGATAATTTATAAGACCTGACTTATTTGGTCATTCTGGCTACTATGTTCAAAACAGATGGTAAGGCAATAATGGAAGCAGGGAAAACAACTAGCATCCAACTCCAATATGCCAGGTCAGAGGTGGTGGTTTGGACCAGAATGGAAGGGATGAAATTAAGATGCTCTTCAGATTCTGTATATATTCTCAAGGAAGAGCAAAGAGGATCTCCCAACTCATTTAGATATGGGTAATGGTGGGGGAAAAAGTCAAGGATAATTCCAAGGTTTTTGTTAAAGGCTGGGTAACAAAAGAAAAAATAGACAAGTAGACTTGTGTGGAAAACTGGACAAAACAGACTTGGGCTATTTCAAGAAAAATTTTAAATTCTGTACATCAAAGGACACTATACACAGAGTAAAAAGCTAACTCACAGAATATAAGAAAATATTTGAAAATCATGTATCGAATAAGGGATTAATATCCAATATATAAAGAACTCCTAAAACTCAACAACAAAACAACTCTATTCAAAAATGGGCAAAAAACTTAGATAGACATTTCTTCAAAGAAAATATATGAACTCGTGCACTATTAGTAGAAATGTAAAAGGGTATAGCTATTGTGAACAGTACAAAGAGTCCTGAAAAAAATTAAAAACAGAATTACCATATGGCCCAACAATTAATTCCACTTCTGGGTATGTACCCAAAGGAACTGAAAACAGGGTCTTGAAGAGATATGTGTATACCCATGTTCATAGCAGCGTTATTCATATCAGCTAAAACAAGGAAGCAACCAAAGTATCCACTAACGAATGAATGGACAAGCAAATTGTGGTATACATATACAATGGAATATTATTCAGCCTTAAAAAAGAAGAAAATTCTGTAATATGCTACAGCATGGATGAAGCTTGAGAACATTATGCTAAATGAAATATGTGAGTTACAAAAAAGACAAATACTAAATGATTTCCACTTATATGAAGTACTTAGAGAAGTCAAAATCATACAGAAAGTATAATGGTAGTTGCCAGGGGGTAAAGGGAAGGGAGAATGGGAACAGTGTTTAAAAGGTATAGAGTTTATGTTTACAAGATGAGAAGAGTTATATGGATAGATGATGGTGATGACTGCACAACGATGAGAATGTATTTAATACCACTGAAGTGCACACTTTAAAATGGCTAAGATGGTAAATTTCACGTTATGTGTGTTTTATCAAAATAAAAAAAGAAAAAAGTCAAGGTTAAGTTGAAGGTTTTGCTTTAGGACTAGAGTTGGGGAAGACTGAGGGAAGATATTGTTTGAGGGGGAAGATCAGAAGTTCAGCTTTGGACACTTTTTCAGTTTGAGATATCTATTAGATAACTCAAGTGGAGCTGTCATGTAGGCAACTGGACAAACTAGTAGAGTTCAGGGAAGAGATATGGGCTGGAAATATGCGATTCCATGAGCTTCCCAAGAAAATGAGTGTAGATAGACAAGAGAGTCAAGTACTAAACATTGACATTGGGTAGCCTGATGCTGAAGAGACCAGTAAGAAAACGAGAAACCATCAAAGGAAACAGATTTTATAGAGCCGGCCAGTGAGGTAGGAGGAAAAACAGCAGAGTGCAATGTTGCCCTAGAAATCAAATGAAGAAAGCATTTCAAGAGGAGTTATCAATTGCTCTAATAAGAAGAAAAGTTAGAATTTCTACTGGCTATCCTCACTAAACATGTACTCACAATAAAAATATGTGTTCAATGACTATACAAAGCAAAATATCATAATTAATAATTTCAAATTTTAATACTTCTAAAAATACACTGTTGAAAACGCATCAAACTAAATGTACTAATCGAAGATCAACTTTGTAAAATTCATATTCTTTTGCAAAAAAATTTGGTTCTGAACTTTCAGATTATCACAGTTAAAACTAGAAATTGTCAGTGCTTTGAATATAGCCAACATTAACACTAGCCGTCTTCTACTGGTAACAATGGAAACCTCTGAATGCTGCATAAAGTTGATAGAGAAGTGTCAAAGAACTACTACTCACTTTTCCCTTTCTGAGCCTCCATTTTTTTTCCACTTGTAAAATGAATTTCCATTATGTTCTTTCCTCTAAGAATGCTCTGTTCTTCTGATCAAATTCTAAAACACATTCAGGTTCAGCTCCTATTATCTTCTTGGAGATTTCCCAGCGTTTCTACTCCCTGTTCATCTGCCCTTCTCTGAACTCTAATAACAGTTTACTTTTCCTATATACAGTGGTCCAACATCACATATTAAGTTGAGTGTTCTCTAAGCTGTTTAACGTGTTTGTCTTAAGCACCCCCATTGCACCAGAAAATCGTAAGTATATACTTGTTGTTTTCCTCTATAATATCTAATATAACAATGTATCACTAGAAAGTAATAATTTATTGGAGGCAAATTAAAAATTAGTCAGAAAGATCTCTGCTGTTTCTTCAAAGACCAAAAGTATAGCTTTCTGTAAGACAGTCATGCTATAGTTTATTTTTAAAGATATATAGGATTAAAGACAAAACTCAAATGCATGCATGTTCATGTTTAGCTTTTTGCATAGGATAATTTTTATTTTAAAAAATAAAGTCAAAGAGCACCTTAAACTAACGGTGCAAAGAGTTCATACAACTTACAAAAATCTTTAGAATACTAGATAGCCAGGAACAAAATAAATCTAGTTCTTGATAGTTTTAAGATCACTTCTCCTAGCAGATATACCAATGACTATTGGTTCCGACTGACTACAGATTTACTCCCTCAATCAACATATCATTCTATATGCTCTCTGAAGAGCAAGACAAGGTACTGGGCTACATGCTATAAATCACATGGGCCCCTAGCCTACCTGACTAAACTCTACTGAGGGACTTATTAAATGCACATTCACAGGCCCATATCAGACCCAGTGAATCATAATGGGCGGGGGGGTGAGTGGGAATCTAGGCATCCAAACTTTTAAGCTCCTCAGATGATTATTCTATACACTAAAATTTAAGAAAATCATGGCACTAAGAAATACAAAGACAAAAGTCCCTGCCTTCAATAAGACTGTAATATAGCAAGGAACAAATGTACACATGGCACCAAATATAATTTGAGATGTAAAGTAAAAAGTACCAAAAATAACAGAAACATCTCTTCTAGCCAGGGGGAAAAAACAAGGTATACTTCAGGGAGAAGATAGGTAGGTTTTGAGTTCAGATGAATTGGGAGAAATGTACATAGAACTGAGGGAAAAGTTAAGAACTAAGACAAAG
Organism: Macroglossus sobrinus; assembly: GCA_004027375.1. Classification (NCBI taxonomy): domain Eukaryota; kingdom Metazoa; phylum Chordata; class Mammalia; order Chiroptera; family Pteropodidae; genus Macroglossus; species Macroglossus sobrinus. The sequence continues at coordinate 237,278 of PVKZ01000915.1, read as the reverse complement.
GAAAAAATGGTTTCATGCAGGGAATGTCTCAAAATAGTAGGGCATCAGCCTAGACTAGAATGTATAGGCCAAAATGTCTACCACAACCAATCCACTGTTTGAACAATGGGCAGAAGCAGGAACTCATCTTCAGTACTAGGAAGACCTAGGCCTAAGAGAACCAAGCCTTGCTTCTTTTCTTGCCTTGCTTAGCTTTGTGAATCATCAACTTCAAGCCCTTTCCATGTACCCAAAGTATAATCTAAAAACGATGACCAGCCAACCTCCAGCCAATGGAGATGAGGCAGGTGTATGAATTTCCATTCACATTCCACACCCAAATCATGAGTCTAACCTTGCCCTAAATTGCTTCTAATCACTTGACCTCTCAACAACCACATGACTGCCACCTTTAGTATCCTCAGTAATGGACTTCATTCTTGACCTCAACCCATCAGCTAAATTCAAATTATTAGCCATTAAAGAGACAAAGTTCTTCATGGTACTATAGGGAAGGCTAAGTGTCTATTTCAGCCGAAATAATGTGATTTTTTAAAATGTTCATGAAGTAGCACAGAAAAGAAATAGTTTGGTTACCTTAAACTTCTATCCTGCTGCATGAATGACCCTGTGTGATGGCCAAAAATCAAAATTTAAAAAAAAGTTAACTATCATTCTTTTAAAATTAACCTTTAATCAGATTTTTAAAATATTATCATAATTTTAGCACCTATAATGCATGATTGCTAGGCATTTCGAGGAATACAAAGACGTTCAAAAGTCTCAAGTCTTTAAGTTAAGTAAGAGGGCAACTCAACAGGGATATAAGGAATGAAGGAAAATGAGTAACTGAAGTAGACTTCATCGACCCTGAAACATGAAAAAGGATTCAGAGGACCTGAAATGAAATTACACCATAAACAACAGTACAGGAATAGGGTAAATGAGCAAGTATTCATTTATTCACTCAGTGTTCATATTAGTGCCAAAGTAAATATTTACTGACAACCTACATTATGTTCCTGGCACACAACTGGGTGTTCTTTCTTTTAATCCTTAAAACATATTGTGAGGACCTCCTCATGTTAGTATATTCTTACAAATAAGAACACAGTACCCAGAGGTTAAGGACCTTACCAAAGATTATATACATTTTAAATGGCAAAGCAGGAATTCAAACCATATTCTCAATCTCAACTCTAATGCTCACTCCAATCTATTATTTTAGGTGAAGACTGGACTAGAATAAGTCAGACTGGTGAAGAGATGTCAGTTATTAGCAGGAAGGGAAAGATCCCAATGTGGAAGGATAAATAAGTTAGGGCTTCATGTAAGTGGTGATACTTGGGAACCATGAATGATATGGCCTTGAACAGAATGAAGCCAGTGTTTTCTAAAGACAAATTTTCATGGCCACAAGCAAGAAAGATGTGAAAGAAGAATATCTGGTAATAGAGACACTTGCCAATAAGTAATTTTTTTAAAAAAGATATAATATGATATAATAATGGCTACGACCAAGGTGATAACAGGAGGGAATGGAAGAGAGCAGAATCTCTGATGTAGTTACAACACAGAAAATACTGGCATTAAGTAAATAAGCAAAAGAACGGATAATTTGAAAGAAGTAAAACTGTAAATCGGAAAAAATAAGTGAATTTAGCAAAATTGCAGGATGTAAGATCAATACACAAAAATCAACTGTAATTTTGCATAGTTGCAATGAGCAATCAAAAATTGAGATTAGTCTATGACCATGTCACCCTGAACAAGCCCGATCCCGTCTGATCTCTGAAGCTAAGCAGGGTCAGGCCTGGTTAGTACTTGGATGGGATGGATGGGAGACCACCTAGGAAGACCAGGTGCTATAGGCATAAAAGATAAAAAAAATGAGGGGTTGTAAGCTGACAAGGTCCTTACAATCTGTAATGTCAACCAACGGATGCCTCACCTAAAAAAAAAAGTTGTGATTAAAAACAAAAGCAATTACAATCATATCAAAAACTGTAAAATATTTAAGAGAAATCTGACAAAAATGTATAAGACCTATATTTCAAAACTTCAAAAATTGCTAAGAAAAATTAATAAAGACCTAAATAAATGGAGATATATTATGTTCACAGATGGGCAGGTTCAATATTATTATAATGTCAATTCTCCTCCAAAAAAGATTCAGTATAGTCCCAACCAAAATCCTAGCATGCCTTTTTTGTAGAAATTGACAAGCTGATTCTAAAACTTTATTTGGAAATGCAAAGGATCTAGAGTAGCCTAAAAAACTTTGAAAAAGAAGAGTACAGCCGGAGTACTAACACAATCTGATTTTAAGTCATGATAAATCAAACTGTGGTACAGGCTTAAAGATAAGACAAACATATAAATGGAAGAGTCTAGAAATGGACCCACACATATATGGACAACCGACTTCTGATATAAGTATACAGGCAAACCAGTGGATAAAAGATAGTCTTTTCAAAAACTGCTGCGAGAACAACTGCATATTCATTACAAAAAAAAAAAATTAATGCATATCTCATACTATATGCAAAATGAGCTAAAAATGTTTGAGACCTAAATATAAAACCAAAACTATACAAATGTTAGAAGAAAGCATAAAAAAAAAAATCTTTGCAACCATGGGTTAGGCAAATATTTCTTAGATACAACAATAAAAGCACAGCCTATCCATAAAAGAAAAAAATTAATAAACTGTACTTCAAATAAATGTTTAAGCTCCTACTCTTCAGAAAGCACTACTAAGAGAATAAAAAGACAAGCTACAGATTTGGGGAAAATATTTTATAAAGAATATATAAAGAACTCTCAAAAATCAATGATAAGAAAATAACCCAATTTGTTTAAATGGGTAAAATATTTAATCAGAAATTTCATCAAAGAAGATATATATGGATGGCAAATAAGCACTTGAAAATACTTTGGAAAAATAGTCTGGCAATTTCTTACATAGTTTACTACCATATGATCCAGCCATGCCACTCCTGTATATTTACAAGGTAGCTTCATTTGTAATAGCCAAAAATTCTAAACAACTCAAGCATCTATTAACAGGTGAGTAAACAAATGAGATATAGCCATACAATGGAATACTACAATACAAAGGAATGAACTATTGATACATATAACATCTTAAAATAATTATACTGAAAGAAGCCAAAGCAAAGAAGGGAGAGAGGGAGGAAGGGAACATATTCAGTATGATTTGATTTATATAAAATATAAATACATGACACATATAAAATTCTAGAAAATGAAAACTTACAGTGACTAAAAGCAGATCAGTGTTGGCTTGGAGATGGGGCTGGGAGAGAGTAAGAGGAAGGGATTACAAAGGGCCACAAGGAATTCATGGGAGTGAAAGCTATCTATGCTCACTGTCTTAATTGTAGTGATGGTTTCCCAGGAATATCCATGTCAAAACTTATCAGATTGTACACTTTAAATATATAGTTTATTCTATGTCCATGATACCTCAACTTCTTAAAAAGTTAAAAAACAAAACAAATTATATGCAAGGGGAAAAGTGATAAAGATTTAAGAAGAAAGAGTCACAGTGCTTCAGGAAGAAGCACTGTTTGTTCAGGAGGGGGTGGGTAGAAAGATCCCTAAGGATCCCAGGCAGTTTGAAACAGCTGGATACGAGAAGACAGTAAACCAAGCCAAACATCATCTGTAGGCAGTGAGAAACATGGGTCTGAAACACAAAAGGAATCATTCCTTGAGAAACAGCAGAAGACAAAGCACAAGGCAGAGGAAGGTGCTAGGTTAGCTCAATACCTCATTAATCTACAACACACTATTTATGGTGCACTTCCCCTTGGCCTGTCAGCTTTTAAAGTGCAAAAGACTGCTCTCCTGGCTTATTTCACTGATAAATACAACTGAAACAATTTATGCAGACAGACGAAGCACATGTCCTCTGAGCCGTCCCCGCCAGACAATCAAACTTGGCTCAGATTGTCTTGAAATAGTAATTCTCAAAAAATCTAACACACCTTGCAGGATTCATCTTGATAATAAGCATTCAAGGAGAAACAGTTTAGCAGAAAATATCTGAAACTCAATTATATTTCTAAATTGCTTAAAAGGAGGAACGCTCATCCAAAATACATCATTATAAATGTAACATTCTAAATAAGTAGCTCAGCAAAAAATGCTAATGATTGCTTACATTGCTATCTGGATTGGGGATCCCTATCTCCTTGCCAAACCTCCCTGCAGTAAACACAATGCCACTTTCTCAATAAAGCCTTCCTAAGTCCCCTCTTTATTGTGCTCCCTTGATAGAATTACTTTTCTGCACTCATAACTATACTTGAACAGCACTTAGTTGCTTACAGTATTAAAGGTTAAGTACTGTCCTACTCATCACAAAGCCTAAACACAGTGTTCTGTACACATTAGGTGCTAAAACAGGGGAAAAGAGGAGTTTGAAAGCATTAGGCCAAAGGTGACAAGATCTAAAGAGGCCTAAAAACCAAACCCAAGGCTCACCAGAGTTCATTAAGTGTGCTAACTGTAGCCTGCTGGGTCTGAGGGGATAGATACATGGGGGTTCACTATGTTATTCTGTCAACTTTGTGTATGTTCAAAATTCTCCACAATAAATTGTTAAGAAATAATAGTAAAGGGTCGGTAAAGATATGATCAAACCCTTTTTGTTCTTACTTTCCTACCTTTGAACTTTTCTTTTCTTTTTCCTTTAAACTTGATCTTTGCCAGCCTCCCTGCTTTGTTGTCAACAGGTCCACCGGGTCATTAGCCATTTAACAAATGGTGGTTTGAAGGATAAAAGACAGACCCTTTGCACAGTCAGTGGAATTCCAAATGCTAGACTCTTGGCTCCACAATGTCTGATTCAGAAGAACTGCTGGGAGCTATTAGTTTAGCTCGCCCACCCAGGCATATGAAGACTCCTTCCTTTACACCACTCCCATATGCCTCTCATTTATGCCTCCACAGTTTTGTGACTGTGTGCTTTCGTTTAGCACTGGAACAGATCAGACTCAGTGTAACCACAGAAATTATTAGAAAAGTCCAAGGATAAGGAATCCAGAATGAAGCAGTTTCAAATGTGGAATTGCAACAGATCAAAAAATTTTAGTAGGGCAAAAATCCAACAAAAATACATTTTCAAAATCCCCAGACACAAGATGAGGATATACAATAACAGTGTGTGAGATGTATTCTGGCCTAAATGAGAAAAAGCATTCACCATCTTGTAAGTATATCTTGTGCTTTCCCCACCTCTCAGCCTTTGCTAACATTTTCCCCTATACCTGGAACCATGGCCTACGTCATATCTGAACCTCTATTTTCAATAAAACTTTTTATTTTAAGTATTACTTATTTCTTCTTTCTTGATACAAAGATAGGAGTAATCTTATGCCCAGTTTTCTTTTTAAATTTTTCTTCACTCACAAAGAGGACAAAGTAAAGGAAAGAGAAAGAGATGGGAAAAACCATGTGCAGTAATTAAACTAGAATTGAAATAAGAACAGAAGGTTATTTTTTAAAATACATGTGAGAAAAATGTCATAATGTGAAAATAACTGAGCTGTGGGCAGCATAAACTCTCAGTGGGAAAAGAAAAAGGTTCATACACTTTCTTAAACCAGCCAACTGGTGGCACCATTGGCCCCAGAACTTGGTATTGGATGCAACAGATTAATAAACTCATTCTTGGGCAGATAGCCTGATTCTCGCCCAAAAGAATGAACATCTTAAGGAAAGTTACACATATCGTTATATACCCAACTCTGGTAAAATGGTGTAGAGCACTGATCACATACTTAGATAATGGCAGGTACAGACATCTGCATAGTCCTGATTCCATAAAAAGGGGCAGAAATATAACCAATACTTGTATCAAAGATTGATAATAAAGGCCTAATCTGTATCCTCTGATTCAAAGAAGGAAAAGTAGCCAACCAAACAAATCAAGTCAATCAAAAAATCTGGATTTGAGTCATGCTCTGCTCTTCTTTACATCACTTTGAAAGCTGTCCTTCAAGGCCTGGTTCGGATGACATTTTCCACATGTATACTTTACTGATCCTCTCCTTTATTTCATTCATATGTCCTCATCTTCACTTGTTTGTTACTTGAGTGCACAGGCCATACACCTCTGACAAAGTATCAAGTTTCTTAAAATCTGGAAAACTTGTCTTATGTAGAATTCCTATCCCACCTTTCATGAAAAATGTGCCAAATATGTTTTTTTCTTTGGTTTTTGAAATTTGGACAAATCATAACATCCAGAACTCAGTATTTTTATCTAGGAGACCAAGGAGAAACACACTTTTTAATAAGGTTCATAGATTTAGTGAACCTTATCAAATACACTGAGAGCTAGCTCAACATGGCTCCACAAGTCTTGTAAAAGCAGCTTACTGCCAACTGATCCTATAAAATTAGGAAATACCAGAATGATCACACACTTAGATAATGGCAGGTACAGATATCTGCTCAGACCATCATTCAAATGCATACCTGCAACCTCCTTGGGTATATGGCTTTATGGCCCAACTCTTACCAGCATATTGCAATACAAGCCACATAAGTAAGATATGACACTAGAACTTTCCAGGCCTTCCAACCACAAAGAAGCAGACTGGGATAAATTCCTCTCAAAGTGGTATTCAGAGAACAGTCCTCATGTGGAGATATAATTTAAGATATTTACTTCCTTTATTATAATCAATTTGAAATTTTTATTCAGCCTTTCTGAAAAAAGGGAGGAGTGCCCACATAATCTATCAATATCCTGTAAGAAGCTAATTTGTAATTCTGAATTTGGGTTTTTGACAATTTATAACTTTAGTTTTTCTATAAATTTACTCATCAAAGAGATGTTTTGGTTTCGTTAAAAAGCTATCTTCTGGGCAAAGAAAAGAGATTTCTCCAAAGAAGATCTACAAATGAGGATAAGCACATGAAAAGATGCTCAACATCAGTAGCTATTGGAGAAATGCAAATCAAAACCATGATGTGATATCATTTTCCACCCCTTAGACGGCTATACCCTAGAAGACAGATAATAACAAGTACTGGGGAGGATGTGGAAAGACTGGAACCCTCATATACTGCTGTTGGAGATGTAAAATGGTCAGCCACTCTTGCAAAGTGATCTAGCAGTTCCTCAAAAGGTTAAAACATAGAATTACCATATAACCCAGCAATTCTACTTCCAAGTATACACCCAAGAGAACTGAAGACATATGTCCATATAAAAACTTGTACAAAAATGCTTATAGCAGTATTCATAATAGCCAGGAAGTTTAAACAAGTCAAATATGCATCAACTGATAAGATGTGTACTGCAGAATCTCATTATTCACAGTAGTTAAGTTCCATAAAGTTGCCACAAACACTGAATTAGCAAATACCAAATCATTGCTCCTATGGAAAATACAGGATTAGGTTCCTTCTAGCCCCTAGCCACATTTATTAATGGATCAATACCTAGCCTATTTTCTGTGTTTCCATTTCAAAGACACCTTATTTAATTCATATTGTTAACTTATTAATAACAAACTTATTGCCAATAGCAATAAAACCCAAGTCTGAACAAAGTTTATTTAACACATATCCTTAATGCACATCACAGCTTTCTTACACTTAGGAACAGAAGGCACTTTGGCACCATACTTAAAGACCATTCTAAACAGCAAAATCAACAACAAAAAAGCACAAAAATGTTAAAAATGTGGTACAATAGATCATAAAAAGGACTTGTTTATGGCATGAGAGTTAAACAAGAAGGCAAAGCATCACCCTGTTCAACTTTAGCTGGGAATTTGAGTGTTGGGAGACTCGAATTCTTACTGCTCTGCTCACGTGCACATATGACCATCACATACTGATTTGGGGATTACAAATAATTTTAGCAAGCAGGCAAATCTGCAAATACAGAATCTCTAAATAAGGAACAAAGATTGTGTTTCATACAATGGATACTATCAGCCATAATAAAAAGGTATAAAGGATTGATAATACCTGCTGCTACAATATGGCTAAACCTCAAGAACATCCTGACATTAGTTGGTCAAAAAAAAAAAGGCCACATATTGTATTTTTCCCCAATTTAAAAAAAATTGACAATTAATGCAAAAGAGTTTAAATATACTGCAGTTCAAGCAATGTTTCTAACACTGTACATGAAATGTCCAGAACACACAAATCCAGTAAGGAGATTATAGGCTGGGAAAGAGAAAGATGTGGATTGACTGTTAATGGGTATGGGGTTTATTTTGAGGAGGATGAACATGTTCTAGTTTACAGTGTTGATGGTTGCACAACCTTGTATATATACTAAAATCCATTGAATGTACACTTTACTTTTATTTATTTATTTACTTCTTTTTTTAGGCACAACAACTCTTAGTTGACCTCACAGATTTCAAGGACCTTGTCAGCTAGCTTACAATCCCTTATTTATTTATTTATTTTTAATTTTTACACTTACAGCACCTGGTATTCCTCAGTGGTCTCCCATCTAAGTACTAACCAGGCCCAACCCTACTTAACTTCCAAGATCAGACGGGATTGGGCGTGTTCAGTGTGACATGGCCGTAGACATAAATGTACACTTTAAAAGAAGGCAGTATATAAATTATATCTCAATAAAGCTGTTTACAAAAAAATTATCCACATTTTCTGATTTTTGCACATCAGTCACACATAACTTTCTTTTCAAATTAATATTCCCCCTAAAAAAAACTGTGCCTATTACCTGGGTGTAGCCTAACCAGTTCATTTCTAATATAGTAAAGATAAAAGTAATCCTCCTCTAAGCACACACGTCCCTTCTATTAAGATCAATCCTATTTTAAAATTAATTTTATTAATTTATTGGGGCGACATCAGTTAATAAGATTATATAGATTTCAAGTATACAATTCTATATTATCTGTATATTGTGCTGTGTTCACCACCCAAAGTTGTCTCCTTCTGTCACCATATAGATCCTGTTTGTTTTAAAGTATGGAATTGGACTTTTGAACAGAAAAAAATACCTTAAAAATAAATGTGCAACAAAATTGTTTTATTTAAAAATTAGAACATTTGCAGGTTTATAGCATGTCCATCTAGGCAAGCTCCAGAAGAAAACCATGATGATGACAACAACAAAGGGGAAAAAATGTTGCCCATCACCCAAGAACCCACAGCCTGAAAAATAAAAACCCCTTAGTTATTCCAAAGCCACACCCATTTAGATGGTTACATAAGCAACAGAGTGAAGAAATCACTTCTCTGTTCAAACTCTCTGATTCTGGATTCCAGCAACCTTTTCAAGGATCCAAAAGTCACAATAACATGAAAAGGGGAACAAAAGAAGGAACTTCAAAAAGTCACCCAAAAGTCACCTAGTCAATCTAGGTTCCATATCCTTTTTTCCTACCCAATCAAGAATTCAGTCCAAATGATTCATGGCAGGACAGTTTATTTTCTTAATAAACTATCTTAATTGAGGTTTATTGGGAAACATTCCAATTTTTATTAAATGTCAACTATGTTCCAGGCACTGAGTTACACATAACCCTCTGAATCAAAAAATAGAAATATATGTACATATTTTGGTGGTCTTAAAACTGAAGTCTGCTCGACCTGAAACAAGTGATAACTGTAAAACAAAAAAAGGGGGGCGGGAATTAGCTTTTAAACCAAAAGATTCAGAAAAAGATAAACTCCATGTAAAAGCAGCAAACTTCTCTATACATTCTCTCTCCCACCATTTTCCAACCCCTTGGCTTGCTTTATTTTTCTTCAAAGCATTTATCTCCACCTGGGGTTTCAGTAGACATTTGTTTGCTATCTCCTCACTAGACTGTGAGCTCCACATGGGAGCAAGGATTTGGTTTTGATCACTGCTCTATCTCTATTACCAAAAAACTACCTGGCACATAGAAGATACTCAATAAATATTTGTTGAATGAATAAATTATATTCATGAAAGAAGCCAAAAACTCAGATGTTTTTCTCTGGCATCCCTGTAGAACAATCTTTACAGAACTTCACTTTAACCTTGCACATAAGAGGCAGAAAAAAGAACCATACACTAATGCTTCCTTCACTTCCTTTAAAATTCTTAACAATCCATTTTGGTTCAAAGTCTCCTAAAGGCCAATGAAATGAATCCATCATATACAGTGTCCTTGCTTAGAAAAAGAAAGCTATATATATAACCCATAATTTTCATAGTAGTTCCTATACTTTGCCTTCCTTGCTTAGAACTTCATTAGCTTCATATTCAGTCAGTATTGTGCTTTTGCTCAGGCTAATACAATTGTATTAGACTCTACTACTTCTTTTAAGAAGGGTGTAAATATTCAAAAATCTTAAAAATTTCCCTCAGCTAGGTAAAAATTTCATTTTTTAAAATGCTCTTGAGAAATGAGAATTAATCATATTAATTCATTATAAAGTCTATAGTTTAATCCAATACATTGAAAATTTTAATGTACACATGAATCACCTGAGGAAATCTTATTAAAATGCAAATTAAGTAGGTCTGGGCCAGAACCTGAGATTCTGCATTTCAAAAAAGCTACCATAGTTAGTCCCCAGAAAATACAATGTGTATCTATCTACTTTCCTCATGGCAAGATAAATTTGACACTGCTTGCCCCCATTCCTGTCTAGTTCTAAAGGGAGTTAAGTATACAACTAACCAACTTTTTGCAAAACCATCCTTAAAGGCTTATTTATCTATGCTTTCTCTCCATCAAGCACAGCTTCTTGAGCCTTTCAACTGGAGCTTGTTTCTTAACCATATTTGGAAATCTTTTTTGAACCCTCTCAAATGCTGTCTACATGTATCTCTTAAGCTGAGGTATATAAATATATGAAGTTAAAATTGAAGTATGATAGGGCAAACTCCTAGCTCCTTCACACAGCCTGGTAGTAGAATGATTGCTGCTGAAATGACATTGCAACACAGGCTCATTTTTAGTTTGTAGTCCCAAATGAGCTAAAAACTTGTACATAGCTGGTTGTTCACTACATGAAATTGGCTCACTCACTTTGCTATTTCTCTATAAAATATCACTATATTTCATACACTTTTTCAGAATTAAAGTTACTTTTGAATTTTCACCCAATTATCCAAGGAAAATACTAAGAAAGTATTTTCTCAAGGTCTTAGTTTTCTTTTCTTATCTGTGAAACAGATAAAGGTCATGAATACTCTCCTAGTCTTTCTTTTCAATAATCTATGAATTCTACAGTCCATATTTCCCTTCTATTTTTTGATACATGTGATTGATCTATGACCTTCATTTTGCTACTTTGCCTTTTTGCTTATGTCCCAGTTCTCTGCAAAAAGCCTGCAGTAAACTATACATACAAGGAACTCTCAGACAATATTATAAGCTAGAAATATTGTCAAGTAACTAAAGACAAAAACTAAGAAAAACAAAACAAAACAAAAACATACACAAAATACCCTTAAATTATCTTTCTCAGTGCCAATCCAATAAAAACAAAAGCAGCAAAATGTACACCTTTTTTTGTTCACTTTTGTTGTTATTGTCATGACCAAAGTCAACACCTGGGCACAAGTAAAAGTTATGCTTAGGTATATGTGACCAGAGAGAGCTACAGCTAAGAAAAAGCAATCGATTAGCTTTTCTCCTAAGTCTCATCAGCTGTGTTTTCCTGAAGACAAAGAATCTGTCCACCTGCTCCCACAGATGGTACAGCTGCAGTTAAAGTGAAACACCTGGTTGGTGTATAGCCAGTCGAGGAAGTTTGTAAGAACAATGCTAGCTGCCGATTAGGCAAGCCCAGATCAGCATTTTCACCTCTTTTGCTCAGATTAAGACCAACATCATTTTAAACTATAGGATGCTAAAACATGACTTTCATCTCCAAAACACAAATATGAGTTACAATAATGATGTCAAAGAATTGTTATAAAATGTAACAAATCCTAGGTTACAAATATGATTGTCCTTAACCACTCCCAAAATTATTTCCTCCAACTAGATTTAAATGGTCTTTGTCAGGTTTAGATACTCTAAAGCAGTGCTCAGAACATTTATAGTAAGATATGGTAAAACAAGCTTATTATTCTCCAGCAGTCAGTGCTTCATATTAAGAATGGTAATGTCAATGCCAGTAAATGTGCTGAATGAATGGATAATGCTAAATAAACAGCATGTGAGAAATGAGAATCTCTTCCTACTTTTATACTTTACAATTGAGAAATATTTTATTCTCTGCATAGAACCTTAAATTATCCTACTTAACCTCTATTTAAGTCCTCAGAAGGATTTTCTTCCCCATTAAGGAAGTCTTATTAATACCAATAAACTAAAATCGTTATTTCTTGAGCCAATAAACAAAAACATTCATAAGGTGATAAATTATTTTATGCCATAGCCCATAAGTTAGTTTGAATGCTAAAAAGTTATACTTCTGAGGATATTTTAATGACTTATGGAGAAAATGTTATAAATGTTGAAAATTAAGATTGTCCTGGGAATACAGTACATTACAGATATGAGAGCTTGCTTACCTAATACCTTCTCAGACACTTCCATTTATCACGGTATTCCATATCAAAATAGTTTTTCCTCCCTGTAATTCTTCATTAGGTTCTTTGTTAGGTTCAGTGTTTCTCAAAGTAGTCTTTAGGCCAACTATTATTACTTTCTTAGAAAGCTTGGTGAAATGCAGATTCCTGGGCCATGCTCCACCCCACACCCCAGAATTTAAATCCCTGAGAAGTAAAGTCCCAGAAGCTGCATTTAACAAGCTTCCCAGATAGTTGAGATGCACACCACCAAACCATACATTGTATAGCTATTTCTCCCTCCTTAATCATTATTTTAATATCAGCCTACATTTACGCGTTCGTTACTTGACATTAACCCACTTTCATTACTCTGGAATTCTGAGACCCATACAAATCCACTTCCTGTTTGGTCTGTCCTGTCTCCAGCAAAAGCCTATCTTTATTATCTCCCAATATGACTACCTAGTCCACTGAGTGGCCCAGAGCAGGTCTTGTGCAAAGGTTGAACTTATGCAACATAGTAGTTCAATTTTTTTCCTTCTGAAAATATTAACAGCATGTCAATTTGATGAGTGCATCATTAAAAGTGAGATATTAAAAGCAAAATGAGAGAGAGCTCTTCTAGTTGCTCGATGGGATGCTGTCCAATTCATGAATCACTTAATAAAGCCAATTAGAGCTTTGAAACAAACAAACAAAAAGAGCAAAAGGCATTATTTGTTGTATGCATTAATTTACAAAGGTGGAAATAATCACCTAAATATCTGGAGAGTCTTGATCCACCAGAAGCTTTTCTCCTATGTCATCAATAGCAGAAAGGACGTATTTTCATTTCCAGGACAGTTCTATCTAGTTACAGGTTCATTAATTCCTTTCACAACTATAAGACGGATGGAGAAACATCATCTCCTACAACCCTAGGTAATAGGTACATCGGCAAGAGTCCATTGCTCCAAAATGGACAACCATGCACTCACTAAGAAAGGGATATGGACTTAAATGGTGCTTGGCAGCTTCATGAAGCAGTCAATCATATATCTGCCACTTTTATAGAGCATTTGGAAAGTTCTCTGAAATGAAAGGTGTGATCATTTTAAGGCATCTAACTACTAACATTGAACAAATCAATACGGAATGTTGCTGTTATTCATAAAATCTGTTCCAAGGTACTTAAAACAGAAGAGATAAATATCTTTGCTTTTGTTTAAAGCAAAGATCTGACAACAGTTTTGTAGACTTCCCATCTGACTGGAAATTATAAAGACTGCAAAAAATTATGTACGGTATGATTCAATTTATGAAAAACACTACAACACATTTGTATATTACAGATGTGTAAAGGTATCCAAAAAAGTCTGGAAATAAATTCAAAACTTCCAGTGAGGAGGTAAAAGGAATTTTTTTATTCTATTTGCTGCAACTTTTTATAAAAATTGTCTTGTACTGCTATTGTAAAAAATATTTTTCAAAAATTATAGCGTCAAAACGGAATACTATGTAATAAATTACCATTTCATTCAGCATAGCTAAGAAATGGAACACAGTAGTTAAGAGAGTTAGTCTATATAATGCTGTGGAGTTAGGACTTGGGTTCAGGTCTTGTCTCTATTACCTAACCAGAGAGACATGCCCTGAGTATGAGTTAATTCCACCACCCATGCAGCCCGTTTCCTCAATTATAAAGTGGAAATGGTAACAGTACTCAATTCACAGGCTGTTGGGAGCAGTGAATAAAATAACCTTTATGAAACTCCTATGTAAACTATTATTTTTCAAATTACATATTACAAATATGCTTTAAAATATAATGCATAACACTATATGGTTAAAGCTTTCTTCAGATAATTAACAATGTACTTTATTTACAGTCATATAGAGCTTCCTAAAGTCATTACAGCAATGATTGTTTTACACTGAATAACAAACTACAGTAGACTAGATTAAATCTATAGAGTCTAATAAATTTCAGTCACAAATCTTTCAAAGAAGTACCCAGGAACTTCCTTGATAAATAAATTCCTGTTATTTTAATTCCTTGTCAAATAGCTCCTATAAAAATAGAAAAAGTCTGCACTATGTAAATTCTAAATAATAAGCTTTACAAGTGTTCAAATGAAGAGAATTTATGTTTTCTCTATATCACACACCGAAGGCCATGTGAGGTCCAACCTCTATTTTCATTCGCCATGTAATTTATATATCCTACTCAACTATCTCTAGTTGGACATTTAATAGGTATCTCATAGGCAACATGTCCCATATCAAATTCTTGTTCCCTAACCCAGCCCAAATCTAGAAAGGGCTCCTACCCTCTCCCCAGTCTTTCCTGAATCAATAAATTAACAACTTAAACCAATAATCTTGGAGTCATCCTTGGTACATAAACCACCCCCAATCCTCCATATCTCCCATATCCAATCCACTTGGGCAAGTCCTATCTGCTCTACCTTCAAAATATCCTGAATCCATCTATTTCTCCTTATCTCCACCATTAACATTCTGATGCAAACCACCATTAACATTCTGATCAAACCTCTCTTGGCCTACAGCAATAATTTCTTAATTTACATTCCTGCTTCCACCTTTGTCCCATTAGTGTTTTCTCCAGGGGCAGAGTGATCTCTTTAAAAGGTAAAGAAGATACTATCACTCCTCTGCTCAAAACTCTCCAATGGCTTCTCATCTCATTTAAAAATCCAAAATCCTTTCCTTGACTCTTAAGGTCCTACATGTTCTGGCCCGTTTACCTCCTGGAAATACACTTCTACTACTATCACCTTTACTCAATGTGCTCTAGTTATACTTGCCACCTTACTATTTTGTGAAAACATCAAGCATGCTTCCACCTCAGGGCTTTGACCTCTACTATTCCCTTTGCCTGGACTGCTCCTCTCCCAGATATCCATGACTAGCTTACTTCCTTCAGATCTTTGCTCAGATGTCACTTGATCAGAAGTCCTTCTAAACTACTGCTATCTAATACTCCCCTCACCCTCCACTCTCTATCCAACATACCTTAATACCTTATCACCATCTGAACATATTAAATACATGTAAAAAATATTTTTAATCACATTAAATTTCAAGATCTAATGTTTTTGTTTAACACTACTCTGTCCCTCCTATCTTATACAGAGTAAAAGCTCAGCGAAACATTAAAAGACTGGTGAGAATGTAGAATAACTGGAATTCTCATAGACCGCTGATGCAAGTATAAATTGGTACAACTCTGGAAAACTTTTTGGCAGTATCTACTAAAGCGGAACATATACACACTCGAAGACGATGACTCTCCAACTCTCCAATTCCACTCCTAGGTATATACCCAAAGACATAGAAGAATGTTCTTTGCAGTACTACTCCTAATAGCCAAAAACTGGAAACAATCAAAACATCCATAATAGAAAAAGTAAACTGTAGTATATTTTTATAGGAGAATTCTATATATAGCATCAGAATGCTATATATACACAAGCACAAGTGTCATTGTCCAGCAAAGCCAGATAAAGAAGAATATACAATATATGACTATTTATATAATTTTTTTTTCCTTAAAGGCAAAACTAATGCATGGTTATAGAGGTCACATTTGTTACCCTGGAAGAGAGTGATATTAACTGGCAGGTGAGAGATAGGCTTCTAAGTAGTTGCTGCTAATGTTCTATTTCTTGATTTGGATAGCAGTTACACAAAAGTATAATCACTTTGTGAAAACTCATTGAGCTGTACATTTATGATTTATGCACTTCTGTTTAATAAAAAGTTTATATATAGAGGAAAAAATTACAAGGAAAAAGAAAAATTGTCAAGCTATCCTCCAGACAGCTATTACAGATAATATTTTCATTTATCTTTTAAACATCCTTCTATTATTAGCCATAAAAAAAAGTTATTTCACTTAAAATACAATTCAAAATTTGACAAGCTTCACACACACACATACACACACACGCACGCACGCACGCACACACACACTTCAAGATTAAATAACTGGCTAAAGCCACATCTTTTAGCCACCTAATAAAATGGAATCCAAGTGTTGAGAAAACCAAACCCAAAGATCCTTTCTCACTATGCCATATTGTCTCTATCTAGATACAAGAACCTATTTTCAATAAGAAAAATTTTCTCATCTGTTACTGACAGATCTTTCCTCAAAGGTTTCTTGTTTTAAATATCATCATTCCGGGTAAATTTAATAAAACCAGAAGCCCTGTTTTCCTCTTTAATTTGTGGGACTGTTATGAGCCTGTCATGTTCTAATATTTAATTGTCATGGACTGTCTGCCTATTTTCCCTATAATCAAGAAAAGAGTTCACATGTAAACAGAACTGATTTGACAAATGAATAAACATACAAAAAGACCCTTTCCTTAAAACAATGTTGTGCTTCATACATGGCTAAACCATCACACAATAAATTAATTCTTCAGCAGCCTCCAAGCTAAAAAGCTAGAGTCAAATCAATTAAGCCGTAATGGGATCCCAATTTCCTGTTTCTGATAGCAGAAGTTTAAATAAACCCCTCTTGGCTTATAAATCCTTATCAACCATCCAGACCATTCTGTCACACACAGTTCCAAATCTGCATTTATAAATATGTGCTATAATCAAAAAAGCTCTGATTACTGCACATTACAGCTTTCACTGTCATAACCAACATGTGCTTTTAAAAACTGGGGAATTTCAATTGCTTTAAAAATGAAAATTTTAAAAATTAAATTAAAATGATAGCCTTAATTAGAAAAAGATGATTGATAAACTAAATTTGATCCAATTATTGTCTCCAACTTTATACATCTTAATAATCTGCATAGTTATCTTATTAACCTGCAGCCACAAAAATGAACAAACAAAAAATTGTTAAAAATTGTCGGATACTATGTGTACTACAGTACAATCTGCTTTGAGGATTTTATCAGGTTTCCTTCAGGATTTATTGCCTTTTAATTATGGAACCAGACTGTGGAATGAGAAGGATCTCAGAGAACCTTCATCTTTGGATTTTCCTATATCTAGAGCATTCCTTCACCTCAACAAAATTCTGCATGCCACAATGTGCACATAATAGGTACTTAAAGTGAGTTCAAAGTCATAGGGGCAGCAAGAACAGAGTATCTCATCGCTGCCTATGTTTTTGTGTTGATAAAAAGCAGTTTCATAAAAATGAGAAGGAAGTTCACTTCCTATTAACACAGGCACAAAGCTTATAACACAAGAGACTGAGACAAAATACAATCCACAATAACTGAAAATAAGATAAGGCCAGAATTCATCAGAAAAAGGTGATCAGCAAGTTGACAATATGAATTAGCTATGTTTACTGCCAAAAGATACAACCAGAAGTCAGTAGTCTTTATAGGATAGCAAAATTCCATCTCAACACTTCCTTCATGCTAGAAAACAGATAAAGGAATGTAATCCTACCAGCATCGCAGGATATTAGGTGAGAGCAGGGGGGAAAGGACAGAAATTGGTTCAAACAATGGCTTCTAAAGGAGAAGGTATGACAGAAAAACACCTAAGAGGCTATTTCAAAAAACATACCAGACATCCTCCCTCCGAATACACAATGTGTGTCACATTGATATTCTAATGAATCCCTGAGGTAATTCTGATCACACACTCCCAATTCACCTACCCTGATTCTCACAGAGAGGAAAACCAGTTTTCCAGTTGTCCAGAACCAGAGGCTTAAAACAATACAAAGCTTATTCAGAGACCTTATAGTTAGGGGATCTATTTAATGAAACAATGAGCTAAATTACTGTACATTTTACTTCCTACTCTTCAAAACCTGGAGTACAAAGAATTGTGAGAAAGGTTTAACAATAGCTGTAGAATGTCTGAGGTTGTGAGTTATATTGTACTTCCTTGATTCTTTCTGAGTTAACCCACTCACTAAAACACTCAGAGTCCGAGTGAATGGATTAAAACTCAGTACTTCACGTTAATGGCAATCCATGAGCAGTACTATATTCAATACAAACTTCTACACAAGGCAATTCTCCCAACCAGGCTTTGTATAGCTGATAATACAGTTAAATTTACAGTACCAGGCAAAATGTCACCACTGGTGTCAATACAACACGTAACTTCACAATGCATCCAACCTAAGGACAAATTCTTTAGCCTAACAGTCAAAGTTTCCCACAGCTCTGCCTCAACTTGCCTTTTTAGTAGTGGCCCCTTAACTGAGGGGAATACCTTCTAAGAATGAAGGATAGTACCAAACCCTATATATACTATGCTTTTTCCTATACCTACATACCTATGATAAAAGTTTAACGCATAAATTAGGCATAGTAAAAGATGAACAATAATAAAATAGAATAATTGTAACTATACTGCAGCAAGTTATATGAATATGGTCTCTCTCTTTTAAAGTAATTTATTGTACTGTACTCATCCTTCTTGAGATGATACAATACAAACGAGATGAACTGAGGTAAATGACGTAGGTATTGTGGTGTAAGCTAGGCTACTATATAAGGGTTACCTGAACACAAGCACTGTGATACCTCCATAGTTGATCAGACAACTGAAAGGGCTGCTAAGGGACCTATGGGCAGGGAGTGTATACAGCATGGATATGCTGGACAAAGGATAATTCATGTCCTGGTGGAAAAGAAAGGGGAAGCATAAGATTTCACACTATTCAGAACACCACACAATTTAAACCTTAAGAACTGTTTCTTTCTGGAATTTTCCATTTAATGTATTTGGACAACAGGTGACTGCAGCACAAAAAAACAAAACCATGGATAAAAAAGGGGAACTACAGATTTCTGGTTTTGCTCAAGAAGTATATCCTGCAACTTTCAGCCTGGATGCCTCTGCTTATCAAAGAGTCAGCAAGTAAGGACATCCCCCACCCTATCCCATCCCATCTCACCTCCCACCCTCTATGAGTGCAAACCCAGCCCATGGTCTGTTTCAATAAGCCTTGTGGGCTAACAATTTTTACATTTTTAAAGGGCTGCAAAAAAAAGGAGGATACAGGACAGATACCACATGTGTCCCACAAAGCCTAAAATATATACTTACTCTTTATAGAAAAAGTTTGCCTGCTCCTGGCTATTCCATTCTCAGAAATGAAAAAATTTCCTTTATCCCATTTCGCCATATCTATCAATACAAAATCTAACAACCATCGAAGTGCAATTGATTATTCCTTCAAGCCTTTCTTGTTACCTTCAATGAAATATGCACCTTCTCTTTTAACTTTATCTTCTCTATGTTCCTTCCTTAGCACACTGTATCCCTTCTAGTCACAAAGGATAGTTTCCAAGCCCAAACTGAGATACATGGTCTGGTAACATGACTACTGAATTAATTTATTTTACTCTTTCCTGTCTTGCCCCTTCAAACCCATCTTCAAAGGGCCACCAAGTGCTCTTTCTAGAATACAATCTCAACTTTCACTCCCTCATCCTTTCTTTTGCTCTCCATTAGCTAAAGAAAAACATCCAGCATAAAAACCTGGCCTCTGCCTGCCTCTCTAGTCTCAGCTGCTGCCATTCTTTACCATGTACTTTATACTCTAATAACATCACTACTCTTAGTCCCCTGCAACCCTAGTCCAGTCATCTTCTACTTGGGCCAGATACTTACTTTGCTGGCAGGACAAAAACTGATATACCATCTCCAAAGAGTTTTATTTGGTAAAATCTATCAAAATCACACAAATTATAAACTCCTTGCCCCAGCAATTTTATTTCAAGTTATTCTACAGATTTATGAAGTGACATTCTTTACAAAGTTATGCAACATTGTTTCAAACAGCAAAAAAAAAAAGGCATGAAAACGTCCATCAGCAGTGGACTATAAAAAATTATGCAATTATACAATGAAATACAATACAAAAATGAGTAAGTTATTTTATATATGGTATTATATGACCTACAGGAATATATCTAAAAGGACATACAAGGTCTATGGCCATGCCACCCTGAATGTGCCTAATCTTGTCTGATGTCGGAAGCTAAGCAGTGTTAGGCCTGGTTAGCACTTGGATGGGAGACCACCAAGGAATACCAGGTGATGTAGATGTTAAATAGATACATAGATAGATAAAAATGAAAGGACACACAAAAAACTGGTAATGCTAGATGCCTCCAAGGAAGAGTAGCGAGAGCACAGAAATGAGAGAGCTTGTTCACTAAATAACACTTTTATCTTTAATTGTTGAATACAATGCCAGTCCCAAAATCAATTTTTAAAAAAACTGTTGGAATGAAAAGCAGATTTGGTTCAACACAAGCATCATTTTCTCTAAGAAGCCTTTTATGAAACTCAGCCACACATGCATGCACACACACATTAGATCAGTTGCCTATCCTTAGTGCTTCTTACTGTGCTATTATCACTTCTTACTATCCATTTGGCACTGAAAGTCAATCTGTCCCCCACTACTGGATTGCATCTAAACTTCTCCAGGCCTTAGAAATCTATTTCCCCCAGCATCTGATACTAGGTGTTCAAAAAAATGTTTGTAAAAGCAAATGAGTATTTAAAATCAAGAATATCTTTAAAAATCAATGATTTTTAGTCACTGTAATAGCAATTCCTTATAGTCTACCTCCTAGTATAATTAGCTGTTTTTTTTCCAGTAGAATACAAATATTAGGCCCCTCAAATAAATAATTTATTGAATTCAACTACCAGAGTAAAGAGAACCAAGGGACTAAAGTGGCAAGTGAGTTAAAATAAAATAATCCACAAAAAAGGGGGACATTCACATAAAAATCAAGAATTGATTTTAGGATTTTTGAATCACTATTAAATACCTATCGATTTTTTGGGGAAACTCTCATTTGCCACATCATGCCTCAGAGTCCAACAGCCACCCAATCAGCATGTATTAGAGCCCTAAAGAAAGCTCTCAGCAAGCCAAATGTTGATGTCCATAGCTGTGGCTGGGTGCTCAGTGGCTCTGAGGCATGTCTGGCATCCCATCTCCTTTCTGAGATATTCTCTACCTCCACTGATTGAACCAGAATCTTTGCTTTACTATTTCTGCATACAACTCACTCCAACAGCATCAGTCACAAGGGGAAAAATATGGATCATCACTATCCAAACTTAAAACCAGTTGTCAAAGTTTTCATTACAAAAGCAATTGACAAAGTGTTAGGACACAAAAAGGAAAACAAGCTGGAAGATCTTTGAGCAAAGAGACTAAATCTTATCCAACTTAGGAGCCCCAGGGCACTTAACACTCCCTGCAACTAATAGCACCACAATAGTTGTTAAATGAACCAAAGGGGATTTTTACTTTATCTGTACTGTTTAAAATTTTTTAAATATATTCATGTATTACTTGTGTAAAACAAAGTAAATATATAAAAAGGGGGTCACTGTGTCTATGTGTACTATAGTAATAGATCATTTTATTGTTCAGCTCCCATGTTAAATTGCTACTCCCCTGTTTCTACACAATCATTTTTTCCTGCAAACTTGTTCCAATAAACCACCATGGAAACAACTGAAAATGGAGATTATTACAAAATCACTCATATAATAACAAAGAGTGTTCAAAACATGTTTTACAATTCCTCAATTGATTTTTTTTGTGTGTATGCCAGAAAATTAAGGAAGTAGTTCAAGAATGTTGGGAACTTGTCAAAAGGACACAAGAAATAGCTTGCAGGGATTCCTACTGGCTAAATCTGGGACTATGTGAACAGCACCATAAATAATGATAGTAACAGATTATAGTCTATTGAATAAGAATCCATATTAATACATATAAATAAGTAAAGGTAAAAAATTAAATAATTAAAAGTAAGAAAAATTCTGCAGTAGAATGTTAACTAGCAAGTGAAGAACTGACAGAAATAGAAAATCATAGTACAACTATCACAATAATAATTGACTCAGGCAAACATCATTAATATATGCTAAAACTAGGGCATAAAAGTTGGAGGAAGACAACATATTTACATAGATTTGGTCTCTACCCACAAGAGTCTTATTAATTCAAAAGGAGTGGACGGGGAGAGAGAAACACTATAGTGAAGAAACTTGGCAGACATCCCTCAAACAAATGATGAAAATCAACATCACAGTAATGTACAAATAGACATCATGTACCTGATATGAGGCACCAAGAAACACACATTACTTTGTGATTTTCTGCCAAAATGCATGTGAATCTATTCATAAAAAAGACAAATTGAAACTGAGGGACATTCTACAAGATAAATGGACTACACCATTCAAAAAAGTCAAGGTAATGGAAGGCAAACTAAAAGAATCCTTCCAAATTGAAGGGGACTGGAAACCAGATAAATAAATATACATGACCCTGGACTGGCTCCTAGACTAGAAAAGAAACTACTTTACTTTTAAAAATTATTACTGGAACAAATAGCTAAATTTGAATAAGGTCTGTATATTAGATAATAATATTGTATCATGGCTGTATCTCTTGATTTTGTTAAGTATATTGTAGGTACATAAGAGAATGTCCTAATTTAGTGGAAATATACATTAAGTTTTTTAAAGAGGTAGCACATCTGTAACTTACTCTAAAATAGTTCAGAAAAATAATACACCTATATAAAGAGAAAAGGAATATATAAAATATAGTAAAAATGTTGACATTTGGCGAATCAAGTTGAATGGCATACAGGAATGTTAACACTCTTGCAACTTTTTTGTAAGTTTGAAATTATGTCAAAATACAAAGTTAAAAAAATGAATACAAAGTGTTACTTATAAGCAGCCCACCATCCTTGAAAATGTTTGTGTTTTTCTAAAAAGCAATTTCTAGTATCTTGTAATATATTTATTTAAGAAAAGGTAAGAGTATTGTTTAAACCACTTAGTCAAACCCACCAAGGGAAAATTAAGGAGTTAATGAAAACAGACTGCTGGGTTCTAAGCAGCTCTAGGGGGCTAGAGAATGAATGCTAAAGGAACTAAAATCATCATCAGCAAGGGAAAATTAAGGAGTTAATGAAAACAGACTGCTGGGTTCTAAGCAGCTCTAGGGGGCTAGAGAATGAATGCTAAAGGAACTAAAATCATCATCAGCTCTTATACTTCCTTCTCTCACTACTCAAAATTTTGCTCTCCTAAATCACCTCTACCTTTAATCTCTGGGCTTTCTGCCCACCTCCCTCCTCCCCACAAGGTTGGCTCCACTTCTCTAGAGGGAAACAAAATGAAAGACATAATCACTTTCTCAATATTAAAGACAAAAAAACTTCGCTATATTTTTGATGGAGGTAAATGTCAAGTATTTTAGCTTTTGTTAAGGGTAAAGGGATAGTAAACTAGCTAAAATCTATGTGAATTAGAGGAAACAAGTATGATTAATGTAGCTCTAAGAATAAAAGGTAAAAAATGAATAAATCTGTGCTGTTTGAATATTTGTTTCATGTGGCTTCGAAAATTAAAAGCAAGTAGGACCTCTGTATGGAGATAGCTAAGTTAACAAAGAAATAAGGGAAACATTTGTAAGAGAGGAAAAGGTCAGAGTAGAGTGTCAAGGGAGCTGTGCTATGCCTGGTATTAACATTTCACTTGAACTGCTGGAGAGGTCAGATTACATATTTGTCGCCATCAGCTAATTTAATTGAAAGGTCTAGCCAACTCCAAAGCTATAAATTCAGACAGAAGGATACCTAGCTCTGGGTTATTCTATTTTGATTTCTGCATTTAATTAGAGCAATGCAAAAAAGAGGAATAGAATCAAATCTTAGAGAGCAACAAATTAAAGATTCATTGCATAGTCCATAAACTATATTTGATGATCCATATTTGACTTCTCACAAGACCAAGCAAAATTAGCAAGGACATTTCTTGGGCTTTTGGGGTATTCATTACAACCATCTGTTTCACTGCTAAGATCAGTAAACACATAGGATGCATTGGTAAAGGCTCTGAGAGTTTCAACCTTTTTTTTTTTTTCTAATTCATCTCTAAGGCCAATGCAGGATACTCTTAAACAAGTCCAAGACCTAGTAAAGTGGTCTTTAAATCATATTCCAATTCCTACAACATTTTAAAATAAATGTCAGGGAAAGAAAGTGGTTGAAGAAAGATGGAAAATCAAGTACCTTCAGGGAGCTCTGGGATCCTATGAAACACATGTCTAAAAACCTCTAGTCTAGTTAGTAAAAAGGAGCCACGTGATAAGAGTAAAATATAGTGGGTTTTGGACTCAGATCTTAATGCATAATGAATGAACTCAACACCAAGACTGAACTAAGTTTGAATAGTGCATCTGCTACTGATTAACTGTGTGACCTTGGGCAATTTATTTAATTTCTCTGAGCCTTATTTCCTCATCTGTAAAAGAGATACTAACTCCCTCCCAAGGTTCTAAAAATTATGAGATGACATACATAAAAAGCGCCCAGCAGAAAATCTAGCAAAGACTCTTTTTTAAAGAGTTCAACTGAACTTAAAAGTCAGATTCAGTTGGTATATCCACAATGGAGTCATTTCACAAGTTTAATTTATGGTGCCCCAGCCCCTATAATTTCAGATAGCCTCAAGGCCTTCAATGGGCCAGAGACAGAAACCAGAGACAGAGGCAAAAGTCTACTTAACCAGCCATAATAAAACCCAGAGACAGGGTCTGTCACATGTACATACACTAGCTCATATTGCACATGGGGCTGGTCAGTACAGACATAGTGAGACACCATCCCCCACCCCCGCTTCTTGGTATCCTTACCAAAGTTACAACAATAACCAGAGGAAAGAGTTTCCCTCATTAGCCTTCAAACTTTCAGGGATTTGAAATAAATCTTTACAATGAGTAATCACTTTCTATAGTATAAGGTTCAAAACAATACTCTAATACTAAAGAATGAAGATAAAACTGGCAAGTGAGAAATCTTTCTTCTCCACCTTTTGCTTATTTTTTTTCTAAGCCTGGAAGAGGTATAAGCTTAGTGAATTAACTCATCTTGAGCCTACTGCTTCATTCATCCCTCATACACTACATTAAATGATCCTTCCCACCTAAAAATAGTTATTAAATTCAAATAACTGATCATAAAGCCTACATCTGCATACCCCACACAACAGGCTTAATCCTCAATAGCAAGCTTAAAGTCAGTCTCTGCTTATTTCTAGAATCCATCAGTATGGAGGCAAGCCATCAGGTTCCAAACCAGCATAAATGTATTCAAAAGTCAAAGATGAAGACAAAAATTAGTGTCCAAAACATAACTCAATTTAGTAAGTCCCAACCCTCAAAATAAGCAAAGTCAACAACCTTCTAGACAACCTCAAAGAATAACTTGTTCCTAATAGGGAAATTTATGCCTAACTCTACACAAAGACTCACTGAAATGTCAATTTTAAATTAATATGCAGATAACAGTTGATTAAATAATTAAGGTTTTATAGCAATATTACTCTCGTAGCATTCAGCTCATTTCACTCAACTCTGCCACAGGGTAGAGGTGGGGTGTATAAAACAGAGACAACAGAGGTTCTGAACATCCTTCCCCCCAAAAAAATCAGCCGGGAAAACCGCAGCAGTGCAGTGTTTAGATATCTATAAATATTGTTTTCCCCATCTTATAAATGCTGTATTTTGATAACTTAAATAACTTTTCAAAATGTAGGAATCTTCAGTGTCAGAATGTAGGAACGAGGGTTCGATTTTCCCATTCACTGATGGAGAAACACATTTTAAATAAGTTACCTTAATGTAAGAGCTCAGGCTCTGTAGTCAGAAAGATCTAGATATTAATCTAGCCATGGTTATTTATTAGCTCTATGACATCTGAGTAAATTTCTTAATTTGTAAAATAATATACCTAAAAGAGTGGAGGATCAAAAGGCATAAGGTGAGTATAATGCTTGGCATGGTGTCTGGCCCAAAATAAACATTTAATATTAGTCATTGTTATTACTAGGTTAAGAATAACCTACATTTATAGATTAAACAAACAAATGAGTCTCAGAAATTGAACAACTTCCCAGTAAAACTGGGCCTCAAAACCAAAGTTGGCCTCCAAATTCTGCTTTTTCCATTATGTCAAACAATTTGCTTCATGTATATCACTGCCTTTTCAAATAGGCTAGGCTAACTGCACTCTAACCTGTCTTGATTATTTAGTCACAGATTATGATGCTTTTAATCTTACTCCTTTTTCTTACCCAAGAGTACAGGGAGAAAATGACTAAATACATCAATGCAGCATAGTATGTAAGGACCACAGGAGATGAACCCCGTCTCTCATTGTTAGTATGCCTACCTGGGGTAGCCCCTCTCCTCTCTATCTTATTTGTTGCTTTTAAATATGCTATGAGCTGGGCTCTGGCAGGTATCTTTGAAGAATAAGCAAACTTTGATTGAAAGTTTGAAAAGTTATCCTATTAAGAAGGTATATAAGTTTCACATCAGTCATGGTCCCAGCAGGAAATATAGCATACTCCACTCCAGTAAGGATAACTCACAGAGGGTGTAAGAAGGGAACTATAAAGAAAAGTGTAGGCAGGATTTAAGATCATCACAAAGGGTAGATCTAGTACCCTGGGACTACTGAGAGCACCTCTAAGCCAGAAAAACAAAGGAAAACAAAACTTTCCATACCTAGAAGGAGTGAGTCATGTAGAAAGAACCATCTTTAGAGAAATAGCAATCTTCAACCAAGGGACATAGCCAGCCAGAGGAAACATCCATAAGAAGGAAGCAGGATGATTAAATTCCATAACCTCAGAGGGGAAGGAAGCCCACTGATGTAGTCTGCATAGGTAGGTCAGCCT
This sequence comes from Macroglossus sobrinus, assembly GCA_004027375.1. Taxonomy (NCBI): domain Eukaryota; kingdom Metazoa; phylum Chordata; class Mammalia; order Chiroptera; family Pteropodidae; genus Macroglossus; species Macroglossus sobrinus. Next base: position 210,022 of record PVKZ01000915.1, on the reverse strand, counting down.
CCCAAGGCAGAGAACAAGGTGGGAACGGAAGGAGAGTGGATCTAGAGGAGAAAATGAAAGGCACCTAATTCAATCTCAGAGAAGTCTGATGCATTTTCATATGCCTATTCTAATGGCTAAGTGTTACTGAATGTTACAATTCTAATTCTCACTCCTTTTGAATAGTAATGCACAGGGCCTACCTACCATAAAGTTATTTGTAGTTAAGCTTTAAGCTTTTCACTAGTAAGTATGGTCATCTGCCATTCCACTTGTAATTGTTCAGAATTCTTTGAGGTTCCAATGACTTATATGTCTTTCTCCATGCTTACGAACTTTCCACTTAACTTGCTAGGCAAATAAAATCACAAAAAAGCAGATACTATCTTAACCCTCAATGAACTTATATTTACGGGTTTATATTCTTAGATATCTAAGAAAGCAGAATGAGGTAAGTGCCACCAGAAAGGAAAGAGCTGTGGTGCTGTAAAAAGTTCTAGAACAGGCTTCCTTGCCATCTGGCCCCTGCCAAACTCAACTCCAGCAGAACTCACTGTTATCCTATTAACAAGGTATACAAGCTTCAATCACTTTCCTGGCAGGTCCAGATATGGAGATCTACTCACCAAGATCTCAACAGCCTCTAAATTTCCACTGTACCCTCAGCCAATAAGGTCTGCTCCTCCTCCTGGAAAAGGCCCCTTTCTGAGGGCTGATTCAAACCTTGCCTCCTTACCTGAATCTTCCTGGATCCTCACAGAACAGTTAGTTATTCATCTTGTGCATTCTCAAAGGCCTTTGCTTCAAAGACTTAAAGGACTTTATCGTTATCCATGTACCTGTGTAAAGCCCCCACTAGACTGTGAGACCTTACAGTCAGCTTTGTTTCCTCAGCCACTAATAGCACCCAAGGGTGTGTCAAACACAGTAGTACTTTACGTGTATTAGCATGCATTTATATATATTATCGATCACCACGATAAAACTGCAAATGATGTAGGAATTATCTCAGTTTTACATATGAGAGAAATAAATTACACAGAATAGTTAAGTAATGTGTCCAAAATCTCAAAGCTAGTAAGGACTGGATCCCCAAATTTCAACCTAGGCACAACTCCAGAACTGAATTTCAACAGACCTAATGGGTTAAAGAAGTCTCACTACAAGATGATGGTCTCCACCCCAGAGGGTAGTTATTAATGATCCACTCACTTGGATATGGAAAGACAACCTTGGAACTTCTATTTGGTTTAGCTCATCCTTTTGTTATACGTCTATTTTTGCATGTAATAAAATGCACATAAAACACAGTACATGTCAACTATGTAATTGTAATTTAAAACAAACATTCACATAATATGTGTACTCACACTCAATCCTATTTACTGATAAAAAGAACACTAAATACATTTGAGGCCATGCTCTAGACTTCCCCAGGGACTCTGAGCTCCTACATTCTCTCTGCCTAGCACTTCAGTTAAAAACATTAGCCAAATGTTTAGACTATAGGTTAGCTTCTAGAGGCGAGAGCCTGCTCTTATTCATTCATCTTTGTAAGCCCTACATCAGCACAAGCCCTGGTGCTTAGCAGATAGATGGTCAATGTCGAATCTTACTGAATCATTAGAACTTCACTGAAAAAAATCCTCTCAGTATTTTAACGCAACTTACTAAATGCTTCCAGATTAAATGAAAATGTATACTAAGCACTGCCTAGGAATATAGAATTGTCTAAAGAATATCAAAAATTTTAATATATAATTAAAAGTTACATAATAGAACTGAAAATTGTATCCTGAGGCATATTTTAAACTGAAAACTGCAAAAAACAGATTTGGACATAAAAATTTTAAGTTCCACTAAAAGGTTATTTCACTATACAGTGCACCTTTGTCAGACCTAAAGGTCACCTATAAGTCCAAGAGGAAGGGAATCAAACTATCAAAAGCTGCAACTGCAGACTTGACTATAAAGAGGAATCAGCTGGGGGCTTCTACTTTACATTTCTTCAATGCAGCAGTAAATGGTTATCAAACAAAGGAGAGAGGATGTGTAAAGCCTCCCTTTTAGAGGCTGAAGCTTGGCGCTGAGGCTATTTTATTAGGTTGCAGGGTTTCTTCTGTTCCTCAGTTTCATCCTCTACAAAATGGGCATACACAAGTACTTAAAATTCTTATTTCAATTGTCACCATGATTAAATGGAAGAAAATCTGCAAAATGTATTAATCGGTTCCCTCATTTACCATGTCTCTCTTCCCTCCTCTCGGGTAAACCCAAGGCCTAGTTTGGTCCATCTAGTTTGTTGCTATATTCCCAGGGCCAAGAATGGTACCTTTTACTTAATAGATTATTTAATAAATATTAAATGAATAGAATGCAAAATGCCTGCTGCTCAAAAAATGTTGGCTATTGCAACAAGAAACAATTAAAATTTTATTGTTATTAAGAGACCTCACCCCTCCCCCAAGCATCTCACAATTCTAGGAGGAACACTAGATCAATGCTGGAATGGAGGAAAGAAAACCAATTAGATCATAAAGCAGGACACAACGAAGACAAAATAAAATCTTAAATACACAACCAGGGCCCAACTTCGGGCTTTTCGGAGTGAGGTTCACCTTGGATAAGGTTTATTAGCGATTACAATGACAGTTTTCACGCTTGTGTATGTACCAGTCTGTGCCAAGCGTTCTCCTGGCCTCACAAAACCCAAGAAACCGGGGCGCAGGGGAGGGGAGCCGGAGTGGAGATGATCTTCATATCCCCATTTTGTAGATGCGGTAAGTGAGGCTCAGAGAGAGCCAAGGTCACAGCCTGTAAGTTGGGGAGGCCTGAACCCAGGCAGTCCGACCCCTGAGCCTGCACCCAACAGGCCCCTCTCCTCCTCCACCATCGGCCGCGAACACACTCCTCGAAATTGGGAGTGTAATATTTCTCCGTGAACCGGACTTAGGGGACACAGAGCAGGGAGAACAAAACAATCCTTGTCCACGGGCAAGTCCGATGGACACTAGAATGGCCTGGGTTCCGAGGCCGCAGTCCCCAGTTTCGCTCACACCGCGACTCTCAAGCGCTTCTGACCGCGCAGGAAGCGCCCCGGCGTCCTCGAGAACCCGCGAAGGCCTGGCCTGCCGCATGACCTTGGATGAGCCACCCTGCTTCGGGCCTCAGTGTCCCCATCCTAGCCTCCCGCAGGGGACCTCTCCGGAGCTCGCGTCCGTGGAGCCGCAGGCCTCTCACACGCCCCCCTCAGCCTCCCGCCTTCTCGCCCTGCTTACGCTGGAAGGCGGCCGCTCCAGGGACGCCCACCATCGCCAAGTGCCTCCGTCGCCAGCCTCCCGCCTCCACCAGTCCCCAGGGTCTCTCACAGGCACCGCCGCAGGACCTATAGTCACCAAGCTGGCCCAGCCCAGGACCGCCGCCGCAGCCGCCGCTACCGCCACCGTTAGGCCGCTCGCCGCCCCGCCCCCTGTTGGCCCCGCCCCCTCCAGGCACGCCCCCGCCGCGCGCTCCCGCCCGCCAGACCAACGCACGCGGAAGCCCAGCCCAAAGACTAGCTCCCGTTAAACCCCGCCCTCTGACCTGCCCCACCTCTTCCGCGCGAACCGACCACCCTATCCCGGAGCATCCTGCTTCTCAGACCCGCCCTCCTGGGTCACGCGCGCCTGTCACGCGCAAGGCCCACTTTTCAGGCACTGGGCTTCCTGCTGAGGTGAGAGCTGCAACCCAGGCCGGAGGACAGGGATGGGGGCGGAGTCCTAGGGGGAAGAATTTAGGGGGGAGGAGACAACGCCTCACCTGAGTTATACAGGTTAAGGTCTGGTCGCCTTGGTTAAGTCACTTTTCTTTTTTTGGCCTATTATGTTCCAGATGTCTAAAGTGTCATCGTCATAATATTAATAACGGTTACCTATCATTATTATCATTGAGCTCGTGATCATGTTTAGATGCTATTTTTATAAATTCCATCAAGTTAATCCTCACAATGAAGGAGAGAAGTATTATTTTTCCTTTTCTGCACAAACGGAAAGGGCTTTCCCACCAACCAGCTTGCCCATTTGTTACTGTTAGCAAAAAACAGAGGTAGCATTGGAACATAGCATGTTCTGACTTCAGATCCAGTACTTTGAGCTACTGTGAACTATTCTGCCTCCTAAAGATTTAAAAAATAAAATTGAAATAGAGATTAAAAACTCCAACTCCTCTATGTACAAAGATACCATAAACAAAGTTCTTTTAACTTTACTATCTTTTACATGCATAAGACTGAGGTAAAATATTTGCCACAGGCTCAACAAATGATCAATATTCAGAATAAAGAACTACAACCTCCCCCCAAAAAAGATAATTTAATTGAAAATGGATGAAGAAAATTAATATACAATAAACAAAAGGAAAATCTGAAAGGCTAATAAACATTTTTAAAATGATGCTCAACTTCTCTAGTAATTAGGAAGGCACCAAACAATGACTTCCCATATTTCATTCATTAAATTGGCAATTCCACTTCTGGGTCTGCATCCCAAAGAAATATTTGCTCATGTGCATAAAAAGATACATAGGAAGATAAGTATATGTCAGAATTATACAAGTCTACAGCCATGCCACCCTGAACAAGTCTGATGCTGTCTGATCTCTGAAGCTAAGCAGGGTCAGGCCTGGTTAGTACTTGGATGGGAGACCACCTAGGAAGACCAGGTACTGTGGGTGTAAAAAATAAAAAAATAAGGGATTGTAAGTTGACAAGGCCCTTGCAATCTGTGAGGTCAACCAAGGGTCGCCTTGCCTAAAAAATAAATAAATAAAAATTTAAAAAGTAATTATTTATAAGAAGAAAAATCAGAATTGGCTTGAATATCCTTCATGGAGAACTAGTGAAACTATTGAGAATAATATGCAACATTTAAGAAGTAGCTAGATCTACCTGTGGTAATAAAAAATGTTGCCAAGACATATTATTAACTGAAAAAGCAAATTGTTCCATACAGTTATTCTTTTGCTTTACTTCCAAGTTTTAGATGATTGGATAATTTTTCTTAATACCTACATACTATGTACACTCTAAAATTGTGCTAAATTTAAGAGCCCACATGCCAGAGCAAAAGAGGCCAGGTGTAAATTATGGCTCCATACTTACCAGCTACACAGCCTTGGACAAGTCATTTCAACTTTCTGATCCTCAGCAAGCAGCTCATGATACAACATAGCTCACCAGATGGGTGCATGAAAAGCAGTGCCAGGTACATTTTTTAAAGGCTAAAATTATTATTATATACACTCTTTTTTTTTAACCTCTATCTCTACCCAATACCCCTCCAGCTTTTATCCTTCATGTCTAGAAACTGTTAGGAGAATCTTCAGGAAAGGAGAGAATTGATTCATTCATTTAACAAATATTTCTCAAGAACCTATCTTGTGCCAAGCCTTGTGCTAGGTAAGATACAGTGATCGATAAGACAATGTTACTACCTGCGTGACAAATAAGCAGAGGTATAATTTAACATGAAAAACAAACAAACAAACATCTTCTCCTTCCAACCTCCTGGGAGCGGGGAGAGAAGCTGGTGATTTGAAATCTATTACCAATGGTCAATGATTTTATCAATCATGCCTGTGTAATGAAGCCTCCATCAAAACACAAAAGGGTGGAGGTGATTCAGAGAGTTTCAGGTTAGTGAACACTTATAGAGTGAGTGGGGTGTTCAGAGAGCATAGAAACTCTATGCCTCTACCCTATGCCTCACCCTATGTATCTCTTCATCTGGCTGTTGATTTCTGTCCCTTAATATCTTTTTTAATAAATTGGTAATCCAGGGAGTAAATGGGCTTCCTGAATTCTGTGAGCTATTTTATCAAATTCATTAAACCCAAGGAGGGGGTCATGGGAACTTCTCTATAGTCAGTTCATCAGAAAGGTGATAGATAACCTGGGTGTGCAGCTATAGACTGGCATCTGAAATGGGAGTGATGGGGATAGTCTTGTAGAATTGAGCCCTTAAAACAAACAAACAACAACAACAACAAACAGTAAGGGACAGAAAAGTGGTACAAGAGGTGTGTAGATTCTCATTTCACACTTGGTAGGCAGGAAGACCTCTCCAAAGAGATAATATGTGAGCTGAGACCATAATTAAATGAAGGATCAGGCCATGGGAATATCTAGAGGGATTGTGTTCTAGGCAGAAGGAAGAGGAAGTGCAAAGTCCCTGAAGAGGAAATAAACTTTCTGTGCATAAGGCACAAGGAGCTCAGTATGACTGAAGCTGTGTGGATAAGATGAATGGTAGGAAATAAGACCAAGAAGGAAGGTGGAACCAGATATTGCAGGGCTTTTGTGTCTAAGGAAAAAGATGTGGATTTTACTGTTAGACCAGCAGGAGATTTTGCAGGGTTTGGAGCATGGGAGTGGTCTGATAATGATTACATTTTGAAAATATGCCTCTACCTACTTTGGGGAGAATGGATTAGAGGGTTAGAAGGCTGTTAAAGATAAGAGATGATAGACTGAGATATCCAGTGGAAAAGTAAGGAGAGGTCAGATTCAGGATATATTTTGACTATAGAGCTGACAGGTTTTGCTAGAGGATTGGATATGGTCAATGAGAGAAAGGAGACAGCGAATTATCATAATGGCATCAAAAGTCTCCTCATTCAGCCTGCCCCACTGCCTTCCTTTTTTTGAAATAACAATCTCTCAAAAATACACAGCACTTCATAGCATATACATAAGACATTTCAAGGTACCTCTTCATAGGCATTGCTTATTTTTCAATTTTGTTGCAAAAATGCTTTTTTCAAATTTTTAAGATTGAAGTAAGAACAAGGAGTATTACTGGGAGCAAACAAGGACATTACATGAAATTGAAAGAGTCAGTTCACCAGGATATAACAAACCTCAATGTGTATGCACCTAACACAGGTCTTCAATATATATGAAGAAAAACTGATAAAACTGAAAAAAAAGACAAATTCACAATTACATTTGAAGATTTCAACACTACTCTCTTAGTAATTAATAGAACAAGTAGACAGAGTATCAGCAATTCTAATATTCTGTATAAAACATTTCCAATCTGTAGGAAGAATAATCCCTGGAACCTGTGAATATGCTTCCTTACACAGTGAAAGAGACTTGGGAGAGGCGATTGCATTAAAGACCTTGAGATGGGCAGATCACCCAGGTAGGCCCAGTATAATCACAAGAGCCTTTAAAAGAGTCAGAAAAGATATGACAATGGAAGCACAGGTCAGAGAGAAAGAAAAAGAGATTTGAGGAGGTTATGCTTCTGGCCTTGAAGATGTAATAAAGGACCTGGAACCAAGGAATGTGAATGGATTCTAGAAAATGAAAAGAAATAGATTTTTCCCTAGAGCTTCCAAGGTAAGACAACCCTATCAACACTTTGATTTTAGTCCAGTAAGAAGAATTTTGTACTGCTGGCCTCCAAAACAGAAAGATAATAAGTGTATGTTTTTCTAAACCACTAAGTTTATAGATAGGATACTACACAGTGATCAATAAGGTAATTTTTTATAGCAGCCTAAGGAAACTAATGCAACTATCAACCAACTTCACCTCATTTACATTTATAGAACACTCCACACAACAGTAGATTACATATTCTTTTCAAATGCACAGAAAACATTCACGAAGGTAGACTGTATTCTGTTGTTAAAAGCCAAACCTTAACAAATTTAAAAGAACTAGAATCATACAAAATATGTTTTCTGATATAAAGGAATTAAAGTGGAAATCAGTAACAGAAAGATTTCTGGAAAAATCTCCAATTACTTGGAGACTAAATATACCTCTAACTAACCAATGGGTCAAAGAGGTCACAAAGAAATGAGTTAAGTTTTTTGAACAGAATAAAATTGAAAATACAGCATATTGAAACTTGTATGATACAGCTAAAGCAGTGTTTAGAGGGATATTTATAGCACTAAATTCTTATATTACAAAAAAGTTCTCAAGTCAATGATCTGCCCTTAAAAAAAAAAACTAGCAGAAGAAAAGCAAATTAAACTCAAGATAAACTGGTAGAAAGAAATAATAAAGATAAAAGCAGAACTCAAGGGGAAAAAAATAAGAAAATAAATCAATGAAACCAAAAGTTTCTGATTCCTTGAAAAGATGAATAGTCTCTAGCAAAACTAACGATGAAAAAAGAAAGAAGACAAAAATGTAGCAATATAAAAAATAACATTATTACAGATTGTGAAAGGATAATAAAAACTATTCTGAACAATTATAGGCCATAAATTTGACAGCTTAGATGAGATAAATTGATTTCTTAAAATATATGAATAACTAAAGTACACTCAAGAAGTTGATAATCTGGTCTACGGCCATGTTGCCCTGAACCTGCCCCATCTCATCTGATCTTGGGAGCTAAGCAGGATTGGATCTGGGTAGTACTTGGATGGGAGACCACGTAGGAAGACCAGGTGCTGTAAGTGTTTAAAAAAAAACCCAAAAGTTGATAATCTGGCTTTTCCACCCTTTCCCTGCCACCCCAGGACCACCACCACAGTGCTGCTGGGGCTGCATCCGCCCACTATAAGTTCTGGAGTTCTGCTAAGCCAGACCTGCAGTAGTCTTCTTCCAGCTGCCATCATAATCATCTATCCTGATCTCCTTAGCCATGATAACATGTTCTGGGACATCTACAAAATCCATCAAGGAGATCGAGATTGGGCTGTGCCTGGAGGTGGAGGGGAAGATGTCAGTAGGACTGAGGGTAATGTTGATGACTCACTCATTGATACAAATGCCTCCACTGGAGGACCCCAGGGCTAAGGTACCAAAAGCACAGTGGTCACTAGTGTTGATATTGTCATGAACCATTATTTGTAGGAAACTAGCTTCACAAAAGACCAGAAAGAGTAAAACCTTTTTATGACAGGGGCTGCAGAACAAATCAAGTATATCCTTGCTAATTAAAAAAAAAAAAAAACTATCATTTCTTTAATGGTGAAAATGTAAATCCAGATAGCATGGTTGCTCTGCTGGACTATCATGAGGACGGTGTGACCCCATATATGCTTTTCTTTAAGGACAGTTTAGAAATGGAAAAATGTTAACAAATTTAGCATTTTGAACAAATGTCATCATAACTGTTTGCTGCTTTTCATTCACACACCTAGGACTAAGACGAACGGGACTGATGTTATCTTGAGCTCTTCATTTATTTTGACCTTGATTTGTTTGAAGTGGAAGCATTGTTTTTAAGAAAAACATATCATGTAGGTTATCTAAAAAATAAAATGCATTTAAACTAAAAAAATTGATAATCTAAATAGTCCTGTATTTATTAAAGAGATTAATTTTGTAGTTAAAAATCTTCCAACAAAGAAACCTCCAGACTTCCCAGGCTACTTCCACTAAATACTGAAGAAGAACTAATACCAATTTTATATAATCTCTACCAGGGAATAATAAGAAACATTTCCAACTCATTTTATGAGGCCAGCATGACCTTCATAACAAAACCATACAAAAATATGACAAGAAAATTATAGACCAATGTTTTTCTTGAAGACATAGGCAAAAATCCTCAACAAACCATTAATTAAATCTAACTATGTAAAAGAGATAATACAGTGGGGTCAAATTGGTATTATTCTGAGACTGCAAGGCTGGTCTAAGAACTGTTTACACAGAAATCTATACATAATTTTTCATAGTAGTTTAATTCAAAATTATCAAAAACTGAAAACAATGTAAATGTTCCTCAACTGGTTAGTAGATAAACTATGGTACACTCATCATACTATTTGAATGAACACTATTCAGCAATAAAAAGGAACAAATTTCTAATACCTGCAACAAGGCAGTTGCATTTCAAAGGAGTCAGACTCAATAGGCTACATATTCTATTATTCCAATTATAGGATATTTTTTAAAAGGCAAAATTATAGGAACAGAAAATAGATCTGTGGTTGCTGGACACTTATGGTAGTGCATGGGGAAATTTTGGGGTTAATGGAACTGTTCTACACCTTGTTTGTTATGATGGTTACATGATTATATGCATTGTCAAAACTCATAGGACTGTGCATTTTAAACAGAGTGACTTTATATAAATTTTATGATGAATTTAAAAGTGAAAAATTGAAATATAATATGTAATACATATTAAAAAATGAACAAATCTCAAGCATAGAACTCAATAAATTGTTTCAGGCTTAATACCTGTAACCACTACTCATATCAATATAAAGTTAATTTTCCACCACTCAAGAAGCCTCTGTAGTGTTTCTTTTTAGTCAGTATTCTACCTGGAGGTCACCACTATTTTGACTTCTATAACTATAGCTATATGGTTGTTTTTCGTTTAACAGCTTTATTGAGATATTATTCATATACCATACATTTGCCCATTTAAAGTGTGTAATTCAGTGGTTTTTAGTATATTCACAGAGCTGTGTAACCATCACCAGAATCTAACTTTATAACATTTCATCACCCCAAAAAGAAACTACTTACTCTTTATTAGCAGTCACTCTGCATCCAGCCCTCCCCCAAATCTTATTGCATTTTAAAAAATCAACTTTATTAAGATGTATTTTATTTACAATGAATCACATCAATTTAAAGGACACAATTTGATGAGTTTTGATGGTTTTATATATCTGTGAAATCTCCAGTACTATCAAGATATAGAACATTTTCATCACCCTATAAGATTCCTCTTGCTCCTTCCATCTGTACCTGGGCCAAAGGAAGCACTGATCTACCTTCTGTCACTATGCATTAGTTTGCATTTTCTAAAATTGCATGTAAACAGACTCATACAGTATATACTCTCCTGTCTGGCTTCTTTCACCCAACATAATGATTCTGAGATGTGTCTATGTTTCCGTCAATAGTTTACCTTCCTTTTTATTGCCAGGTATTGTTTCATTGTTTGGATATACCACATTCTACTGTGTTTAAGAATAAAACTTTCTTGCTGAAGACTTGGGCAAGCCTGGCTTTGAACACATAAGTTCTGTTGGATATCAGATATAGAGATAGCAAATTAGTATCCACAGGCTCACCACCTTTTCTATTTTTCTCATTCTGGCTTACTTCCTGGTGGAGTGTGTATGTGCATTGGGGGTGGAGGAGAGAGGCCTTCTGGGAACAGATCAGAGCCACAAAGCATCTGCCTGTATCTGTTGATTACTTACGGCCTACAGGGTCAGGGACACTAACATTTAAGAGTCAGAGAGACAAGGCTGGGTGCCTTGTAAACTCAATTTGACTTCAGTTTTGCAACTGCTCCATTTTCCAGCCAAAGAAACAGACTCAGAAAGGTTAAGAGACTTACACAATGAAGTTTGTCTGAGTCAGAAGCTTAGTCTCAGGTGACAGAACTGAATTTTGACTTTCTTTTCACAACTTTGTAAAGGAATTATAGTCTATGTAGACTCAAGGAAATTGCTCAGAACCCTGGCTGTTTCCTGTCCAAACCAAGTAATTGTTTTTCTTTAGTGACAAGGAGGATAAAGAAGGGTGGCAGGGAGAAGTGCATGCAGCTTGCCTTCTGCCCTAGCCGTTCCCCTTCCGTTAATGAATGATAAACACACCGCCCAGCCAGATGACAGTCATTGAGGGAAGCTGATTTAAAAGTGTATGGTCCTTGGGTAAACAGGAACCCAAATGCCAATGGCACTTTAAAGAGCCTGTCTGTGTGCCTGAGAAGGCATGGTTGGAACTTTTGTAATAAGCAAGGCTTTTTCTCCACAGGATGCTGAAGAGCCCAAGAGCTTAGAGGGAGAGATGAATGAGTAGAGTTTTTTGGCCACGGGCTGTATTATTAGAATTCATTATTGTTTATGATTATGAGAGGAATGTGAGCATAACCATGGTGAGGGATTTGTGTACCACACAGCATGATTAGGAAGAAAATGAAAACCACTCTTAATTCTTGACACTGAAAAACAAATTACTTTCACCATTTTACTGTATATCTTTCTCAACTTTTTTTTTATTCATGGGTATTTATATTATTAAAATGATACTGGCAATATATTTCTGTGTCCTAACTTTTTTCTTTTTTATCTATTATATACAACAGCATTTTTCCATGTCATTACAAATTATTTATAAACATCACTTTAATGGATATGATATTCTACTTTTAGTAGAACCCATATGCATAGTCATTAGGGCTACTTCTTTTTAATTTTTTTTCTGATATACATTATGCCTTGTTGAACATCACTGTGCATCAGCCTTAGAATAGATTTTCCAAAATAGTATTATTGGGTCAAATAATAACAACATTTTCAGTTTTACCAAGTCACATTTCCGTCAGTAGTGGCTGAGCATCATCATCTCACAACACTCTAACAATGAGTATTAAAATTATTTTACATTATTTCCAAATTTGTAGGTAAAAATGATACATTTCTAATGGTCAATATTGCTCCCTGATGGGTAAGTAAATTCATGAGACTCAGAAGTGCCCAGCAGTGTACCTCTTGCCTTGCAGATAAAGATACACAGGCTTGCTCCTCTCAGCTCTCATGACCCATCATTATCTTGTTGACTTTTAGAATCCCTGTCTTCCTCTTTGACTTCCTCCATGACTTCTACTGTCCAGGGTGAACTTTTTATTACTTCTTTATTTATTTGTTTATTTATTTGATTTCCCTTTAGACATTTTATTATGAAATCTGTCATACCTGCAGGAATGTGTACTGCACTGTTGCAAGTCTCCTAACTGGCTTCCCTGACTCTATGGTTCTAACTGTCCTCTGCAGTCAGAGGATCTAACCACAACTCACCTCTGATTTGTTTCCCTGCCCTCTCTCCAGCCTCCTTTAAAAATCCTAACAGGCTCCCTATTATCCAATGGAAACTATTTAAATTCATCAGGGTATTAAGCACTGTACACACTCTAACTTCTTCAGTCATACAGAGATACTTCTCAAGAGCTACATTGATTATTTCCAATGTGCCAGGTATTGTACATGAAGCTCAAAACATAACTAACAGTCCTGCCAAATTGAGTGCTATTTTTAACATGTGCTTTTAACAGACCAGAAGACTAAGGCTCACGAGAGTTGAGTAATTTGTCCTAGTACACACAGATGCTAAGTGATTGATTCCAGAACCTGTTTTTACCCAGGTCACCATACTTGATCTCCAGACAACCTTCTATCTTTCAGGCCTTTGCCCAAACTGGTACCTGGGCCTTCTTCAGGCCTAGAGATGAATAAGTTTTAAAGTCCTGTCAACCTGTTATCATGTTCCTCCACTTCTATTTCTTCAGGTACCCTGGTCCTTCCAGAAAATACAAGTTCCATTGTATTGAAAGCAGAAACCCCACCAGAGCATAGCTTTAAACTCTTTATTATATGCTGTGCATTATTTTTTAGTGGCAGGGACCTTTCCTTGTTTATGTCTGGTCCCTTGGCCTGGGACGGTTTTCTGATGAGAAACTACCACTCAGGAGAGTTCAGCCAGCTTCAGTCAGAAGCTGTCTACCTTTCAACCTGTGCTTGTGTATTCACACACTTAGTCACTCAATGAACATTTGATAGCATTGGTGGTGGACTGGGATTCAGATTGTTTCACTCCCTGCCTAAAATCCTCATGAACTTTCCTACTCTGGTGGTGGTAGTATAAGTGGTACGACCACTTAGAAAAACTATCTAATAAGCTAAACACATGCCTGTTCCATGACCCAGCATTTCCACTCCTAGGTAGCTAGTGGAGAGGAATGCTTACATGTATGCATGAAAAGACATGTACACAATTGTTTATAGGAGCTAAGGACAAAGAGAAGATAGGGATATATAAAATGGAGTAAAAAATAAAATAAAATAAAATTGAATCACTTTAATCAAGCTGCTAAAATTACTAACAGGTGAAGGTTGAAGCACGAGGAAAGACTCTATTCTTGTTCTAACAAGCCTGGGAACTTAAACTTTTGAACTTTCCAGTCCTGCATCAATGCCTGGATATGCATCTGGAAATACACCAGACCTCCACATAACCCTCTAATTACCACCTGAAAGACTCAGGTACCCAAGCCACCTGACATCCACCTGGCATCTATTATCAAGATCACTAGGCCTGACCAGACCTGCTGGTGTCCATCTTCTAGACCACCTGGTATCCATCATCCAGACTGCCTGACATCTGACTGATAACCATCCTGGAGCAACCCTAGGGCTAAAATGCAGGACTGATATTCCTTTAGAATGTACTTCTTACTATAAGAACTCTTAACTTTTCTTTCTTCTTAGAAACACCTCTGGATTTTTGCCTGTTTCCCCAGTTTGCAAACTCTAAGATACTTGAATAAATCTTTATAATTTATTTCTAGCCAAAGCCTCAAGACTCTTTTTGAGTTAATCCGACAGAGCATTATTTACAAAACCTCAAACCGGAAAGTTTCCAAGTATCTGTCAACAGGACAAGGATAAATTGTGATATATTCACTCAATGGAGTACTACATAGCAATGACAATGAATAAACTATACTGACAACAGAGATGAATCTCACATGAAAGAAGCTAGACACACAAGAGTATATACAAAAAAAAAAAAATACTAACTTATATGTAAAGTCTCAAGAATAAGTAAAATTAAGCCACACTGTTAGAGGTCAGGATAATGGTGACCCTTGGTATGGGGGAGGGTTAGTGACCAGGCTGGCACTCCCAGAGGGCTTCTAGGAGCTAGTGAAGTTCTGATTCTTGATCTGGGTGCTGGGCCATCACAATGTGTATGGTTTGTTCTCTATTTTTTTCCTCAATAAAAAGCTAAAAAGCAAACAACCAAAAATAACAAACACCTCTGAGACTTCTTGTTGAGCTTAAAATAAAATCTAAATTGCCCACCAGGATTTGCAAAATCCCATATGGCCTCTCCCTCCTACCTCTTCTTTACTAGCTCCACCCACAGAGCTTTTCAGACCCTTAACCATACCCTTTCAGCAAGTTCAGGCTGCAGGGTAAGAGAGTGACTTGGGTGAGACAGCTGGGCTGCCACTTGGCAATCCCGGAAGGTAGGTCGCAGCCTGAGGCAAGGGAATGCATACATTTCAAGTACACCCAAGAGGGATCTGGTTTGCTTTTTTTTTTTCTTTAAATAATTGGCTACAATCATACTAAAAGAGGAGATAAATCTAGAAATTTAGAGCCTCCTCTGAGAATGTGTACAAGACTCAACTGAGAGCAAAGGGTCTCATGTCATTCCTATGCAATTGAATCCCCTGGGGCACTCAGAATCCAGTCTCCTACTTCTCCCAGACTGTCAGTTTCAATTGTCTGTGGGGGAGTGGTACAAGAGACACACTAGGAATAAGTCTGTTTCTAATTTGGGGCAAATCATTGCATCTGAGCCTCATTTCCCCATCTGCAAAGTCAGATAAGGACAATACCTGCCTTAGGGGCTGTGAGTATTAGAAACCATTAGGTGCTTAGCATTGGTTCCTAGTACCTACTGTGCTTCCTTAATTGAGCACCCACTATGTGCTAGGTATGTCCTGAGCACTGTGGATACAGCAGTGAACAGGACAGACAAAATCTGCCTCATGGAGTCTCCTGTCTCATGAGGAAAACAGACTGACAGTGAGCAAGTAAATAAATGATAGGTGCTCTGAGGAAAAACAAGATGAGACAAAGGCAGCAGGTAGTATGGATGATATTTTATATAAGATAACAAATAAATTCTTTAAAGAGAGTATTTATATTCCTGAGACCTGAAGATGATAAGGGAACTGCCAAGAAGCTGTGTGAGGGAAGAATGGCCCCTGGCAGAGGGTAGCAGGGGGGCGCACAGCACAGAAAGGACATCAATATGTAGCTGAGCAAGGAGACCAAGGCCAGATAAATGAGGCCCAGTAGTTCACGATACGGAAATTGAGTTTGTTCTAAGTGAATTTTGGAGAAACCGGACAGTTTTGAGCAGAGGAGTGACATGATCTTCACTCCTCTAGGGTGAAGAGTATACTTGAAGAGGTAAAGGTGGGAAGCTGCCACTAATCCTGAAGGAAGACAGTGATGGCTCAGACCAGAATGGTGGCAGGCAGTGGAGATGGTGAGAAGGACTTGGATTTGAGATATATTTTGAAATGGAGCCAATAGGATATAATGATGGCTACCTTTGAAGGGTATGGGAAAAGGAAGGGTCAAGGATGATTCTAAGGTTTTGGTGTGGACAGCTGGAAGGTTGGGTGGCCATCCCCTTAGATGGAAACAGCCTTAGGATGAACCGATACATCCTGGGGACAAAAGCAAGAGTTTAGGTTTGGAGATGGCAATAGGCTATCATATGTACTTTTTATTGCTGCGATTGTTAAAACTCCAGAGGTGAGGTGGGTGCATATTGTTTGAAATAGTCTGAATGTAACCCATTTATTTTTTTCAGCCTCTGGTGCAACTGAGCCTTAGCATTGAAATGTTGCTAATCCTTCCCCCCCCATGTTGGGCTTCCCATCTGGCATACCTTCCCCAGGTGTCAGATGTGATGGAAACTTGCTCATACCAGGCCCAGACATGTCATGTGACCTTAAACCGCCTCTGGAGGTGTCGGGGCCAGGGCCCTCATCCACATCCGGGCCCTTGGAGGCTCCTGCTGGTGGCCAGGACAAAGTTGGGTGCAGCTGTTTGCTTTACAATACAATTGGCGCCCACCCCCTCAGTGCTCTAGGGCATAGTTCCACACCTGTTCTCCACCTTCCTGCCCAGGTGCAAAGAACAAAAGAGCACCCACTCACCAAGAACATTACCTTGATAGGGGCGGGGAGAAGACTCCAGAAGGGAGAGCACTTTTGGGGAGGGAAAGGAAGAAAAAGCTCAAGAGAGTGAGGAGGTTTGAATCAGCCAGTCTGGTACAACTTTCTTCGTTAATGGGATTGTTCTATATCTGCGCTGCTCAGTATGACAGCCACCAGAACTTGTGGATATTGAGCACTTAAAATGTGGCTGGTGCGACTGAGTAACTAAAGTTTCAATCTAACTTAATTTTAATTAATTTTAGCTAAAATAGCCTCATACACCTAGTGGCTACCTTGTTGTACAGCATAGGTTTTAATAGTCGGCACTGGAGAACATTAGGATGCTGATAACATGTTTACGTAACACATATCTGCTGTGCACATACTTTGTGCCAGGTACAGTTCATGTGTTCTCTTATTTATTCCCCACAACCACTCTAGAGGAAAAGTGTTATTGCCCCATTTACAGATGAAAAAACTGAGGATCTGAATAGCAAAGTCACTGAGCCAAAATCCGAGAATAAGTAAATGCTGAAAGCTGAAAGCTCCCTCAAATAAGGAAAACCCAAACGACCTTGCAGGATTTGCAGCAGTCTAGCTCTCTACAAATGAATGCGCTGTGTAAATTGCTAAAGGAATGCAAATCAGCCTACAGTTTGGGGGACAAAGGCTCAGACCCTCTGTCACACCCTGAGACTTTCTGGGCTGTAGGTGGGTGGAGGCCCCGGCTGAGTGACAGGGAGGGACCTGGGAGAAGTTGTTAGGGTGGGGGTGGGGCCGGCCAGCTGGTGTGGGCAACCCAGGACATCAGCTGGCTGGCGGGTTCAGACAATGAGCCAGGGGCCTGGTCAGAACCCTCTTTCCTCCACACTCGGCTCTCTCCCTGCACCCTGGCCAGCTGCCATGGGCACCTCCTCCGGTCTTGGCCAAGGCCTGTAGGGAACAGAAGAGCCTGGTTTGGGGGCGGAGTTGATGGAAGATGCTGGGGAGGTTTATCTCTCAGGTGACCTAGGGTAGAAGAGGGAGAACAGTGGAAGTTAGCTGCTTCTCTAGAGGACTTCTTGATGCAGACTTTGAACTGGAGGATTTGCTTAGGTCCTTTCGTTTACTCCTCCCAAAGTCCCTCTGGTAATAATGATAATGATTTTTATTAACCCAGTGGCTCATGCTGAGCTGAGCTGGTCCGGCTGGAGCTGAAGGCATTATCTTAGTTAATCCTTGGGAACCAAGGGCTTTTATTATCTCCCCAGGCTCTGAGTGGTCAAGTGACTTGCCCAACATTGCAGACATAGACAGCAAATGGCCCTCTTCACCTAAATCTCCCACTCTTAATTCTTAATTCTACTTAAAGCTTTATTTTGGGGTTTTGCAAATACAACTTTTATAGCTGCCAGCACCCAATAGACACATGGACCACCAAAATCAGTGAGTTATAGGAAACACTCTTTATTCAGCCAGCTGGGTCTGCCAGGGTTATGCAGACCCCAAATTAAGCAGCCCCATAATGCAGAGGTACAGGGTTTTTAAACCCTAAACCTCATTCTTCATTCTGTTTGAACACAAAAGTCTATTTTTCTTCTATTTACTAACTGTCAACCCACAGGTTGGTAGTGCAAGTGATGGGTACAGAAGCAGAAAGCTTATTGTTAGAATGTTATGTTCCAATGGGTAATAGACTATATGGGTGATAGCCTATGTTCCCATGGGCGATAGCCGAGCAGTAATTTTCCAGCCAGCACACAACCCTCGTCATTTATGAGGTGTTTACACTTTTTAACTGTTGAGAAGTTTGAAGAATGTCATTTTTGACCTGTGAAACATTCAGATTTTAGCATCCTTGGGTAAGGATTTTTTTCGGGGGACACAGTTATGTTTATTGTTTATATATTGTCTATGATTGATTTCTCTAACAGCAGGCAGCCTATTTTTACTATCTTTCCATTTATAGAAAAGATTTGTTCACCCTTATCCTACCTCTTATCTGTAGATGGCTCCAGAAGGGGAGGCTGGGGACTCAAACTCACAAACCCCTGAGGGTCTTTTTCCCTCTGGCAGCCCTTGACCCTTGGCAACTCTTGCCCCTAGCAGGTCCTTCCTTTTTCATCTTCCCAGCAGGAGTGTGACATGGTATTCATACATTTATTCCACAAATAGGTCTGGAACACCTATTGTGTGCCAGGCCCTGGTCTAGGCATGAAGTATAAAGCAGATGTGGTCCTTATCTACAGATAGCAATTAAACAATCACCCAGCACATCTCTAAATACAAACAGTGCAGAGTTGAGAACAGGGTTCTTGAAAGTTAAAGAGCATTTGACAGAGGAGCCAAATTAATCTGGCCATGAGAGTGAGTTTGTAAAAGGTGATGGCAACATTTGAGGTCTGAAAAATTAGCAGGGTCCAGGTCCAAGGATACCCTCTTTTAGACTCACCAACCCACCACATTTATTTCAATTCCTTTTCTCTCCTAGGAGCCTAGTGACTCAGATGAGACCCCTCCCTGTCTTAGGGAGAGAGGCACTCCCCTCTCCATCATGAATTGAAATGTTGAGTGGGGCAGAGCATGCTAGAGAAGTTGGGTGAATAAGTTGGCAGTCACTATTTTAAAAATGATTACATAGTACCTTTATGTAACAATTACAACGGCTTACTTATTCTGTAGTTCACTCATTTATAAATATTTCAGTAAATATTTATTGAGCATCTATGTGTGCCAAGCACTGTTCCAGGCCCTGGGGATACTGCAGTGAACCAGACAAATAAAAATTCTTGCCCTGGAGCTTCTTAAATTCTAGTACAGAAAGCAATAAGTGATATAGTTGAAATGTTATTAAGTGACAATAATCACTGTGAAGAAAAATAAAGCAGGAACAGCTGGCAGACAGACAATTTGAAATAGGGAAATGAGGGAAAGTCTCCCTGAAGTCACAGTTTGAGCAGAGAGCTGAATGACCTGTGTGGGTATCTGGGAAGCATGCATCACTAGAACACTAAGATGCCATAAAATCCAAATCAATAGCATTCTCAAGTCGTAAAATTCTAAGTAATAGAATTCTGGGGCCATGGAATGCTAATCAATACTTTTCTAGTGCCATCAAATTCTAATCAATAGAATTCTCTGGTTGTGAAATTCCAACTAAGAGAATTCTGAAGCCATGAAATTCTAATCTTCCCTATGAAAGCAGCTAAGGAGCAAAATTCTCAGTGATCAGTAGGAGTTAACCAGTTGAAGGAAGGAAAAACATGTAAGAGGAGGGAATGAATAGCATGTACAAAGGTCCTGTGGCAGTGAGTGCAGAGTTTGGGAAATGGAACCTGTCCCTTACTCAGCCATTTAATCAGTAAGACAACCTATTGCAAAAGGATCCATTTTTCTACCTTTATGTGATAACACCAGAGTTTCAGCAGCAGAGAGGCTGACAAAAATATAATGCTCAGGTCCCAATTCTAGATCTCCCTCAAACTGGGTCTGTGGCCTCAGTAGTCCTCTCCCTGCTGCACTGAATCAGAAGACTCTGGAGTGACTGTGTCTGGGCCTCAGTCCTACCTCTCCTCCTTATGTCTATTAGCTATAATATGATATTGTTTTAGACTCCTCTCCACCTCCACATTTATTATTCATGGCTCCTTCTAATAGTATTGTTAATAATAGCAATGGCTGCCATTGATCATGTCAGCCATGAAACCAATTGTTGACATAGGAAACATACAAACCTATAGAAAATTTTTGAGTTTGAGTCAAACTGATGACATGCCTGGGAGCAAGATCACTAATGCTCCAGAGAATAACAGTTTGCATTTTCTTTTATGCATTTGAAATTAAGGAATTTAAGGAAGATTACATGAGGGTAGGTGAAAGCAAGGCCAAGATTGGATTACAGACTGGTTAAGATTATGTGCTCTCACACTTTAGAAGAAGGGGACTGAAAGTGGGCATTTCAAAGGTTTGTAGACCTAGATGTACAGAAACAGTGGACTGGGTTTGCTTAAGGCAAAGATAAGCCTTTTACTAAAGTTATATGCCTACCCACCAAGACCTGCCTCACTTAGGACTTTATGACCATATCACCTTGTGAGGTTACTTTCCATAGAACCCCCCTTTCTTCCATATAAATGATCTACATTCATTGCCACTCAGTGAGGTTCTTGGATAGTGTTAGTCCCCAAACTCTTACCACAAAATAAATAGGAAATGAGAGTGTTTAGCAAGTTTTATGACAATTTGATATTGCTATAATATCTAAGCACATGATCTTTTTTTAATAATTCATTTTAATTTTATTTTACAAAAGTATCAGTCCACAATGGATTAGAAACAATAAACTAGTCTTTTATCAGATAGTAGGTCTGCTTGTACTCATATTATCCCTTTAAAGCTCACAACCACACTTGTGCAGCTGGTACTTTTATAATTTCCATTTTACAGTTGAAGTAACTATCAATGTAATAATGTTTAAACCTGTACAGAATTTTGATAAAATTGTATTTGAGCCCAAAAAAGGATGTACTTGGAAGCAAGATCTCAACAGACTGAGATAAATGCTTCAAAGAATAATAGTTTGTAGTTTCTTTTTATGCATTTGAGATTAGGAGGGAATGTAAGGAAGATTATGTGAAGGTGGGAGGAAGCAATGCTGGGATGGGATTACAGGGTAATTAAAATTAGGTGCTTGCTCTCTTGTGGGGTCTGAAAGGGAGCATTTCAAAGATATGTTAACCTAGATGATTGGAAACAGTGGACAGGGCTTGCTTAAGGCTAACATAAGCCTTTTTAGTAAAGAAGTTGTGTGACTACCTACTATGATTTACTCAGTCAGGAATTTATGATCAGATTATCCTGTGAGGTTACTTTCCATAGAACCCTTTTTTTTCTTCCACAAAACTAAGGCCCAGAGAAGTTGCATGCACACATTGCCCAAAGCGAAACAGCAAGTCACAGAGAGAGGATTCTAGGTTTGTCAGAAGCAGAAGGCTGAACTCTTGGGAATACCTCTTGGCTCCCTCACTGTCTCTACCTCCTTGCCTCCTCCAGCCATTTGGGTTCAGTCTCTTCATCACAATCCGTTCACTTTAACCTGTTGGGTATGCACCTCTTTCCCTCCTTGACTTGTAATGAGTGATAGTTCCAGCACATAGACCTGCCATGGTCACTTTTCTGCTGCTTCTACCTTTCAGTGCCTTCCCTCCCCAACATCTAGATCAGCATTCTCCAACTGAAGTCTCTGAGATGATGGAGGTGTTCCATATCTACGCTTGTCCTGTGTGGTAGTCATTAGCGACATGTGGCTATTGAATGCCTGTAATGTGGCTAATGAGACAGAGGAACTGAATTGTTAATTTTATTTAATTATAAATAATTGCTTGTGGCTAATAGCTACTGTATTGGATAGTGCAGATCTAGAGAGAAAAAGTCTGTCAAATGAACTCAAAAGGAGTCTGGGGAGACATTGTCTAGAAATAAATGATAAAGATTTATTCAAGGCCCTTTCATTTGCAAACTCAGAACATAGCTGGAAAAAAAACCCAGAAATGTTGCAAAGAAGAAAGAAAAGTTCAGAGTTCTTATAGTAGAAAATACATTCTTGAGAATAATCAAAATGCATTCTTAACCCTAGGGTTGGTCCAGAATGGTTATCAGTTAGATGTCAGGCAATCTGGATGATGAATGCAATGTGGTCTAGAGTAGCAGTTCCTTTTTGAAACCAAGGAACGGTGCTCTTATGAAAATCTATAATGTCCAATGATCTGAGGTGGAGCTGAGATAGTGATGCTAGCGCTGGTGGCTGCAAATACAAACGAAACTTTGCTCACTTGTCTGCTGTTTACCTCCTATTATGTGGCACAGTTCCTAATAGGCCATGGACTGCTCCCTGGGCATTGGGGGTCCTTGGTATAGAGGATGAGCGTCAGGTCTGGTGGTTGGAATAATAGATGTTAGATATATGTTAGGTAGCCAGCATACATTACATGAGTCCTTCAGGGAGTAATCAGAAAGTTATCTGGAGGGCTGGTGTATGTATAGGTGTTGCCAGAAAGCTTGGAGCTCCAGCAATCAGATTCTTGTCTTATGCTGGGAGAAAGAATTCAAGGGCAAGATGGACAGCAAGCAGGAAAGCATGAAGTTTATTAAAGAGAAGGTACACACTCAAGAGAAGAATGCAGATCCTTTTGTAGTTCATAAGCGTGATGATTGGCTGTTCATGCTGTTGTGTGAGGTGTGCCTCACTCAAACTGTGTTATGACATCGGCACATTACCTGGCTGGCATTAAAAAAAAAAAAAAGCAGAGAATGCAGGCTTACTTAAGAGAGAAAGAGACTGGCACTAGGATGTCTTAATTAGGGGCTTTTGTTTGTTCCTCTTGGAGATAGAGCCTGGAAAATGTGATAGAGCCTGGCATAGCCTCCTCCCAGTAGGCAGGGTGCTACATTTTCTGCTCTTTCTTCTTTTTATGGTGTTTCCTGAACTGTCATGGCTTCAGGCTTGTGATGAGAGCTGCAGTATTTGCAATGCAGATGAGATTATAATGATATTATGATTAACCAAAGGTCAGGCCTTAGCCAAAGATGGCATCTAAGCTGGAAAAGACTGATTTTGGCTTATCCCCTTTTGCCAGGGCTAAAATAGAGGGAAGTGTGAAGAAAGAAATTTCTGGAGTCACATCTTGGAGAGGGAGGGGACTTCTTTGCACTCACTATCTATCTTGCTTCACAGGTATTGACACATAATGAATTGTTGGATAGCCAGGGATTGATGTAGGACCAGAATGTTCAAAAATTCAAGTTCTCAGGCTAGTTACAAGAATAGAATTGTTTCCTCAAGCCTCAACATACTTGATTTTAGTAAATCAATAACTCAACTATAGTGATTCTATTGTATTTCTTTGCTCTATTCCCAAACCTCACACAGTATTCAAGGCCTTTGGTTTTGGACAAGGAACTTGCTGATGGACCTCTGGTGTAACAGTCATAAAGTGAGGGCTTTGGAGTCTGACAGATCTGGACACAAATCTGTCCAGCAGCTGTGTGGCACTGGGCAAGTTATTTAACCTGCCTATGCTGCCAAATCCACATCTGTGAAATGGGACTAAGAAGATTTTCTACCTCATAGCCTAAATTCCTCTCACAGTCCTTAGTAATCTGCTTCCACTCTGTACTGAATTGTGCTGCTCCATCCTTTTTTGCTCCTGTTCTGTGCCTCTTTTTTCTTTCCCCTCTGCATCTGGGCAAACTGAGGCTCAGAGGTTTTAACTTTACCAAAATCCCCCAGGAAGCATCAGGCTGGGTAACAAGGTTACAAGATCTCTTTACTCTTTAGGCACCCCCACCCGGCAGCCATATAACTTTGGGTGAGTTCCTCAACCTCTCTGAGCTTGGTTTTCACTTCTTCAAAATGGAAAGAAATCACTCTTACCTCACTGCATTCTTGAGAGACTTATGAGATTAACCCATTTCCTGTTTAGAACAAAAAAGTGCAGCTTGCTTCCAGCATTAATTTAATTTTACGCAAAAACTCTCTTTGAGGCTGAAGCAAATCTGACTGGTTTTCAATGTGAAAATAAAATGTAAAAACTGCTCTTGGAGTTATTTCTAAACAGAACTTGTCTCTAATCTCAATATTATAGAAATGCATACATAAACTGATTCTTCAAATGAATCTTCAGCTAACAATTGTTCGAAAATGCGTAGGAATGCTACAGTTTTCTAGGATTTGACATTTCAGCGATTGAGAGAATTACTATATTTTGTTAATGAAAACACCACTACTAAAAACAGAATGCTATAAATAGAATGATATCATTTATTTCCAAAGACTATCAATATACTAGACTGATGTAAAAATAATAATAAAAGCAAGATATTTCATGGCAAACTTTGGGGGGTGCGATGATTAGGACTGTAATCTGCTAGTTATCTCAGGGTAAATGCTGCAACTACAAGCACCAGGCAAACGGGAAATGGGTTAAATGAGAAGGTGTGTTTATCATGCTGATAAGTTCTGAAGATCAGCTATCACTCTTATTGTTCTCTTGTTATTTTAATTAGTTTAACTAATAATTATTATTCACAATTATTCTAACCTGAGGCTCTTTCCCCTGCCTCTAAAGAATGGTTTTGTGGCCTGAAGCATAATTCTAAAATCTAAACTAGCTTCCATTCTTCTTCAAGGGTCTGGAGTCTGGAGGAGGTCCTCTGAGCCTATGCTGGGAGTCTGGAGGTGGGGATGCCCCAAGGCCACCTGCAGATTTGGCTTTTTTTTGGGAACTTCTTATATGCTTAGTACCTGGCTGGGCAAGGACCTACATGGCTCGGGGTTGGCTGGGCCTGTGAAGAGGCTTTGGGGGGGCCCAGAAGGTCGAAGTGTAGGTCACACAGAAGCATCAGTAACCTGAAAAGAAGCTATTGACAAAGCTCAGAGATGGCTTAGAAGTCACTACCCTCAGATTTCCCCCACATGGTGCCTAAGGACCTGTGCAGGTCAGCTTCTAGATCAAATGGGAAGCTTCTCCCTGGGCCTTGTCCAGGGCTGGGAGGTAAGAGAGCTCAAAGAGGAGACAGTTGGAAAAGACAGTCGGCTGAGCTCCTTTGTTCCTTGAGGAGCAACAGGATCATATGCACTGGCTTAGAGTCCTGCTGTGTTCTGGGTTCAAATTCGGAGTCTTCCACACTTAGATGGGGCCATTGCTACTCTAGCCACACATACCAGACACCATTATTAGCTGTATGACTTTGGCAAAGCCCCTGACTTATCTGAGACTCCATCTCCAAATCAGTGAGCAAGAAATATATTTACTGGAGTTGTGAGGATTCAGAGCTTAGTGTGGTACTTGACATATGGGATATGCACATTAAATATTAATTATTGTTATCATCGAGTTACTCAAACTTTCTGATCTTCAGGGCCCTTATTTACTGATCTCTTGGTATCAGGATAAGGTCCTATGCAAGGCAGTGAATTGTAGAGGCAAGAGTTTCAGCTCTAGGTCTATGGTCATGCTACCCTGAACAAGCCTGATCCCATCTGATCTTGGAAGTTAAGCAAGGTTGTTGGGCCTGGTTAGTACTTGGATGGGAGACCACCTAGGACGACCGGGTGCTGTAGGAAAAAAAAAAAGTTTCAGCTCTGGGATCAGATCCCAGGTCTGCCCCCTTTTACCACAGGCAGGTCCCTGGACCCTTTGGGCCGCTGCTTAATTTTTTGTACAATGAGGAGGGCTTTACAATTTGGAAGTGCCTGTCCCTCAGTAGAGGATTTAGAGGGCCTCCATTTCCTTCACTCAGATTCTGCTCCTTAACTTTTTCAGGCTGAACTTACTTTCTGGCCAAATTCCTTTCATTGCACTAATGTCTGCACAATTACTTCCCTTATTCTGGGAATGAGATTACTACTGCTCCCTTTTCCTGGATGGCAAAATTGGGGCTCAGAAAGGTGAAGTAATTTGTTCAATACCACACAGACTCCTGGATCATGGACTTGAATCTCAACTGCCCTCCTTCCTTTAGCTTTGAAAATGTTTTATTTATTTACTTATTTAATACAGAAAAGCATACAAGATTATTTGCATTAAGGTATTTGCATTTATAAAAACCCACTTCACACACCCATTAGGATGGCTATTATATCTATATGTGTGTGTGTGTAATTTAAACCCTGTACACTGCTGGTAGGAATGTAAAATGGTGCAGCTGCTATGAAAAATAGTATGACAATTTCTGAAAAAATTAAACATTAAATTATATGAAACAGCAATTTATTTTCTGGGTATATATTCAAAAGAAGTAAAAGCAAGAACTCAAACAGATATCTGCATAGCAACATCATTCAGAATAGTGAAAAGGTGGAAGTGAGCTAAGTGTCCCTTAGTGGATGAATGAATAAATAAAAATGGTCTATACACACAATGGAATATTATTCAGCCTTAACAAGGAAGGAAATTCTGACACATACTACAACATGGATGAACCTTGAGAACATTATGCTAAGTGAAATAAGTGAGTCATAAAAGGACAAATATTGTGTTGAATATCACTTGTATGAGGTACCAAGAATAGTCAAATTCATAGAGGCAGAAAATAGAATGATAGTTGCCAGGGACTGGGGGGGGGAAGGGAGGCATGAGTTATTATTTAATGAGTACAGAGTTTCAGTTTGGAAAGATAAAAATGTTCTGAAGATGGATGGTGGTGAGGGCTGTACAAAAATGTGAATGAACTTAATGACATAGAACTGTAAACTCAAAAATGGTTAAAATGGTAAGTTTCATGTTACATATATTTTATTCCCCCTCCCCCCAACATATAAAGCTTGTGGCCAATAAGCATTTTTTAAAAAGTGATTTTAGAAAATTAAAAAATCACCTGGGTACCTATTTCCCCAAATAATCAAATAATACTATTTTGATAATGTTACTTCAAATATCTTGTTTTCCTTTTCAACAAAAGTGATAAAACATTACAGCTTCAATCTGAATCTTCTATTTACTCCTCCTCTGTCTCACTGTCCTTCCTGCCTCCCCATAGGGGAGTTTTATTTTCAGAAACATTTTGGATTTGAGTTTCTATAAATCTCATGCAAGTTTTTATATTTGTACTTGTTTTTATATATGTCTATCCTAAAATCACACACAGTATTATTTGTGTTTTTAAAATGTTACATAGTTGTCATATTTTTTTCCCAAATCTTGATTTTTTCCTGCAACTTGATTTTTTCACTTAACCTTATGTTTTCAAGATCCAACCATTTTTAGTTCACTCCTTCTATTTGCTGGAGAGTTTTCTGTTGTATAAATAGATCATGTTTTATTTATTTATTGTCAGCGTCTCCAGAAAGACCACCAAAAAAACCCTGGTAATTAAGCAAAGCCGATTTTATGAAATTTGCAGCACCAAGGGAGAACAGCCCCTTTAGGGAGTCTTAGCAGTGTCTCAGAAAGGGATGGTCAGGGAGGAATATTTATAGGGTTGGTGGAGGCAGGGTAGGGTCTGGGCTCAAGTGGTTTCAGCTGAATCTTTTAAAGGTGGAACACTCATTGGCAGTTTGTGACATAATAGTTTAGAGTTGGTGGACATCTGAGAAGAAGCTTTTGATATAGTGATAGTGAACTGTTGCTAAGGTGAACAAACTATTTGCTCAAACAAATTGCTTTGCAAGAATTTCCCGAAGAAAATTGTGAAGTTATTTATTGGTTTACAGTCTTATTTTCTAGGGCAAGAATTTCCCAGAACAAACAAGTCATGTTGACTTGTGGGGGTTGGGGGAGCTCAGTTTTCAGATCCAATAGTTGAATAGTGTTGAGGAAGATGGTTCTTATGTTTATTCAGTCCCCTATTGATTGGCATTTAGGTTATTGCCAATCACACACAGTACTGAAATGACACCTTGAGCATATAGGTGAGTGTTTCTCTAGGGTCCCCACTTAAAAGTGGAATTGTTAGATAGCAGGATGTGAGCATCTGCAATTTTCCTAGAATTCCGTATTATATTTAGCCTACCTCCCTGACTCCCACAAGAGGAAAATCTCCCTCTATGGCCACCAGATCAGACAGCAGGAACTGCCAGGGCTTTGCCCACACCGGCTGCATGCCACTCCCCTGTTCTGGCAGATTAACAGTGACCTGTGACCCTGACAGTCTGGCCACACTCCTGGCCAATTTCAGCCTGTTGAAAGGAGTCCCCAGGGGTGGTCAGGGCTTGGGGATGTGTTGGCCAGATGGGATCGGGAGGTCTTGAGTTGGCTTATCCCATGAGGCAGAGCAGGTGGGCAGCCTCCAGCACAGTACTCCTCCTCCCCTCTCCACACACACACATTTTCCCCATCATGCATCACTGGGCAGAATCTGGAACCAGATGGTGGGGATGGGGCAGCCTTGAAGCTTCTGGCTTGACAAAAGATCCTCTCTCTATACTATCTCCCTACCCTAACCAGCTTAGCTAGTCTAGTTTCTGGCTGTCTAGTCACTAGCCCTGGCTTATCCTGCCCTGGGCAGTGTTTCTACAGAGATTGTCTGTCTCTTCTCCCCATCCTAGGCAATTTTTCTGTAGAGCCTTGGATTTGAAAACCCACTTATTATCCACCTGAGAATGAGCAGGTATGACCAAAGCAGTGTTGCTCCATGGTTATAATGGGTCCCAGATTCAAATACGCTAATAAGACCAAGTGCAGTGGGCCAGGGAGATATTGTGACAAACTGGTGTCTGACACTCTATGAGCCCTTTTCAGTGGTCCCTACAGATGGAGAAACTGAGGTATAGAGAGGAGGACACTTGCAGAAGAGTCCCATGGTTAGGAAAATAGGCTTGGAAGTCAGGCCCACCTGAATTAATTCCAGATCTGCTACTGAGTGAGTCCTTGGGCAGATCACCTAATCTCTCATTCCTCATTTGAAATGGGGCTAATTAAATCTTTATCATAGAAAAGTCCTGAGGGAGAGGTAAGATAACGCAAGGAAAGCATCTGGTACAGAGTTAGCCCTCAATACCTATGAGCTAATCTTATTATCTTGGAATCTTGAAAGAAGTTACAGGCACTCTAGAGACAAGAAAGTCTCATGGTGAGAAAGGTAGGATCTCAGGGCATCAGTAGTTGATTAGTTCAGGTCTGGAGTCTTCCCCAAGGACTCAACCAGTTACAATTGTCTAACCTTCTTCTTGGTTGTGATTCAGTTTCCTCATCTATAAAATGGGTTCGATAACAGTAGTTATCTTATAAGATGCTATGAGGATTAAGTAAATTATCCCCTGGAAAGCTATGGACCATATTCAATAAGTATTAGTTTGTCTATGGCCATACCTCCCTGGACAAGCCTGATCTCGTCTGATCTCAGAAGCTAAGCAGGGTCAGGCCTGGTTAGTACTTGGATGGGAGACTACCTAGGAAGACCCTGTGCTACAGGCCTGAAAAATAAGGGATTGTACGTTGACAAGTTCCTTGCAATCTGTGACGTCAACCAAGGGTTGCTTCACGTAAAAAAGAAAAGAAAAGAAAAGTATTAGTTATTGGGAGGTGATGGGAGGAGCTTGAGGATGTTTCCTGCCAAGGAGTCCTGAGGTGGGCCCTAGAGGTCCCTAACTCCTGTCCTCTGGTGCTCTCCTCATCCAAACTAGGCTTTGGAAGATCTCCGAGACTTCCAAGGTCTGTCTTGGGGTGTAGCTAAGGACAGGAAGGAGAAAGGCTGCCCTTGGGTGGCCAAGAACCCTGGGTTCCCCATAGATGCTTTGTCTATTTTGTATGACTCTAGGCTTCTGGTGAGTGGACAGCTGGTCTTCACCATTTCTCAAGAGTCAGGTTTCTCTCTGACATGTGCAAAAACATGAGTGAGGGAAGGTGGGCGGGGATGGAGGAGGACTGGGGTGAGACACGGGCCTGTAGCCAGGCCAGCTCTTATGCAGGGCTGCCTCTAGGAGTCCTCTCCTGCACACAGAGCCTGGGAACCTTTTAGATGGCTCCTGATGCTAAGTGAATTCTATTAATATCAAAATAATGAGGTAATTACTATGATTTGGAAAGTTATTAGTTAATGCTTTGAGGGAATTTCAGAGCAGAGATAAGGGTGAATGAAACATCTGTGAAGAAAGGAATGAAAGGTTGCTCTAGATGTAGCATGAGGATGGGTGAGCTCTGGGCCCAGAGGTGCTTCCCCCACAGCTTGGAACTCCTCCTGTAGTGGGTGGCTAGCAGAGGAGTGAGTAGGGGAGAGCTCCCAGCTCTGGGTGTGTGGGTTGGGAGAGGAATGAGGGGGTGTAATTTTCAGTCCCTAGGAATAACCTAGTAGATTCCAGCATGAAGGACAAACCCTGGAAGTAGAGGCCAATCTGCTTTTCAAACCTCAGTCTGTAGCCTCTACCCACTGAGCCACCCTCATTCTGAAGACACCAGCTCGGAAAAGAGAGGCTAAAAAGCAGAGGTTGTCAAAATGTGATTCTTGGACCATAGCAGCATCATCACCTGGGAAGTTGCTAAAAAATGTAAATTCTCAGGCTACCAGCAGACCTACTGAATCGGAAGCTCTGGGATGGGGCCCAGCAATCTGTGCTTTAACTAACGACTAACAGAAGTGTGAAATGAAAGGCAGGGCCAGGCCTGGAAAGTGAAGAATAGATATTGCTTTGAGAGTCTTTTTAGGAGGTTGAATCCACAGGAATTGATGCCAGGGTGGATGTGGACTATCATATGGCAGTAATAGTTGTAGTAATAATACTAACAACAACAACAACAACAACAACAAACACCACAACAACCACCACCACCAAACACATATTGTGTACTTATTCTTCAGTAATGGTTCTAAATAGTTTCTAGGTACTATCTCATTTAATCCTAAAAATAAGCCCAATAAGTAGGTGCTGTTATGATCCCAATTTTTTGGATAGGAAACCGAAGAACAGAGAGGCTGAATGCCAAAGACCACACAGCTGGTGGGTGGTAGAACCAATCATCAAATTCTGGATTTTTGCTTTCTCTGTGATACCAGGCTGCTCTGGTAACTCAAAGAAGGGTGGTTAGTGACTTGAGTGAGCAGTAAAAACTGCTCAGGGGAGAAGTAATTTTCAAGGAGACCGTTTTGCTTTTAAATTTACTGAACACTTAACTATGTGCATTTGCTGTACATTGTCCTATTTAAATGTCATTTTGATCCTCTAGGTATTACAACTATCCCCATTTTACAGATGATGCAATTACGGCTCAGAGAAATAGTATCACCTGTCCAAGGTCATAGTGAGTGGCACAATAAAACTTTAAAGCAAGGCAGCAGGAATTTGGAATTCTGGCTCTTAATCTAGACAGGCAGAGCATAGACTTGGAGGGGACCCATCTTCACACAAGTCCTCTGCTTCCTGCCAGTCTCGGATGCTTACCCTGTGTCCCAAAACACCCAGGATAGGTACAGGCAGAGAGTATGTCCACAGAAAATGTCCATTAAGTGACATTAATAACATTTGTCAAAATAAAACAGTCTACAAAAGCCAGAGGAGGGAATTAAAATCTATGGAGGCTCTTCCATGTGCCAGACACCTTATTTTGGGCCTGTTTAATTCTCTCAGATTGTATTATAAGTTGTACACCTGCAATTTATAAAGTATTATTAACCAATATTGCCTCAATAAATTTAATTAAACATTTTTCTCAAAGCCTTCCAGCCTTTTGTTTTATTATCTTCATTTTTTCTGAGGGGAAGCAACCTATTGGAGGTCACACAGTAAGTCAGCGGAAGAGGCCAGGTTTGAGGCCAAGTCTATCTGATCCCCAAGCTGATTCTCTTTCTATTGGCTGGGTTTGTGTCTGGGATGGGGGTTGGTGTGCTGAGATAGGATAAATTCAATACATGGTGGCTGGTAAAATAATGGTAACAATAACCATTGTTATTAGCCCATCTGTGAAATGGATATGTAATCCTCACATGAGAAAGGGAAGAAAGTGCTTCAGAAGTGGCAATCTCAAGGATCTCCACTTCCCACTCCATTCTAGACTTTCATCTTTCTCCTGCTGGGGCTGGATGGCTAGTCTGCCCTAGACCTTGAAGCCCTGGCTCTCTGCTACCCTCTGCTGGAAACTGTCAGATGTGACACTGAGATGCAGACTTACGGCCCCAGCACCAGCCTGACTCCAGCTGGTTGATAGTATCTTTTGTGAGGAACCAATATTGGCTGGGGAGACAGGGCTGGTGAGGCTCTCTAGGACCTCTGGTTCCTTCCTAGTGAAATACTGGATTGGGACTAAAAGCTCTAAGACCACGACTCTGTCTCTGCCTAGGTTAACATCTTCCTGTCTCTATATTATCTTTAGGTAAAAAGTCAAACCCGTTGCCCTGGCTCCTGTCCCCTATACCTTCATTCTCTGAAAATTTCTTGCTCCTCACTTGAGCATCACTGAAGCCCAGACTGAACCATCACCCCACAAGGTTTATTTTCTTGTCCTGGGGCCAGAATTAGAGGCCCAGGATTATTGTCTGGTTTAGGAGGAAAATTCTCTCTTAATCATACATACCCCAAACAACAAAACACCCTACACAGCAAATGTCCTGCTTCCTAAGATGGTCGTCTGCTTTTGCCCTCTCCTCTTTCACCTGATTTCTACCTCAGGACTCAGATCTTGGTCATTTTTCTTCTTTCTTTATATTCCCTTCCTAGGTTGTCTTAAACTGTCACACACTTTAAATGTCTTTTAACTGCTGTTGGCTCTTCGTAATCTCCTTCTCTCAAGCCATCAGCAAGTCTTAACCAACTCAACACATCTTAATTATATTTACTCCTCTCCTTCCCCCAAGCCCCTTAGTCCAGGTCACCACCACCTGCCATACTGAAAACTTCAACAGCCTTTGTGTAGATTGTATTTTCCAAAGATGGGCTCAACAATAGCTCCCATCCCATATGCTCTTCTAGAATCCTGTCATTCTTCCATTAAGAGGTAGAGTCATTTCCCTTCCTTCTGAATTTGGGAAGAGGTTGGTGACTGTCTTGACCAACAGAGTATAATAGAAATAATGTTATATGACTTTGTAGCCTAGATCATAAAATAAAAAAACCCAACGCATCATGACCGTTTATGTTGCTTCCTTGGGACACTTGATCTTGCAACCCAATCACCATGCTGTGGGGATCATGGAGAATCCCAGTAGATCATGGAGAAGAGAAGCCCCAGTCCTCAGTCCCACCCAAGCTCCCAGGCAAGAGTTCTCATCAGCATGCTATGTGAGTGAGGCGTCTTGAAAATGGATCTTCCATACTCAGTCAAGTCACGTCATCTGATACTGTATGGAACAGAGAGATGAACTATCCCACGGAATCCTGCCTCACTGTTTTAAGCCTCTGAGTGGGGTTGTTTTTACATAGTAATATATAACTGACTACTTACCTAAATAATCATCTTGCTTCCAATTCACACCCCATTGTCTATATTCTGTTTAGTGGCCAGAGGGATTATCTGTCTGTCTATCTATCTATCTATCTATCTATCTATCTATCTATCTATCTATCTATCTATTCAAAAAGCTTCATTGTTTCAATTTGGTCCAAGGCATGGGACAGGGCTCCAGGATGGTTAGAAGGCTGTCTATGGGTTGCAAGGAGAGGCTCAGGCACAAGGCCAACACCGGGGGGATGCAGAGAGGCCCCTCAAAAGCCTCTGGGCTCCAAAGGCTCTTAGTCATGCTTGAGGGTGAGCCTTTTGAAGAGATATTCACCCAGCCCAGCCTGGGGGCTGGTCAGCCTGAGGAGGTTAGTCAGGCGGTCCAAAGGGACATACATTACAATATTAGATACTCTGAACAACTCTTCTGCTCAAAAAAAAAAAAAAAATCTAAAAATGCTGGGTAAAATTAAAAAATACATTACTGAACTGCTAAGAATGAAAGGAATATGGTAAAATTTATTTTGATACACATGTATTTCTGCGACATCTGAATCTTATAATTTATAATATGTAAATAAAGGAGGTTATCAATTTGTTAAGGCTCAAATATGACTAGACAAAAGTAATTGTATCATCTATTCTAGATGTTCTCTATCATATTTGGGGACATAAGTCAAGTATGACAGTGAATCTTTTGTTCTGAAAATTTTAAACCTTTCTTTAATTGTCATAAAACTGGAACTATATATATGTAGTTTTATTGCGATATAGTGGGTGATAATTAAGTAAACAAACAAATTGTAATGAGTCCTGTGAAGAAAAAGAATAGGATGGCTGTAAGAGAATTATTAGATTTTCTCTCAGCGTTGATTTGAACAGACATTTTAAGGCAGCCTTGAGTCCCTAGCACTTAGACAGCAAATTAAAAAGTGTGAATTCTCTCTCTCTGCCTTAGCTTGGATGGTGGGGAGTGGCTTCTTATTTGATATGGAATGCCTTGTGGAGAGGTGAGATCCCTGATACTGGAGGCACCCAAGCTCAGATTAGAGGGGGACCTCTTGGGGATGTTATAAGGGGGCTTCCTGCTCAAGGTAGGGTGGGGGAATTGAATTCGGTGACATTCGGTGGTTCCCCTCTTACCAAAATTTTAGGATGCTAACATCACTTTACTCTAAATTCTACAGGCCTATGATTTGAATTCTCTGACATTCTGAGAGTCAGTTTTAACCAGAATCTTGAGTAGTTCAGTAGGAAGGGCCAATGCTAAGGAATCAGAAATAACTTGTTTAATATTTGGGCTCTGTCTTTTACTAGTTGTATGACTTAGGAGAAGTCACTTTCCCTCTCTGAGCTTTGGTTTTCTCCTCTGCAAAATGGAGATTATAGTGCCTGCCTCACAAGGCTGCAATGAAGATTAAAAAGCAACATATAAGGGAAGTACCTGGTTTGGTTTCCATTTCATACAATACCATGGGGTCTTAAACTTTGGAAGCCTCTCACCCTCTATTAAGATTTGAACCTCTCCCAAGGTGCAGTATGGTGTCATGATGAGCTCTGGTGCCAGACTGCCTTGGCTTATTGCATCAAGTCTCTGATCTTGTTTCTTCACCTGTCTAATAGAGATAATTACATGACCTACTTCCTAGGACTGTCTTGAAGGTTAAATGAGATAATCCACGGTAAGAATTTATGTTAAGCAGTTAGTCCTGTTAACTCTTATTATATGCCAAGAGTGTAAGAATCTCTGCTTCCTGCCTTGGAGCCCATGCATAGAGACCTCTGCCAGACTGTTTTCTCTGGCTCTATATCGTTCTTACTTCCCTGCTAGTCTTCTCTTATTCTGTACACATCACCCCTCTCCTTCCTCCCTTCCCATTATAACCACAGAAAACAGTCCCCCAGGGGAGGAACTCTGTACCAGAGCTCTTTCTCATCAAGTTTGTCTGGGGCTCATTAAGTCTCTTTTAAGCAGGGCAGTACGTGGGGGGACTTTTAAAGATCTGGCTCCAGGCTTTGGTCCTTGGAGAGGAGTCTCACTGCCCCTGGACCCTTGTCTCCTGCCCGATCCCTCCTCCCTTTTCTCCTTACCATGAGAGAGAAGTTTCCAAAAACCAAATAGATTGTAGCTCTCATTTATCACAAATGCTCTATAGTCTTTAAGCAGTCATACTTTTAAAATATCAATGCATAAGTAGTGCTATATTTCCTTCCTTCTTCCTCCTATCCTTCCTTCCTGTCTGTTTTCCTCCTCCTCCTCCTCTTCCTCCTCCTCCTTCTCTCTCTTTATATACTTATTAAGTATTATATGTATGTCAGACCCTGGGTTCTTTTTTTGACTTGTGTCTCCTCTATTTTGACACTTATAACTCTAACGTTATTTGATTGATACCTATTTTCCAAGATAATTACAACTCATATTTTTTGAATGCTTACTATGTACAGGAATTATGCTAAACAATTAGCCAGTATTATTTTATTTATTTCTCATAATAATCTTGGGTATATTAATTATAGTATTCCTATTTTATAGATTATGAAATAGAAGCTTAGGAGTTAAATAAGTCACCCAGGACCACATAGATAGAAAGTGGCACAATGAGAATTTGAACACAGAAAATCAGAAACCAAAGCCCATACTCTTAACTACTGTGAGATCCTCCCTCTCAGTGGAATGTATGTTCTGTGAGGCAAGATCCTGTCTATCTTGTTGACAACTGACTCCCTACATCTAGACTTGTCTGGCACATAGTGGATGTTCAATAAATATTGCTGAATGGATAAATGAATTGTAAACTCAGTCCTTGCTGCTACATGGCCTATAGAAAGGAGGAGCAAGAGGTGTAAGGGCTTGGAAGCCTAACAAACCAAGGTTAGACTAGAGATCTGTTATTACTAGTGGTGTGCCTCAATTTCCTTATTTATAAAATGGGGGTAATGTACAGGCTGTGTAGGATTTATATGAGGTTTAAATGACAATATATAAAAATCAGCAAGCTCATGTGCCAACATATAGCAAATTTAATAAATGGCATCCATGTATTCTAGTCATGTGCACATAATACATAGATGTATTACATAGGTGGCCTCAGGGGTTTTTAAGTAGTACAGAACCATTCCCCAATGGTGGACACTGGGATTCATCTCTGGTTATTTGCAAGCATAGTTTACTGTGGATAGTTTGCACAAGTACCTGTTTTCTTGTGAGTGTTTTTTTCTTGATGTATTTTTTTTTTAGAGGGTGCTACCTGAAGGTGCAGGAAGTCTACATACTGATGTGTCCTTAAGTATTTATTGCCCAACACATCCTGGCTGGGAGTAAAGGAGGGAGACCAGGGCAGTTAAAAGGGTTGGTTGAGGTGTGTAGATTTGTGAAATTTTTCTGTTAACCAGCACACCTTAATTTTATATTTGACATCTGTCTAGCAGGTCTGGGTTTGAAACATAGTGGATGTTCCACTCACAAATGTGACTTTGGCCAATTAGACCTTCTCAATCCAAGTTTTCACTTTTGTATAATGGAGCTATTTGTAGCTACAACATGAAGCTACTGTAAAGATGAGATAACACATGAAAAATGTTCAGAGCTAGGCCTGGTCAATAGTAAGCATTTACAATATGAAAGTGTTGATATTGACTAAATAGAGATTTACATTTTTCAATGCATTTTCACATAGATTTAATCCTGACACAAGCCCTGTAAGGTAGGAACAGTTATGACACCCATTTCATAGATGAGAAAATTGAGATTTAAATAAGTGAAGTGCTGGGACCAAAGTCGCCATGGAGCTAACGGAATCTAAGCAGGGATCCTAAACAGGTCTCGGGATGCCCAGACCCAGAGCCCCATCTTCCAGCCCTCTTCCCTCACAGTGGGAGTTCCGGGTCCTCCAGCTGGGTCTCTCAGGTGAGACTTCAAGCTTTTCTGTATTCGACTGTGGACAGAACAGGGGATTAATTTCCCAAACTTCCTTCCGAGTAGGGACCATGTCCACTTCCTCGCCAAACCCTAAGCAGAGTCAGCAGCGCTCTCAACCCAGTAGGCGTGGTCTGTCAGCTTTCTAAGCCACGCCCACAGGCAAAAGCTCCGGCTCCAGCTCCTTTCAAAGCTTCTTTGCTAGCGACCACGCCTATCAAGTCCTTCACGGCTTGGTGGCTACCTCTTAAATTTAAGCCCTGTCCCTGAACTCCAGCGCCATACATAGCCTCGCCTCGACGCCCAAAGCCTTGCCCCAGGATCCATGTGTCTTTTTCTTGCGCTCTTATGTCTCGGCCCCGATGGCCTTGCACAACAGTCTCCTCCACAGGACTCCAAAGCTCCGCCCCCGACACGAAGCCCCGCGGTGCTCCCGCATCTCACGGGTTCCAGTTCTTACTTGGTGGCCTCGCCCCCGACGCCCTTATGATCCCACCCGCCAAGTAGTCCCTCATTATACATCCTTCGGCTCCTGGGCCCCTGCCCCAGTCTCCCGCTAGCTTGCCTTAGGCCACGCCCCTCGTCATGAGCCCCACCCACTACTATATTGCCCCGCCCCTTTAGGCTCCACCCCCAGCGGCCAGGGGTAGGGTGGCAGCTGGCCCTGCCGGGCCCCCTCTGCCCTATGCCCTGGGCGCTCGGTGGAAGAGGGCCGGGCACAGTGGGGCAGGGCGAACGCAGCGACCCAGGGGCTCGGAGGCGAAGATGGCGTCAGGCCGGCGCGCCCCGCGAACCGGGCTGCTGGAACTGCGCACAGGGGCTGTCTCCGGGGCCGGCGGCGAACGGTGGCAGAGGGTGCTGCTCAGTCTGGCGGAGGACGCGCTGACCGTGAGCCCCCCCGACGGCGAGCCCGGCCAGGAGCCCGGCTCCCCGCGGGAGCCGGAGCCCGCGCAGCTCAACGGCTCCGCGGAGCCCGGCACGGCGGCGCCACAGCTGCCCGAGGCGCTACTGCTCCAGCGGCGCCGTGTGACAGTGCGCAAGGCCGACGCCGGCGGGCTGGGCATCAGCATCAAAGGTGGGCGTGGAAGCACAGCGGGCGCAGGGTCGTGGTGTCCCTGGAGCTGCTGAGGGCGCAGGGGTTGCAGGGGTTGGCAGCATACCTAGGACATGGAATTTCAGGACTTCTGTCTGGGATTAAAGGGGTTTAAGGGTACAGAGGGAACTGAGGGCACTGGGAGCATCAAGGTCGTAGATGGTTTTGAGAGTCGGAGGTCTCTGTTGAAAGGCACATATGTAGAAGAGGTTAGAGGGCGCACCAAGGACATGTGGGTGCCGAGTTCTGTGTGGAGTTACAGAGATCTGAGAAGGGTTACATCCAAGGGGTTGTGTGGGCATCAAGGACAAGAGGGGCCCAGGAGAGCGAAGGGTAGAGGAAGTCGGGATTGAGGTCTGGGACACTACTAGGGCAGGCAGAAGGGAAGTCCCTGAAACACAACCAAAGTGGGGGAAAGGGGCAAGGCCTGTAGTTCAAAGCACAGGGGTGATTGGGGATGAGGCACAGGCTTGGCTCACATACAGGGGCCTAGAAAGGATCTAGAAACCTGAGGACCCAGGAAGGTTGTGTACTTAGGCAGAGAACTGGGTTTGAGTTTACTGATCTGACCATCTCTACCTTGCACAGGATTGAGAGGGATGGACATAGAGTTGTTACTCCTTTCTGAGAGCCTTCAGTCTCTAATACTGCCAGCCTTTTTTAGGGTGCAACCAGACTGTGTTTGAGTCCAAGATCAACTGTGTGAATGCAGGCAAGTCATTTTCCATCTCTGGATTTTAGTTTCCTCAACTATATGATGAGGCTCATGATAGAGTTGTGATGTTTCTAAGAAAATAGGAGTCTAAAGTACTCACCCTGCCAGAACACAGTAGATGCCTTGTTAGTTACTGCTTAGATGAGAGAGAAAATGAAGGCCAGGAGAGACTCTCAAAGCAACTAACTGTAGTGGTTAAAATCCCTGCCTCCTCCCTGCCCCCAGCCCCACCTTTTGGGTTCACCATTTACTTCTCAGGGTCTCAGCCTCCAGCTGAGTGCTATCCGCTTTAGGAAAGGGTGTCAGCCCTTGTGTCATCTTGGATGTACATTGTTCCGTCTTCCTGGTGCTGGCTCTGTTCCTGGTGCTTCAAGACCATTTGGCCTCAGTAAGGTGGTAGGGATGGTGGTGACTTGGCTATGACTGTGTGCCAAGGGCTGCGCTCAGTACTCTAGGCTCATGATTCACTTTATCCTGGCAACAAGTGGTAAAAGGTAGGGAACATAATCCCTATTCTACAGGTGAAGAAACAGACTCAGAAAAGAAACAGTTTTCCCAGGATTAGAGTCAGTGAATGGCAGAGCAGGGATTTGAATCTCAATTATCAGGCCACTAGAGAGTACCCAGGGGAGTTGGTTCTTTCCTATGGAAGGGCAAATTTCCATGCAACCAACCAAAGAGATCAAACGAGGGAAATGGGTAAGCCAGGGAGTGGGTACCAGTCTTGCCCCCAAATTCTAACCCTGGATAGTGCAACAGATCAATCCAGAAATTGTACATGCAGTATGTCAAAGCAGGAAGGGACTTAGAGTTCATATAGTTCCATTTTGCAGACGGACAAGCTGAGATTTGCAGAGGAGCAGGGACTTTCCAAGGTCACATAAAGTTATATCCTAGCTCCATACTTCCAGGTGAGGGTGAAGGTACTTTTAGGAGGCATCAGGAGAAGTGCCAGCTCCATTCAGTTTTTCATGTGTGGAGAATGGGCTCCAGTTGTCGTATCATGATCTCCTATCTAGGGTCCAGCCCAGCCCAGGCAGCCAGGAATGATCGTAGTTTCACATTGAACTGAAGTCCCCAGTTTCAGGTAGAGCAGGGCAGCTACTCCTTCCTTTCCTAGCCCTCAAGCTTTGTGCAGTACAATAAGCAAACTGTTGGTCCTGTATGGAGGTCAGGAGAGGCTTCCAGTCTTACCTCTGCCACTAATTTGTTGTGTGACTTTGGAATAATGCCCTCTTGTCTCTGGGCCAGTAGTTACTCATCTTTAGTAATTTGGGGATGGACCAGTAGTGTGATATCGGAGGGTCCGACTTGCATTTGGCCATAGGATTAAGAGTATTGGTTCTGAAGCCAGGAGACCTAAGTTCACGTACATACTGGCTTTGCCATTTACTAGCTGAATGAACTTGGGCAAGGGGCTTCTCTTCACACTTCAATTTTCCTGACAGGAAACCGAGAATGCCAGTGAGATTGGGGCCTTGTGAAGATGCAAGAGACAGCATTGACAACATTTCGCATAGTGCTTGATACTTGGTACATGGAACCAATGTGAACTGTTATTACTGTTTCTTATTTTAAAAGGTTATTCGAAAGTTTAACAATAAGCGATTCAGTAAAATGTATTAGCTTTTTTTTTTTTTTCCTTATCAGAGATGCTATTCAGATAGGCTTTTGAAACCTCTAGACTTTAAGGCATTGGTTTCTAACCTGGATCCTGGATTATAAACTTCTCGATTGCTAAAGGGATCCTTTGGAGCAATAACAATAGATGAATTCTATTGTAATGCCAGATTAGATACGCATCAATAGGTTTCCTCCACTGTGGAAAAATTGCTTAAAATCCACAATATTTAAGAAAAAGCTATTGAAGCATCTTGTAAATTACTCAAACACTGGTGAACACACTCAAAGCATTGAATCGAAAGATCCAGTAAGCAAACTATAACATTATGAATTTAGAAAATGACTTAGTATTATTAGTATCTCAGACTGCTAGGACTCAGCTGAGATTCACTGAAATTTTCTTTACCCTCTCACCTCCCCTTTCCCAGCACTGGATAGAGTACCAAGGGAGGCCTTCAGAAATAATTTTGCTTTATGTGACTCCTAAGTTTTGGAGCGTCTGCCTCAGTTTCTTCCTTTTTCTGTGCCTGTGTAGGTGGCCGGGAGAACAAGATGCCTATTCTCATTTCCAAGATCTTCAAGGGCCTGGCAGCTGACCAGACGGAGGCCCTCTTTGTGGGGGATGCCATCTTGTCTGTGAATGGAGAAGATCTTTCCTCTGCCACCCATGATGAGGCGGTACAGGTTCTGAAGAAGACAGGCAAAGAGGTTGTGCTGGAAGGTGAGAACTGGGGACCCTCAGAATGTTCAGTTTTTTCCTTTATCTCCCAGGCCTCAAGAAGCGGGGGCTGGGAGGTGGGCAGAGTTGAAAACAGAAACAGAACTTGGAGATCTGCCTTGAGACAGTGTGCGATGGTGGGAGGATGAGCTGGCAGAAAGCTAGACAGACCTGGTTTTCATTTCCTCTCTCCCACTCCCTAGCTCTGTGGCCTTGGACAGGTA
Organism: Macroglossus sobrinus; assembly: GCA_004027375.1. Lineage (NCBI taxonomy): Eukaryota > Metazoa > Chordata > Mammalia > Chiroptera > Pteropodidae > Macroglossus > Macroglossus sobrinus. The sequence goes on along the minus strand of PVKZ01000915.1, from coordinate 168,189 downwards.
CTTCATTTCCCTGAGCTGTAGTTTCCTCATCTGTAAATCAGGGATGTAACTTCTGCCTTACTGGGTTGTGTGAACAGGATAAAAGATCCATGGCAGGATCTGTCATCCAGTGAGTGACTCGGGAAGAAAGAGGAGGAGGGAAAGTACTGGGGACAGGCTGGCTACTATTTTTCTTGAGGAACCAGGAGAACTCTCAGCTCCAGGTTTTTCTAGCACCCATGGACCCCAAAACTCTGAGACCCATCCTCCTTTGGGAGAGGACTCCGCCTTTATAGCAGAATATCACATCCAAGGACAAGAGAGGAGATGAGTTAATTTTTTTTTTTTCTGGTGGAGGAAACTTGGTGGTTCCATTTTATTATCTCATCCTCACTGTGTGATCTTGGATGAAACCTTTGCCTTCTCTGGGCCTCAGTTTCCCCATTGCTTGTTATAGGCCTCTTGCTGTGATTATTCCATATCTGCCTTTTGTCATCTCTCTCAGGAGGTTTCTGCTTTGCTCAGCCCTTTCCTCAAACTCCTCTCTGTCAGTTCCGGAAGTTGTGGGGGCCTGAGGAATGTGTCTGGCTCATGGCCCAGAACAGGCGCAGGGAGGCGTCGGGGGCCGATGGAGAATGCCATGGCCAGCGAAGCTGCTGAGTTGAGCCCGAGGCCCAGATCCTGACGTGTTGCCTTTGTTTTCCCAAAGGGGTCTTTAAGAGGCCGCAGAAACAAACAGGCTCAGGGTCTTTGAGTGATCTTTGACATTCTTGTGGCCCCAACTGCAATTCTCTCTGTTTTGTTTTATTTTTACATTTCGAGTGTATCTATTTAAATGCTACTAGGCAATTTAAAAAATATACAGTGTAGTCTACGGCCATGCCACCCTGAACAAGCCTGATCTCATCTGATCTTGGAAGCTAAGCAGGGTCGGGCCTGGTTAGTACTTGGATGGGAGACCATCTAGGAAGACCAGGTGCTGTAGGTGTAAAAAATAAAAAATAAGGGATTGTAGACTGACAAGGTCCTTGCAATCTGTAAGGTCAACCAAGGATTGCCTCGCCAAAACAAACAAAGAAATAAATAAATAATAAAAAATAAAATAAAGTAAATAAAAATATACAGTAAATGTTTTAGAAAAGCTTACTCTGTAGTATTGGTCCCTAAAAGCTTAAGTATATTAATCATACTTACACAGAAAAATTAAATAATGAGATCACACATATATGTTATGAATATAAGAGACTTTTTGAAACTCTTAGATGCCTCATTACTTTGATATTTATAGCTGGTAATACAGTTCAAAACAATTGAAATTCATCAATGTCATATTTTGGTTGACTTGAAGAGTTCTGTTAGTTTCTGCTGTTTGAAAGTTAAGTCTATAGATGGCAAAATTTCTACTGTAGACACATTTCTAATTCACACTAAGGTCCCCCTCAGCCTCTCATGCTTAGGTTGAGAATGTCTCTATCTGGGTTCTTGGTGTGGATCATTCTGAGGAAGTAGCATCTCTGAGTGTTAGATGCCTGGAGCATTTCCTGGATTAGCTAATTTTCAAGACTTCCATCTAAATCATTCACTCCATTTCTTCCTCATTGAGCCAAGAAACATTTGCAGACACCTACTATATACCTGGTGTGCAGAACACTGAGTCAGAAGCTAAACCAGACCCAGGCCCTCTCCTGAAGGAGCTCACCATCTGGAGGTGGGGCAGTGGGGAGATAAAATATAAACACTGTCTCCACATAGACTACTTAAAAATCCTGTCTGCTTTGTGGTGAATCTCTGGTCTTGGATAAGACCCTTACCTAGTTTCCATATTGATTGAGTTTAGACTAGATCAGAGATCACCAATAGCTTTCATTTTGAGAGTCAGCTTCCCTGGTGGCTGCTAGGAATTCCATATTTGGAATGGCTGGGAGGTCTTGTCTGGACTCAGCAAAAGGGAGCTGGAATTGTTAGCAAAGTCTACCAGGGATAAAGCAGGGAAGATGTGTAACATCCCAGGACAGGTTCCCCAGTGCTTAACGTTCTCTGAGATTTTTCATAGGACAAGATCTTTCCTGGGAAAACTCTGCCCCAGATCTCCAGGTGGAGCTTGGCATATCTCTTGCCTAGGATAGGATTTATAGAGCACATAGTAGGTGCTCTATAAATGTTGGTAATGCCCCTCCTCTCCCATTGCATGTTATAGAATTGGTATTATTTCCTCCTTAAGTATTTGGTAGCATTCTCTGGTTTTTAATTGTGATTTCAATGTCATTTATAGGGTAATTTAGATGATCTATTTTTTTTTCTTGAATGAGCTTTGGCAGTTTATGTCTTTCAAGGAATTTGTCCATTTCATCCAAGATGTCATATTTATCAGCATCAAGTCATTTGTAATCTTCTCGTAGTATTCCTTCCTTTTGGATGAGAGCCCTCTTCTGCTATTTCTTTCTCTCTCCTCCTTTTAGTAGTTTCAAGGGCACTCTCAGTTTTGTGGGAGATATTGCTTAGCAAACCCACCAGCTCACCAATGTGTCATATAGGCTGAGATAAGTTCTGTCCAGGGATTAGAGTGGGTAGTGGTTACTTCTCTCTGGGTGGTCAGGAAAGACTTCCTGGAGGAGGGGATGCTGGCACTTTACGAACAATACGCAGAGGTGGGTATGAGGTGGAGGAAGGGCATTCCAGGCAGGGGAGTTATCTGAGCCAAACTGGAGAGGGGTGAAGAGACTTGATTTACCTGGGGAATTGTCTGGGAAGTAATTCAGCATTGTCTGAGTCTACTGTGTGAAGAAGGGAGTGGAGAAAGAAGGGGCTAACAGATTGATAGATCCTGCAGGGCCTTGAATGTCATGCTACAGGAATTGGATTTACTCTGGAGGAGAATGAAGAGCCATTAAAAGATTTTTAGCAGAGGCCCACATGGTCAGCTTGGGGCTTCAGTAGTATCATCCTGGTTTGGAGAGAGGCACAAATAAATGCAGAATGGTTGGGGCCATGAATGAGAGAGTGAGGCTGGTGTTTTGTCTTAAGCAAGCTTGGATAAGAGGAAGAGTCTGGAGGTTCTTAATAGTTTTCTTGACCTTTTTCTTAGTTGAAGTCTCTTTTGAACTTCTCTCCTGACCCAGCAGGCTTGTGGACGGAGTGGTTTTACCCAGGGCAGCAGAGGGATGGGCGTGGGCACGGGGGTCAAGAATCTTTGGATCACAGTGCTTATTTGAGAAGCCTGGAGTATGTGAGGAGCTAGAATGCTGGATTGTGGCTGGACCTTTAGATTTGGGAAAGTTTGTGGAAAAGGTAAGGACTAGGCAGTAGCCCCAGTCTGGGGCCAGTGCTCTTGGGAGCCTCTCTGGGCCTAGGTTTCTAGAACCCAGTCACTGGGTTCTAGAACTTCCCTGCCCTATCCCACTCCTAAGACTATCCCAAGGTCCATAGAAGGGTGGTATGTCCTTTGGATGAGAACTTGGCAGCGCAGCTGGACATCTTTCCTGAGGGCTGGATGGGTACAGAACCCCCTCAAAACATCCTAGGACAGATATCACTTGCAAACCCTGGGTGCCAGTCTAAGTCAGGGGCTCAGCTGGACTTCGGCAACCTTCCACTTACTTGCCTTCTGGACCTTTTGAGATCAGGGGTTTGCATAAATATATTGAGTTTATTCTCAGTTACAGGGGTGTGTTTGTGACTAGAGTCTGGGCCCAAGCTGACAGCCAGCACGCCTCTGTCTGCTGCTTAGAGAGGCCCATTGTGTGTGCAGATCTGGAGCCAGGGCTAGCCTGGGCCCTTGGAGACCAGGCCTGTGGGAAGAGGGGGCACAGCCAAATGCCTTCCCTTTCTCTACCCTTGGTGTAGCTCTCAAGCCAGCAGCAACAGTGAGCCTGTGATGCATTAAAAATAATACTAAAGGATACTTAAAATTAATAAAGTAAATCTTAGTACTTTGTACAAAGGGAAAAGTATATCCCACATAAAGATTAGGCTTTTAAAAGATACAGGAACAGAGTAACATGTACATAAAAGGCACATATAGTAACAGGAATTGCTATAATCCTCATTTTACAGACAAAGTCACCAAGGTTTGTCGAGAGTAAATAACTTCCTTCAAGTCATACAACCAATAAATTGGCAGACACAGAATTCACACTGAGGTCTATCTGGTTGCAGAGGCCTCTCATTGTTATATGCAAGGTTAAAAAGTAATGCATGTAACTTGCAGAGGCCAGTGCCCATAGTAGGTACTTAGTTATTTATTTAATTTGCCATTTATGAGGATGAGGCAATGCATTTGAAGTATATAATACAATATCTTTCACATGGTAAACATTCAATAAAAGTCAACTTTACCATCACCATATCAGCATCAGTATTATTGTTTTCTCCAGTAAACTTAGAGGTCATGTGTAGTCATGTGTAGTTTGTCTCAGAGCCCCAGGCCTGGCACTGAGCCCAACACACACATTATATCTTGGTGAAGTGGGAAATATAACTAGGGTATATCTCTGACCCTTTCAACTTTATCTTTGATCTCGTTAGTTGAAGTTGACTTTCCTAAATGTTTAAGATGGGGCTCAATGCTCAAGCTGAGCCTGACTCCTGAGAATTTCTATTACAAGTCCTCAGAACTCCAAGGCCAGGCCCCTACTGACTTCTCCACTGGGAGATGGACACTGTCAGGTGTCCTGCCTCAAATTTGGCTCAGTGCATCACCACTGTCAAAAGTGGGATATTACTAATGGTTGCAGCTAATTTGGAGCTACCCTACTCAGCTTAGCCAAGTGATGCCGTGCTCCTGATGTGCCTGTGGGACTTGTCATGGGAACAAAATCATGAATGGAGCCCCCATCCAGTCCTCCCATAGCTGCAAGGACCTTTTGTTCTAAAGGGAACATTTGTTTGGCTACATGGTGTGCGTGTGCATGCACGCAGGCAAGCGCTTTTGTGCGCACGTGCAAACACACGCACGTGTGCACATATACACACACATGGCTTTGTGACTCCCACAGACAAAACTTGGCTAAATCCAGCCCTGGCCTGTTCCCTGAATCTTGATTTAAATGCCTGTAGGGCTCTGGGGGCAGGTTCTGCCCCTAGATTAGCTGTGTGAGCTAGGCTGCTGATGGTGGTGGAAGAAATAATAATGATAATGATGATTACAATAATAATAGTAATGGTAGTGTCTGCTGTTCATGGAGTACCTACAATGTGATAGGTACTATGCTAAGTGCCTTCCATATGTTATTTCACTGAATCCTCAAATCTACCCCTGTGAATTAGATACATTATTCATCCCATCGTGCAGGTGAGAACCCTAAAACTCAGAGAGGTAAAGCTATATGCTCAAAGTCACACAGTAGCAGAGATGGAATTTGAGCTCAATCTATTAGATGAAAAATATGTTCTTAAATATTTATACAGCACTGCAAGTCATGTCACCCCATGAGACTCAGTTATTCAATTTATTCAACTTTTAAATAAAGGCATGGTTCCATTTCATTAAATTGGTGTGATTAGATGAAGATATGGTATATAGTAGGCACTCAAACTATTTTATTTTCTCATTACCAAGATCCAAGAACCCTTTGCTTCCTGAGTTGACGAGGGCCTCATCTCTGAATACTGGCTTAGATGATGTGGAATGCGGTGGTATATTTTAAAAAAATAAACTAGATTTAAAAAAAATGTAAAAAGTAATATATGCCTGTAAGAAACCCCCAGAAGAGCATAAAGCAATTATCTTTTCATAGAGATAATCATCATTGATATTTTTACGTATTTCCAGAAAGTATCCATTTTTGTTTTTGTCATTTAACAAGTTGAGGACATATTTTCAACTCAGTAAATATAGCTTTGTTTCATCTTTTAAATGATTGTATAATATTCTGTTATTGGGATTCATACATTCATTTAACAAATATTTACTGAGCCTCGGCTCTATGCTGGGACTTTATATATGCACTGGGAATATAGCCATGGACAAGACTGAATGGTCTGCTTGTCAGAAAGCTCACATCCTGTGTTTAGAAGCCCTTACCTATGGACATTCAAGTTTTTCTGAGACATGCATTATAGACATTTGTGCCATGACTCCTCTGTGTACCATGAGCATTTATCTGAAGTGAGGTTCCTGCAAGATAGGTATTGTTAGGTCAAAGATTTCAAGTGCCTTTAGGATCTTGGTAGATGGTGCCGCCTATGCTGCACAAGGGTATGGTGAGGTGAGATTTTTTTTTGCTCCAGAGTGTGGCAACCTAAGCTCTGTTGGTCAGCCCTTCTGCAGGGCCTGCCAGGGCCTGGGAACTATTTATAGTCCAGCCTTGTTGGACTAGCAGGACTTTAAAGGTCATCCCTTTCAGAGGCCATTGGAATCCCATGTCCACTCCACACCATCTTTTGTGGGCGGGTGGGCAGCCTGGACTCGAATTTTTACAATGCCTTACTCAGAGAGCTGGTGTATCAGTGTTCATTATACAGGTGAGGAAATATGCTTAGAGAGACCTTGGGACTTGCTGAAGCCAGATAATAAGTGACGGGGCCTGGATTAAAATCTTTGTTTGTTACCATATTCTGTGCCTATCTCTTTATATACCATCACATTAAGAACAGCAGCAGAGATAATAACCACACTATTATTTTTTGAAGACCTCTGCTATACTAGGCGGGACAAAGTGCTTTATGGATATTAAATTTCAATATGCTGGAAGGTAGGTATATTTTGCTTCCATTATAAAGATCAGAAAATAGAGGCTCACAGAAGCCAAGTCACTTGTCCAAGGTCACAGTAAGGAAGTTAAACCCAAACCTGCATCACTCCAGAGCTCAATTCAACACCATCTCTCCAGGCTGAGAAGCTCTAGGCCTGTCAATATTTATGCATATAACAATTTTCTTGTTTACTGATTAGCTGGTATATATCAGGTACAATTCTAAATGCTGGGAATACCAAAGTGAACAAGAAAACAAGTCCCTGCCTTCATGGAACTGACATTTTGGTTGGAGGAGGAAGGCCATAGACTAGTAAACAATTGGATAGATCACATAATTTCAGGCAGGGGCTAGTAAGTGATCACCCACTGAACAGACAAGGAATAGCTTGAGCTTAGAGGACAGGCTTCAGCTAAGACTGAATGCCAAGACATTCAGTCACAAACATTTATTGAGCAATGGGATAAATACTGGGGATACTCTGTTGAGCCAAAACAGATATATCTCCATCTCTCCATAACACATGTTCCTTTCCAATTGTACTGGGCCAAGCAAATGGTCTTGCCTTGTCTGTTATTTGTATTTTTAGTGAAATCTATTCCTGCCTTCTTGGTTCCAGGGCTAGGTCCTAGCTTCTCTCCTTGGCAGAGCTGGGAATTGGGGCCTCTGGAAGGGGCAGTGTTTGTGTCTGTCTCATCTTCCCTGTGGAGAAAGGGCCCATGTATCACTGCTTTACTAGGCTCCTGGCCATGGCCTTGACTTAGGAGGGTGTGGACACCAACTGAGTCTATCCTTGGAGTCTCAAGAATGCTGGCCACCGGGCCATGGTTGTCCCCTCAGCTCTCCAGGCTACCACCTTTGGGCAGTCCTGCTCTGCCTAGTAGGGTGACTCAGGCAGAAATCAGAGCAGGGAGGAGGCCTCTGAGTTGGGCTATTTATAGCCATACTCTGGGGCCTCTAGGACCTCGCCCCTACTTTGGGACAGGCCAATTGATTTGGGAAATCCAAGCCCCATTTCTGGTACCAGCTGGTTTGCTGTTCATTTATATTATGTTCTCGTGGGAAAGGAGGAGGACCCAGTTCAGGGACAGTCCAGAGAGCAGGGGCTCTAACAGTTTTTCTGGCTTCCAAGTTGACAAATATTCATTTGCTGAACATGTAGCATAGGAGATCCCTGCTGTATTCTGGGGACACAGAGATGAGTCAGATGAGGTCCCTGCCCTCACAGTGTTCCCAGCTTGGTCAGGGACACAGATTTCCACAGAGATACAGGGGAATGGGCTCTAGAGGACTTCAGAAGTGATAGCTGTGTTGGATCAGTGTGGGCATCTGGGAAGGCTTTCTAAGAGGGTGATGTCTGAGCTAAGATGTGACCTCCTGGACTGTGGCACTTTCTCCTTTCTGCTGTCCTGTCCTGGCATTTATTTCTCCAGTCACAGGACACTGATTCTGGTTTTGAATCAAGCTCAGTTTCTGTCCTCTGGAAGCTCCCATTTAAGTGGGTGAGACAACCCCAGTACACAAAATCATAACAGAGTTCTAAGAAGTGTGGGCAGGGGTGGCTGATAGGTACAAAACTTATATTTCTTGAGTCTCTAACCTGTTCTATCATCTCATTTAATTCTAATATCTCTCTGAGGTAGACATTGTCCTCTTTTATTGACTATCACATTGAGACCCAAAGAGATGAATTACCTTGTCCATGGTCACACAGCTAGACAGTACTGAAGCTGGACTTCAAATCCAAGAGTACCTGTCCTCAAGCCATGTACTAAGGGCATTCTGTGCAGAGGGAACTGCATTTTCAAAAGTGTAGAAGCTCATACATATTCTGAGAGTGCTGGGGAGGTCAGTATGATTGGACTAGATGGTGAGATTTGGAATATGGCAGGAAATGAGGCCAGAGAAGTAGATAGGGCCCAGGTTTGGGAGAGCCTTGAAGTTGGATGAAGGGTGCAGGGGAGCCAGAGCTGGCTTTTGAGCTGGGCAGAGACATGGCTAGTTATAGCAAGGAGATCAGTTGTACCCCTGAGTGAGGATGGGGGGCTATATTAGTCAGGATGTTTTTATTTGCAAGTCACAGGAACCCAATTCAGAGGGGTTTAAACATTGAAGAAAAAGTGTTTTTCTTCTGAAATACCTAAAGGTAGCATGACTCCAGGGTAGATTAATTTAAGGCCTCACCATCCTCAATGTGTAGATCTCAAACCCTTGTGGTCAAAGGTTATTATGATTGCTCTAGGACCAGCTCCCCACCCAGCAACTTCTAAAGGCTAGAAGAAAGGAAGGAAGTGTACTTTCCCTTATATCTCATGGGCCAGAATTGTATCACCTGCTTCTTTCTAAACCAATCACAAGCAAGAGGAGTGGAATGATCATGATTAGCTTTGACCAATCAAAATTCTCCCCTTGGGTTAGGAAGAAGCCCAGCCTGTCGGTCTCAGGGTTCTGTTAGCAAGGAGGAAAGGGCTGGGGGAATGGTTTGAATGTCAGATAGGCTGTGATGTGTCTCGCCTCCATTGTTCCTTGAGACATAATCCAATATATAGTCCTGGGGTAAGTCATTGCTGTAAAGATGAGGATGAGTCATTTTTAGTACTAGTCCCCAGAACTTTGGACCTACACTTAGTTCTCTCACAAAAACTTGTTCTTGTTTTCAACATAACTTCTCTTCCAACCCCAGTAGGGTTTCTAATGCTTTCTCACTTTCACCCCTGTTTGCCTTGAATTCTATCTGAGCCTCCAAGGGCAGTCTCCTGTGACAAAAATAGCTTCTTATCTGGTTCTTCCAGGAACTTGGGCCAAGAACTGCTTTCTCACCGCATCCTGGCCTGTTCGTTCCCAGGCAGAGCATACTGGTTCGGCCATGACTGCAAACATCAGATGACTAGCAAGCCAGATGCCATGGGGGCAGGGTAGGCTGAGGGAAGAGGAGGGAGGCTGCTCAAGGGCTAGCAGGCATAGTCACCCTTCAGTAGGGCAGCAGAGGGGACAACCTGGCTAAGAGAAGAGACTAGTGCTTGAGCACGTCTTTTAACTACCTTGATATACACACTGTCTTCCTAATAGCTCATTTTAGAGGTAAGGAGACTGCTGCTCATGATAACTGGGAATAGTCTTGATGCCAGGGCATATGTGGCAGACACTGTTGGTTGCCTGCTTCTTAACTATTTTCTCTTTTTCCTTGCTAACAGGAGCCTGATTTTATTGGATGGAAATATACTCAACACCAGAGGCTAAATTGTGATTGGTCTAAGTCTTGATTATCCCTTCTTACTAATGATTATCCTGGAAGTGGGTATGCAGCCCAGGTGGGCCAATGAAATATAAGGCTTCATGGAAATATTTATCTCTTTGATATGGTTTTAGGGGATAGCCCTATTTTTGCCTGTCTCCTCCCTTCCTGCTTTGAGTTTTGTCATATAAGGAACAGCTAGCTTGAGCTGTGGCAGCCATCTATCTGGTGGTCATGAGGGGAAGGCCAAGAGAGTGGCAGAGAGACTTATCTTGAATCTGGTGTCATTGAGCCACCAAACTAACCCTGAAATTGCTTTCCTCTGGTCTTATTGTTATATGAAATCATAAATATCATTAGTGCTTAAGGCACTGTTATCATATATTTTATTATTTGCAGCCAGACTCATCTAACTGGTATAGCAAGAATGACCAAAATGTTTTATATTATCTATCAGCCTTAATTGATTGATAATGGCTGCTATAGAACACTATGATTAATTCATGATGTCTTCCATGAACAAGGGATAAAGAAGTGGTAGAGCAATTGTTATATGTTTAGCATCCCAGTCCTACCTAGGGCCAGTTCAATACCTGGCATGCAGCAGGTGCTCAAGAAAACCGACTTGTCTCTGAATTTCTACTCCTACCAAGTTCTTCTCAGATCAACCTTGTCTTCATGTTGGCTTTCACTTTTAGCTGCCTTTGTTAGTGAGATCTTTCTTTTCTAGAAAGGCATGAGATCCAGGCCCCAATCAAGACCCTTTCGGTTGAAAATATAACTCCTGTTGTGGTGGCAGCCTTACCTTCTAAAGGAGAAATGACAAAAACTAGAACATTAGTAAGTGCCTGGAAGGGATTTCTCACTATCTCTCGACATACATCTCCACTAATTTCCTCTGTATAAACCAGCTTTCTCCTCTCCTTTGTTCCCACAGCAGAAGGTGGTTGCCTGCCATGGCAAGTTTGTTCAAGACGCTAGTCTAGGAAATCTTCCATTCTCAATTTGGATAGCCTAGTGTGGGTCAGGTGTTCACCCCTGGTCCAGCTAGCATAGCCAAGAGATCAGGATCATGTATAAGAACATGACTTTATGAGTCAGTTGGGTAGAGAAATAGGTCTGGGCTGCTATTCTAGAACTATACTTTCCAATATGGTCACCATTAGCTCCATGTGATTATTTTAATTTATTTTTAAGTTAATTAGGGGTGTTTCCATAGAGTAGTGGTTAGCACATCTACTTTACATGTGGAAGGTCCTGGGTTTGAGCCCCAGTGGAGCCACGGTCCATACACCTGGTGCGCCAGGCCCCGGGTATGTGCCGCAAACATGTGGGAGGAGATTCCCTGCCTTCAGAGATTTAGTTTTTAAGGGGAGACAGCAATATTCGTAGGTCAGGGGTGAAAGTTTGGGGGTGTTGGAATTAATTTAAAAATTTTTTAAATTAATTAAAATTAAATAAAAAGCCTCCTCCCCTGTGTCTGTGTGGAGATTTGTGTTCCCCACTAATCTGGGAAGCACCATGAGGGCAGGGAATCTTGTCTGACTCATAAAATAAAAAATTCAGTTCATCATTTGTATTAGCTACATCTCATATGGCTAGTGGCTACTGTAATGGACAGTGTATATATAAAACATTTATGTAATCACAGAAAGCTCTGTTGGACAATGCTCTTCTAGAAGGTATCCACTATACTCAATGATGATTGGTCAAAGCTAAGAGGGCCCCTAGGTACCTATATTGGTTAGATCAAGCTATGCTGCATTAACAAGAGACCTATAACATACCATGGCTTAAATATAACAGAAGCTCCTTGCTTTCTTAGGTAACAGTCTAAGTCTGACATGGCATCTCTAGAGTGTTAGCATCTATTTATTTCTTTTATTGATCAGCCTTCCTTAGAGTGTGGCTCATGTCCTCATTGTCAAGATGGTGCCCCACGAGTCTGTGTTCCAGCTAGTTTCCCCCTGTCAGGGGAAAAGAGGGGGAAGGATGGGTATGCTCCTTTCTTTAATAGGCAGAACTTGGTAGTTGCGCTTTCCTTCTGCTCTTATCCTGTTGGCCAGACTTGGCAACATGGGCACTTATAGCTGCAAAGGAGTCTGGAAAATGAAGCCTTAAGTTGGGAGGTTATCACTATATTGGAGGACAGTTAGGTGCCTCTACCACAGGACTATCTTATTTAACCCTTCCTTTTTGCAGGTGAGAAGACTGAAGATATAGAGACAGACAATAGGACAGTGGCAGAGCCGTCACATCTTCTGACTCCTGTCTCAGTGCTCTTTTACTGCCTTGCTACAGTTGTTGTCCATTTCTTTAAATAGCCATCTCGAAGGTCTAAACACTTCTACTTACCTGGTTAGAACTTAGTTACATGGTTACACCTAGCTTCAAAGGAGGCTGGGAAATGTAGTTTTTCTTCCAGGTGGTCATGTATCTATAAACCAGGAGAAAAATGAGAGAATGGATATTGGAATGCATATAGTATTTTCTACCACATTGCCCTGTCAGAGACTTTAGCCTAGAGGAGGATAATGATATTGGACATATATTAAACTCTTAATGAATTAGTGACACTTGTGATGTGTGCTGCATGTGAGCCCATGTCACAGTGGTAACTGCTAACCTGTCCCCTGACCAGTCAAGTACATGAAGGAGGTCTCACCATATTTCAAGAACTCTGCCAGCGGGACTTCAGTTGGCTGGGACTCACCTCCTGCCTCACCCCTTCAGCGGCAACCTTCCTCCCCTGGCCCTCCACCCCGGGACCTCAACTGTGCCAAACATGTGTCCTTGAAGATGGCATATGTGTCGAGGAGGTGTACTCCCAATGATCCGGAGCCCAGGTAAACCTGGGATTGGGGGGCACCTCAGATAGACATCCTCTGGTATTAGGTGGTGGGGCCAAAGGAAAGGTACCCCTTGTGTTGTAAGGGACAAGCACAATGCCTGAATATAGTGGATGCTTAAGAAATGTTTGTTGAATGGATGCAAGAGTGAAGTTATGGGGATGATGGTGTGCTTTGCTTCCCCTCTTCTTCCTCCGGGCAGTTCACATCTGAGGAGGAATTTGGTCTGCGGAGAAGCCCTGGATTCCAGTTCTGATTCCCTTTTCCTCACTGACCTTTAGATTTCCTGTTGTGAAATCAGGTTGTTGGACTCAGTGATCCCCTCAAGGCTCTTCCAACTCTCCTGAGGTTCTGAGATGTCTGGTAACATTTATGTCAGGGCCATAGAAGTTTACCATCCTTCATATCTGAGCAGCTCTTAATAGTTCACTGATAGATAATAAGGTTGATACCAGCCAACATTATTGAGTGTTTACCCTGCATAAAATTTCATTTAACTCTTACAGCAACCCTATGAGCAAAGTCCTTTTATTTCACTCCCATTTTATAGATGAGGACAGAGAGAGGAGGTAAGCTGACCAAGATCACACAACCAGGAAGGGATGGAACTTGCTTCATTCCAGGTAGCTCTCTCTGCTTTGGAAGCTGCAGGTGCCTGAATGATGGTGGTTGAATGGAATATATGTTGATCAAGTGGGGTATGCCATTTTGGGTGTGGTGTATATATGGCATGGGCATAAAAAGGCTGTGCTGTGGGTCCTAGTTACAGCCAAGGTTCAATGCCAGGCAAATAACCGATATTGGCCTGGAAAGTGGATTAATGTTCAGCATCTGAAGCGCCTGGCCCCACTTCATGCCCCAGCCCCAGCCTGCCCCCATGAGGCAAGAAGTGGTAATTCACAGATCATTAACAGGTGCTCCGCATAGGGAGGCCTTTTATGTTGGGTGAAGATGAGGTGATATTAGTCCTTCCTGAGACTCATAGAACCTTAGGTTAATCATAGTTCCCAGCCTGATTCCGAACATCACCTGAGGCATGTGTCTACATGTACTTCTATGTGTTTGCATGGGGAGATGGCATGCAAATGCAAGTGTTTATGTGTGTATGTGAGCATTTGCAAGGGTATGTGTATAGATTTGTGCCTAGGAGTTTGTGTGTGTTTATGTTAATATTCACATATGTATATGCATGTACACATGCTTGACTATGTTCACACATTTGTAACTACATGTATAACTTGAATATAATTGGGGTTCCATATCAGCATATCTTAGTCAAGAAAACATAGTTTGGTAACTAAAATATAATGGAAAATATTTCATTTTCACTTTTACTGCAGGATCAGAAAAATCCCAATAAATGACTTAAATAAATAGGGATTTATTTTTCCACATGTTTAAAAAGAATTTCAGGGTCAGCTGTTTATTTTGGCTACTATCACTACTCAAGAGTGTCTTCAAAAAAACAGACTTCCAGCTTTTTCTATTGTTATCTTTATTGTGGATTTTCTTCTTCTTGGAGGCAGAATGGTGTCTGTACCTCTAAGCATGTGTCCATATTCCTGACAGGATAAAGACAAAAGGGAAAAGAATTTCCCCTTGATATTTTGTTCAACAGCTGCATAACAAACCATCCTAAAATTTAGTGTTTTAGAAGATAAATTTATAATTTCTCTCAATTTTATAATTTGGGTTGGCTCAGCTGGCCAGTTCTTCTGCTCTGTGTGGTATCTTCTGGGGCTGGAAGTCTAAGGTAGCTGCTTCATCCACATGTCTGCTGCCTCAGCTAAGGGCTGGCCAAGCATTCCTCTTTTTGTGTGGTCTTTCCACACAAAAAGGTGCCTCGCTTGTTCTTCACTTCTGTCACATTTTACTCATGAAAACACATCACAAAGTCAAGGAGAAGAGAAATAAACTTCACTTATTAAGAGAAATGAACTATGTATACAGGGAGGGATGGATTTGTTGGAGGCCATCTTTGGAGTCTAACTACCACTTCTAGGAAAACTTTACCTTTCGTTCAGGAAGGGACTTCTATCTATATGTCATTGGTCAGAACTGGGTCACATGGCCAGCCCTGACTGCAAGCGAGTCTGGAAATTCAAGTATTTTGCTTTCTAGCTCTGCAATAGAGGAAGGCAAAGGTGAAAGGGGTTGGAGTGGGTGTTGTGTGAGCTGTCCTCCAGTTTCTGCCCTACTTCATATGTTACACAAAGACCAAAGAAGTGTGAATCTTTAATACTGCACAACACATTTTAAAATCCTTTACCTAAAAAAATAAAAAAATAAAAAATCCTCTCCTTGTCACTACTCCTCTGGGTACCTCCCTGAAACTCTTCTGCTATACTTGCCTGCATGGCTTTTCATCTCCCTCCCTTCCTTTTCCCTAGTCCATTCCTCTTGTTCTTTTTATCATCTTGGCCTATCAAGACTCTTCAGTTTCTATATTTTTTCTCTCTAATTAGTGCATTACTTTGTCCTGCACCACAAAAGAGAACCTGGAAGCTGGCTCAGCAAGACAGTCCTTTCATTAGAAACCATGAGAAAAAAAAAAGGGAAAAAATGAGAAACAAACAAACAAACCATGAGAAAAGGGCAAAATTAAGAATCTTTCATGCAGGGATAATTTTGGCCCCTATCATACATGTTTGAGTTTGTGTGTATTTGTGTGTGTTTGTGTTTCTATGCCTATATATGTATATGTCATAATCTCTTGTCCCTAGACCCCGTAGACTCTATGAGGCCCCAACAACTGTGCCTGGAGCCCTAGCAGCAAGTGTTGCTTTTGATTCTCTCATGGACATCCCATGTGGTTTCTTCTAGTTTTGCAGTAGGTGGGGTTTCTTGAGCCAGATTTCAGAGTTGGATGTCTGCAACCCAGTGGACAGGCCCTCTTCTCTACCTCGCTTGTACCTGCAGGTATCTGGAGATCTCTTCGGCAGATGGCCAAGAAACCCTCTTCCTGAGGGCCAAGGATGAGGCTAGTGCAAGGTCGTGGGCAGCTGCCATCCAAGCCCAGATTCACACTCTGATGCCCTGGGTCAAGGACGAGCTGCAGGCACTACTGGCAGCCACCAGCACAGCTGGGAGCCAGGATATCAAGCAGATTGGCTGGCTGACTGAGCAGGTGCCTGCTGGGCCTGGGACCTGTTCTTTTTTCTTTTCCCTTCCTCTGGAGCTGACCCCATTCCCATTTTTCCTCACTGTCCCCCAACTCTGGCCCTCTGACCTCTCTCCTCCCTGCCCCTTCTCACTACTGCCTTGCTCCCTGCAGCTGCCCAATGGGGGCACAGCGCCCACCTTGGCCCTGCTGACTGAAAAGGAGCTGCTTCTCTACTGCTGTCTCCCCCAGACCCGTGAAGCCCTGAGTCGACCGGCCCGGACTGCCCCACTCATCACCACCAGGTATCCACTGGCAGGCAGGAGTGTATGTCTTACTTGGGGAGTGATGCCCCATGTCCCTCAGAAGCTGGAGACTCCAGCCCCATTTGCCCTGAGTTATCCCCCAGGTGATCTGAAGCAAATCTTACCTGTCTGAGCCTTAGTTTCCTCATCTGTAAAATAGGGGATTGGAACAGAAGGATATGAGTCCTACCAGTCACTAATTCATTGACACCTACTCTGCCCAGTCTGTGCTGCTTTGTTTGGGGAACTGGGAGCTGACCCCAATAGTCTGTGCCCTCAGAGAGCACCCACTTTGGGTTGGGGGAGACTGACCCAGGAATAGCCTTTACAATGTAATGTTTCAGGAACTACTTAACTCTACTTGGCTTGGTGGGGGAAGGCTTCAGGAAGAATGTGACATTTGAATTGAACTTTGTCAAGCTTGCTATTGAAGAAAAGGTAGAAGAGCATTTCACACAGAGAGAACAACATAGTCAAAGGTACAGAGGCATGAAGGACTGTATTGTGGTCATGGAGCTATAACCAGTGTGTAGAATCTACACAGGACATGGAGAGAAATGAGATAGGGTGTTGGAAGGGCCAGATTTTGCAGAGCTTCTATTACTTGGTTAAGGCATGTTAGATTTATCTCAAGAGTTGTGGCAGAGTTGAAGGGTTTTAGTCTGGGTTGTGTTTTAAAAGAATTCCTGTAGCTGCCAGGTGGAAAATGCTCCTGAAGGGCAGGATGGAAGCTAGGAGGCTGCTGCAGTCTTGCAGGAGAGGTGGTGGAGGTGGGTGGAGGCAGCAGATGGAGAAGAAAGGCCGCATTTGCATTGAAAAACACATGGGTGGTAAAATTAACTGGGCTTAGTACTTGCCAGATGGGGAGGGTGAGGGAGTTGTCAGGATGAATGGATGAATGGGAGGGTTGGAGCTTGTGTCTGAGCAGGCAGTAGGCCCTGGGGTGGGAGTGCAAAGAGAGGAAGTCAGAGCAAGATGCTAAGTTGAGTCCAAAGTGTATGGGAGATGGATAAAGACCTTGGCTAGGATGCTTAAAGACTTGTGGGTCTGTCCAGCTCAGGGCTGGAAAATGGGAGACTGGGTATCACCAGTAGCTCTAAAGGGAAACTGAGACTATAAGAGAGAGAGAGGGTATGGAGTGAGGAGCAAAGAGGGCTAAGGGCCAGAACTCTGAGGTCTGTTGTCCAGAGGTTACACAGCAAGTGGGAATCTAGCTGCAGGGTATGGGCCCTTGTCACCCATGTCTCCTCACCCTGGACTGCGCTCTGGCTCATGTGTTAGGAGTCTGCTGCCTACTAGGGATAAGCTGGTCATGGGTTGTTGACCTGATCAAGTGACTCATTAATTCAGACTACAAATGTTTATTGAGCACTTATTATATGCCAGGCATTATTTTATTTGCTGGGAATATAATGACAAACAAGTTAGATAAAAATTTGTACCCTAGTGATATTCTAGTGAAAAAAAAAAAAAACAATTAAAAAGTCAACTAAGTCTACTGCCATGCCACCCTGAACAAGACCGATCCAGTCTGATCTCGGAAGCTAAGCAGGGTCGAGCTTTGTTAGTACTTGGATGGGAGACCACCTAGGAAGATAGGTGTTGTAGTTGTAAAAAATAAAACATAAAGGATTGTAAGCTGACAAGTTTCTTGCTATCTCTGAGGTCAACCAAGGGTTGCCTCGCCTAAAAAAAATCAACTGAAACAAATAATAAATAAGTATAATTTCTGGTACCATTGTGAAAAGTAAGGCTAGTGGGTGGCAGGGGTACTGTTTTAGACAGGAAGGTCAGGGAAGGCTTCTCAGAGGTGATGACATTTGAGCAAAGACCTGAGGAAGTGAGGAAGTGAGCAATGCAGATGATCAGGAAAGAGTGTACTTAGCAGCTGGAACAGCATGTGCAAAGGTGCTGAGGCAGGATTGTGCTTGGTGTATTTGAAGACATTGGTACAGCTGAAGCTAAGGGAGTGAAGGGGTGAGTGGCAAGAGATGGTCTCCTGTAAGTCAATCAGTGCTGGTCTGGAAGTCCCATCCACTCATTAGGTGGTGAAGGAGTACAGGGTCCCTTCCCAGGTTACTTCTACCTTGGCCAAGAACTATTTCCCTGCTTTCTGAGGCCACATGCTTAGCCTGTGGCCCATTACCTCTTGCCCTCAGGCTGGTACACTCAGGCCCCTCCAAGGGCTTGGTGCCCTATGATGCAGAGCTCTCCTTTGCCCTGCGCACGGGCACACGCCATGGTGTGGACACTCACCTGTTCAGCGTGGAGTCACCACAGGAGCTAGCTACCTGGACTCGCCAGCTGGTGGATGGCTGTCACCGGGCCGCTGAGGGTGTGCAGGAGGTGTCTACAGGTGGGTCGACTGGTCTGGCAGTGAGCTCTCTGGTAATGAGCCTATTATCCCCAGAGACATTCAAACTTCTTTCTTTAGGGTGCTTCAGGAAGGGGAAAGGAAGTGGGGTTTGGGGTCTCTTAGGGCCCTCTGTTTTGGATGTGCAGGTGCCCTGGTAGGGACTGAGACTCTTCCCTGGGGTTTTCTTTGCCCTGGTTTGTGATTCTGCTTGGAGTAGGATTGCCAGAAAAAAATACAGGATACCCAGTTAAATGTGAATTTCAGATAAACAACAAATATGTATTTTTTAGTATAATGTGTCCAAATTATCCATTGTTTATCTGAAATTCACATTTAACTGGGCATTCTATAGGTTTCTAAGGTCTCTCTGCTTGATGGATCTGCTATTGCCTTTATAGGGCCTCTTGTCCATGTGGAGTTTAAGATCCCCATTTTCACTTTTGGTGTTGCTGGAAGTGGGACTAGAACTGGGGTGTGATTTTTCTGTAGGGCATATTTCTTATTTTAGGATGAGGGATGACTGTGCAGGGTGGGTGTACAGATGGCATGACAGACAGTGAGCCTCCCATCTTTGGTGGTATTCAAGCCCCATTTTTGGAACCACCAGTGGGGGTTGGAGATAGTGCTTTTGGTCTCTGAAGTGCCAGCTGTTCCTATGCCCACATACCCTCCACATGCCCACGCTCCCTTCCTGCAGCCTGCACATGGAATGGCCGTCCCTGCAACCTCTCTGTGCATATTGACAAGGGCTTCACACTATGGGCAGCTGAGCCAGGTGCGGCCCAAGCTGTGTTGCTCCGACAGCCCTTTGAGAAGCTGCAGATGTCCTCAGATGATGGTGCCAGTCTCCTTTTCCTGGACTTCGGTGGTGCTGAAGGAGAGATTGTGAGTGGAGGGGCAGGGGGACTATGCTATCCTAAAGGCCAGGCTAGATGGGGCTCCTGACCTTTCTTTCTTCTGATCCTTCTTTTTGTCCACTTACAGCAGCTGGACCTGCATTCGTGCCCCAAAACCATGGTCTTCATCATCCACTCCTTCCTTTCAGCCAAAGTCACCCGCTTGGGACTCTTGGCCTAGAGGTCACCAGATGCATTAGCCCTGAGGAGCGGGTGTCTACCACATGGCCTGACCTGGCCCTCCATTGACTGACTTCCTGCTCACCACTGGGCTGAGGGAAGGGAGAGGAAATGAATAAAAGTTCAGAGACCCAGCCCCTGAGGGAGGCTGAGATAGTCTTGGGGACTGGGACCCAGACTCAGGACACAGTGGATCCTGCCTGTGATGGGTAGCTCCTTGTTACCCCCACCCCCATCTCCCCACCAGTGCCTTTTGCAGAGAGATATTTTGTATACACAGAAGCCATCCCAAGCTTGGGACCTGCCCCTGTGTGGATCCTGACTCCAGCCACTAACTGCCAGGCCTCCTAGAAGCCCTTAAGCCACCCCCAGAGGCCCTGAAGCTGGAGTTCACTGGGGTCCAAGGCAAGAGAAAGAGGAGGAGCCTTTTTGTTCATTTCTCTCTCAGCTCCACCACCTTGGGGCTTCTGATTTTTTTCTTTATCCTCTCTCTTTCCTCCTTACTCTTGGATAAATAAACAGCCTGTGAGCACATGGGCATTCTGGTCTAGTGTCTTTAGTTTGTGCCTTGGCCTTTGGGTCCTGTGGTAGCCCCTGAAGTCCCAAGATGGACCAGACCCAGGACTGGGGCCCCTTTCCTGGGAGAAAAGCAGGCCGTTAACCACAGGGTCCAAGGGATAGTGTATTGGTTATCTATTGTTGCATAACAAATTATGACCACGTTTAGCAGCTTAAAACAGTGGACATTTATTATCTTTCATGTTCTGTGGATTAGTAATTTGAGAGGGGCAAAGATGGGTTGTTCCTGTCTACAGGTCTTTCATGAAGTTACAGTCAAGATGATAGCTGGGCTATAGTCATCTCAGGGCTTGACTGGGGCTAGAGGACCTGTCTCCAATATGGCTCACTCATGGCTGTTGGCAGGAAGCCCCAATTCCTCACCACATGGGCCTAACTATAGGGTTGCTTGAGTGTGCTCATGACAAGGCAGCTGGCTTCCCCAGAGAGGAGAGAGCCAAGAGAAATCCACAAATGCCTCTTATGACCCAGTCTTAGAAGTCACATACTGTCACTTCTGCTTTATTCTGTTCATTAAAAGTGGGTCAGTAAGCCCAGTCAACATTCAAGAGGAGGGGAATTAGGCTCCATCTCTTGAAGAAAAGAATGTCAAAGAATGTGTGGATCTATTTTAAAACCATCATAGGAGAGTCTCTGTCCCCTTTTCTGCAGGACGGAAGACATTCAGAGCTGCTTTGTGGAATGTATTTGGAAACTGTACCATGCTGGCTGGATGTGAGTTTGCCATGTTTATAACTCTCTACTTGCTTGTATTGTCCAGAAAATCATAGTGACAACAATAATGATAGCTTACATTTGAGAGTGCTTGCTGTTCACCAGACATTGAGCATACATTTCCTCATTTGATCTTCACCACACATCCTTGTGGTAGACACAATGATCTCCATTTCACAAGTAAGGAAACTGGGACTCATAGGGAAAGAATGACTTGCCCAGAGTCACATACCTATAAAATCTTTTAGCTTGAATTTTCAAACTCGGCCTTTCTGACTTCAGAGCCCTTGTTCACCTTAGAGACTTTCTGGCCCTGCACTAGCCATTAGAAATACTACGTGAACCACATATGTGATTACAAATTTTCTAGTAGCCACATTAAAAAAAGAGATGAAAATAATTTTAATAATGTATTTAACCCAATAGATTCAAAATATTATCACTTTAACATATAATATAAAACTTATTAATGAAATGTTTGACATTCTTTCTCATATTAAGTCTTCAAAATCTGATGTGTATTTTATACCTGTGACACATCTCTATTTAGATGCCAAAATTTCATGGAAATACTTGATTTCATAAAATGTACATTCACATTTTAAAATTGTTCCAAATGTACTAAAGTTTTCCAATAACTAAACTGAGTATCAGTTTTTAAATTAAAATTAATTTAAATTAAATTAAATTTAGTTTCTGATACACACTGGCTGCATATCAAGTGCTCCGTAGTCACATGTAGCTAGAGGCTATCATATTAGACTAAGCAGTTCTAATTATGCTTCTATGTGAGGAAACTAAGGCCCACATGAAGCCACACAATAAACCAGAGCCAGGGCTGATTCTAGAAACCTGGGGAAATGCAGGTAAGCAGAGATAATCCATCCTTGCCCACTCATCCATCCACCTATCTATCCATTTGTTAATCCACTATTTGGTTGAGAAATATCTAGTGCACACCTATTTTGTGCTAGTACTTGAGGCCAGGAACTAATTTGCTGGGAGTAAGACTGATGGGTCCCCATGCACAGGGGGAGAGAAATTCAGAAGAAACTCTCACAATCAAAAGTGTGACTCAGATGGGGCAGACACTTGGAAATAGAGAGGACAGTGGGGTCTGACCTGCTCTGGGAAGTTAGAGGTTTCAGAAGGAGACCTGAAGCTGATGTCCACCTGAAGGAGCATGCTAAAAGGTCAGCTACTTCTGCAAGAATGTTGTGTGTGTGTGTGTAAACCCTAATCTCTGTGTGTGTGTGTGTGTGTGTGTGTGTGTGTGTGTGTGTGTGTGAACCCTAATCTCAATGGCAATAGCAAGCAGCATTTATTTTTATGCTGCTGGGGCTGCATGTTGACTGCTATTTAACTATTAGAAGCTGGGCTTGGTGGGTGGCTTTGGTCTAGTTTGTGGGTTGGGTTCAGGTATATGCTGTTTGTTTGTTCTGGAGCCCAGACTGAAGGGCATTCACTCCCAGGGCAGGCTCTTCTCATGGCAAGTCACTGGAGTTCAAAGACAAACTGCACAAGCACCTTTTTATTCTCTGTCTTCATTATGTCTACTCTCATTCTGTTTGCCAAAACAAGTCATGTTCTTGAGCCTGACATCAGTGTGGAAGGAGGATGAAAGGAATAATTGCTCAGTAGCAGTGACAATTGTCAATGAGTAGGAGCTTTAGGTGAAAGGGGTAATAGTATCCCAGGTAACAGATCCCAATGTGGGATGAAATATGGGGCTTCCAAACTTCTAGAACCTCAGGGGTTTGTTTTCATCACTTTGACTGATCAAAACACACTACTAAGACTTCACAACATGGCAACTGAAAGTGGACCTTTGTAGTTGAAATATGATGAGTAATGGGGATGGTGGTTGGAAATAGTCCCTGGCCCCCATCTGGGCTGGTATGTTCAGGGGGCAGGGTATAAGGAATCTTGGGGATGGCTGTTGAATGAGTGAGTGAGTGAGTGAGTGAGTGTGTGTGTGTGTGTGTGTGTGTGTGTGTGTGTGTAGATAGGTAAGTATGTGGGGGCAGCATAACAGATACCAGAGAACACCCCTCATGCTTCCAGCTTTGCTCCATAGGCAATCAGAACTGGCAAAAGGTAGGTCTAACATCCTCTGACTTGCTGCCTCTTGCTCTGGCCAAGAAGGGTGAAGGTGACACCTCCCTGTGAGGCTGCTAGAGAAAGGTCCAGATTTGAAAGAGCACAGTTCTAAGTGGCTGAGGGGCCTGGGTTCAAATCCTGACTCCTTCCTGATTCCCATATTGGCAGCCCTAAAAGTGGCTTCCTTTCAGCTCTAGAAATTCTCTCTCCTGTGATTCTAGGAGAATAAGACAGAATAAAAAGGGAAGGGCCATGGTGAAACAATAAGTAGGACCTGAAACAGGGAACTGCTGTGTCTGAAGGACAGGGTCTGTAATTGGGGGGTCATTAGGAAGGAGAAGGAGCATTTTCTTCTCTCAGTGTGGTAGCTGGGAGGCTCCCTCCTCAACATAACTTCTCTTGGGATGTAGGGGCTGCATCATGATGGGGCTTCCCCAATGCCAAATTAGGACAGGACATCTTTTCTGTGCAGTAAAAAATTTGTCAGTAAACCTGAATATTTCTACAACTGCAGTCTTTAAAATTCAGAATGTCCAGGAACTTGTTGCTAGAGTCTAAGAGTTGTCCAGGAATTCTGAAATTTTGTACTTTCATGGTGCTAATAATTTCCCCAAAGTTATCTGGAGAACCACAGTAAAAAACAAGAACCATAATACAATTCTTGCCCTGGGTTTGCCTTTGTATATTTGACTGAGTTAGCACCCAACAGTCATCTAAGTAGACAGTGGGAACTTTATTGCAGTATGCTCGAACTCCTGAAATCTGGGTTTGTTTCCATCGTCATTATTGCCCCAAGACATCACACAGGTCCAGGACTCCTGTCTGGGCAATTGTCACAGCTTCCTAAATGCTCTCCTGATTTATATCCACACCTTCCTGCCCCGAACACAGCGTATTTTCCACACAGTAGCCACTTTATAGGTAAAGAAACTAGGAGTCAGCAGGGGTAACTGATTTGGCCATGGCTATAATGGTGAGCATCAGAGCCTTGATGGGACGCCAGTCTGACCTTAAATTAGTCGGTAAGTGGTAAGAATAGTGCTTTAAGATCAGACTCTCATGTGGGTGGATTCCAGTTCTGCCATGCACTAGTTGTGTGAGCTTCAGCACATGACTATCTTTTGTATTTTAATTTTTTTTCTATAAAATGGGCCAGTAATAACCACATAGAGTTCTTAGGAGGAGCCAAAGATGTGAGACGCAGCAGGGGCTGTCAGGATTCCCATAGCCTTACTAATTCACAGTTCTGGGGCCAGTGTCTGCATCTTATTGACAGAAAGCTTTCTTCCAACCACACACCTCTGTGCACAGGCAGAACTGAAGCACTGAGGATTAACACATGTATGAGCATATTTCCACAATGACTGTTAGTATATAACTTCCACAGTTTCCTTGGGTGAAATAATCCTAAAATCTTACACTGTTTTACATTGTTTTCCAGAGCTCCCCAACAGAATTAAGACCCAGATGCGCATCATGGTAACTGGCTTTATAACATCTTTTGCTGGCTGTCTCCCCTTCCCTGTTTCATTCCCTGACTACGCCTTCAGTGTTTCCTGAGATCACCCACGTGCTCTCAAATCCATGTCTCAGGATCTGCTTCTGGGGAACCCAAACAAAGACTTAAAGCAATAATTTATTCATTCAAAAAGTATTATTAAGTTATTCTATAAGCCTGGGGATATTGCAGTGACAAGACAGAATATGTTCCTGCTCTCGAGGAGCTAAAAGTTTGGGAATAGGCAATGACCACTAAAAAAATAATGCTATCATTTTGCATAGTGACAAGTATTGTGAAGAAAATGATGTATAGTGATGGGAACAGTTTATGTGGGTGGTCAAAGGGCCTCTCTGAAGATACAATATTTAAGCTGAGACATGAAGGATGAGAAGGGGCCAGCCATGAAACAATTTGGAGGAACATTCCAGAAAGAGAATAGAAATTACAAAGACTGAGATAAACATGTGCTTGGGGTATTGAAAGAGTAAAATAAAATTATGTAATTTCAGTGTAGTCAACTAGGGAGAAAATGCTGGAAGCAATTAGTAAGAAGTAAGTAAGTGGTTGGAGAAGTACAAGTAAGCAGAGGCCAGATTATGCAGGTCCTAGGACACAGTAGGAAATCCAGATTTTTATTGCAAAGGTAATGGCAAGCCATTGGGTGTTTTCAGCAAAGGAGTGATGTGATCTGAGTTGACAAAACAAACTCTCAGGTTCTGAGTGGGAAATAGTCTGTAAGAGACAAGGGCAAAGGCAGAGACACAAAGAGAACAGTTAGTGGGCTATTGCAATTATCTCTAAGATGATGGTGGCCTGCACTAGAGTTGTAGCACGAGAAGAATGGGAAAATGGGAAATGGACAGATTTGAGACATTGGAGTTATAGATCACAGGACTAGCTGACAGATTTACTATGGAGATTGAGGGAAAGGAAACAAATATGACTCCTGTTTTTCCTAATGCAACTGGGAGGATAGGATGCTTGGGTCGTTTACTGAGATGGGTCACACTGGGCAGGAACAAGTTTTTGATGGGGATGTGTGTGTGTGGAAATAAAGAATTCTGTATTAAGAAGAGATGGTCATTAGACACCCAAGGGAAGGTGTCCCTTAGGCAGCTCAATCTTGGATCTGTAACTACAAGAGTGGGCAGGGTCAAGGCTGGAGATATGAATCTGGGTCTTTAACTTAGAGCGCAGCACTGTCCACTAAAAAGAGAATGTGAGCCAAGTATGTAATTAAAAATTTCCCAGTAGCCACATTAAAAAGTAAAAAGAAAGCAGGGGCCGGCCTGGTTAGTACTTGGATGGGAGGCCACATAGGAAGTCCTGGTGCTGTAGGTGTGTAAAAAAAAAAAAGTAAAAAGAGACAGGTGAAATTAGTTTAAATAATATTTATATAATCCAATATAACCCAAATATTACTTTAACACATAATCAATATAAAGATTATTGATGAGACGTTTTGCATCGTTTCTTCGATATCCAGTGTGTATTTAACATTTAGAGCACATTTAACTCGCACTCATCACATATCAAGAGCTCAGTTGCCACAGGATGGCTACTGTGTGGTTACCGTATGGTTCATGGGGCAGTGAAGGTTTTTCAAAGTCGGGATCCTGGACCCACCCGGACCGTATAGAGAAGGCACTTCCGTTGGAACCACCCGGACGGAAGTCGCAGCGGAACGAAAGTCGCTCGTTTGCGCGGGCGCAGCCGCGGACCGCTGTGAGGGTTACCGCGCCAGCTGGGAGGGGCTTCGGCTGCGGGACGCTGGGCGCTCAGGCTGCGGGAGGTGAGCGGCGCGCGGGGTAAAGGTGTCTTGCGCACCCGCCCATTCCCTCGCCGCGGGTGAAGGGACGGCGGAGGCCCGGAAATGCACGGTGTTCAAGGGAAGGATGGCGCGGTGGTCACGGTGCGGACCTTGGAGTCATACTGTCGGAGTTCGCACCCCAGCCACTCTACCTACTCGCGGTGACCTTGGGCAAGTCACCGTTCTTAACTCTGAGCCTTAGCGTCATCACCTGTGAATTGGGGATATTAGTAGAACCTGTCTCTCAGTTACTGTGAGGGTTTAATACGGTAATCCGTGGGACGCCTTTAGCGCCACAATTGACAAAGTTGTAAACCTCTCAATAAAGTGGGATGCATTAGTGTTTATGTTTATATTGAGATGAGGCTGTTGTCTCATGGTTATTGCTGATTTCTATCACAGACATCTCCACATTGCGCTATGAATGCATTTTATTTGTATTATCTATCATATTTCATCCTCCCAACAGGAAGTAGGTACTATTATCTCTATTTTATAAATGAAGAAATGGAAACACAGAGTTTAAGAAGCTCCCAAGTGCTCAAAGGTACTTGGCTAGGGAGCAGTTGAGTCAGATTCTAACTCTAGGGTCTTCTAACTCTAGGGTCTTAACCACACTGCTGTATACTCACCATGAGATGGGGTGTGGTCTCTGGATGTGAAGTTACTGAAAACTTACTGAATGCCAATTTGGTTTTTAATTCTCACATCTCTGGCTGGGGGTGGGGAGTAGGTACTACTTTTATCCTTATTTTACAGATGTGAAATTGATGGCTCAAAGGCAGGAATTTGACTTTCGGTCACACAGGGGTCAGAAATGGGTGACTTTAAAACTCACACTAAAAGTCTGCTGTTCTCTAACACTTGAAGGTAGGTTAGCATTGCTCCTTTCTGAAGTGCTAGTGGCATATACAGCAGATGATCAGCGTGGAGAAGTACCAGGCCACATCTGCTCATTTTCCATGTACAGCACCTGCCATGAGCCAGTTAGGATGGAGATATGAATGAGATTTGTTTCCTGCTTTCAGGGACCTCCCAGCTTATCAGGAATGGCAAAAGTGTAAGTAGTAAATAACAGCAAACTTTAATGACTCTTGTAGAGAATTAGAAGGAGGCTTTGGGAATCCAGAGGAGGACCGCAATCTAGACTTTGGGAATGGTGTTCAAGACAGTCTTGTAGCATAGTAGCATAGAAGTTGGCCAAGTCAGTAGAGAGAAGATATACCAGCCAGAGAGAACAACATGTATAAAAGCCTAGAAAGCTAGTGTAGATCAATACAAAGAGATGTCTGATGTGGCTGGAGTGAGGCAGTCCTGCCAGAGATGTGAGGTCCTTTAAGAATATGTGATGGAAATTATATCTCCATCTCTTGTGCTTTGAATCACCTAGGTTTCTTCCTGGGAAGCAACCACTGTTTCCTAACCATTCCAGAGATGTTGTGAACACTTACAAATATTTCTTAATATTTATACCTTAATATTTCTGCCTTCCTCCACAGATTCAAGTATAACATACTATAGATAGTATCTAGCCTTTTGTTTCCTTGCTTCTGTTATGTATAGGTTTAGTCTCATTTTCTAACAGTTGCATCTTATTCCATTGTATGGATGTACCATGATTTATTTATCTAGTTGTCTATTGATGATATTTACATTTCTTTCATTCCTTTGCTATTAGAAACATTGCTGCAACAGATATCCTTATACATAGGTCATTTTGCACATGTAAAGGTGTATCTGTAGGGCAGATACCTAGGACTGGAACTGCTTGGTCAAAGGATTTTTGTGTCTGTAATTTTAATGGAAAGTGGCAAATTTCCCTTTGCAAAGATTGTGCCATTTTCCATCCCTCTAGCCATGGGTGGGAAGTTTGAAGCTACTAATTTGATTCTTTCCTTTTGAATGAACTCAAAGATGCCCTCAGACAGTTAAGTGATTTTCATAATATTGGAAGTCAGTGTAGCAAGGTGGCCCGCTCTGCTGCTTACTGGCCGTTGGGGATTAGTAAATTCCTTAGCTTCTCTGTGTCTATTTTCGCAACTCTAAATGGAATAATAATAGTGTCTGTTGCCTATTTTGCTTAGGATTTCTGTGAAGATTTTATGGGTTAATATACTTAAAGCCTTTGGAACTGGCACAAAGTGCTAGTTTATTTTGTCGGGGCTTCTCATCTATCTCTACCACACCTTTGTTTTGAAAACAGACTTTCTGGATTTGTATCTCATCTCTGGAACTCCATTGTGTGAAGTTGGGCAAATTGTCTCAGTTTTTTCATCTGTGAAATAGGGATAATAATATTATTAAAAGTATCATCTTGGTTTTTTTTCTGAGTATTAAATGTATTAATACATTTGAAGTGCTTAGAGCAGTGCCCTGTACGAGGTGTTCAATAAATGTTGGTGATGTCTGTTATTATTTTGCAGACTTTGGGCTGTTTTAGTACCATGCATCATTTACAGTGTATCTTCAAAGTGCAGAGGAATCTGAGGTGTGGGCCCTTGGCCTCTGGGTCCTGGCTGCTGCTCAGGACCTGCAGAACACACAGCAGTTTTCCCAGCACTGCATGTCCTAGTCCAGAGGGGCAACAGGAGGATGGAGTTCGGAAGGATTTCAGCTCAAGGCTGGCCTCTGGACCAACCTTTCAGCATTTTTTAAGGAGTGCTTCAGTTCCTCAAGAGAAGCTGCTTTCTCCAGAAGTGGAGGACCCACCCCCATATCTCACAGTGGATGAACTTTTAGGGAAGCAGAGAAAAGGTTGGTTTTACTTTTCTTTCTTTGGGTTTTCTGCTTTGCTCTTTTCCAGCTTCCATGGCCTGATTCTTAACTGTTCTTTTATTACAGACTTGCCTTTGGTGGGTTACAGTGTGGGAAGGCTGCTAAGTTATACAAATTTAAACTCTACCAAGTGACATTAATATAAAGAAATTTATAGTGTTGGTACATGCAACTGGGGGATAGAGTCCTGGGGAGTCCTCTTTGGTTACCTTTGAAAACCCTGTAATTTCTGGTCTCATTTTTAGCTCATCTTAATTATAAGGCAGCTTTCACAATTGGCACTGTAGAAATTCACTCATTATGTTTAGGCAGAGGTTTTCTTAGAAACATTATGCAATTAGTTAACTGCCTTGAAAAAATGTTTGTTTGAAGAGACATTAGGGTCAACCAGACTTCTCCCCCTTTACCCTGTTTCAAAAAGTATTCCTTTTATAATTCTTAAAGATTTGGTTGCAATCATATGGTGAAAATTATTTGTAAGTTGCTGTGTTTAACATTTTCCCAAATACTACAGTATTCATAATTAAATTTTAAAAAATTGGTACAAAATATCACATTGTACTGTACCATGTTTTCCAACCTGTCTCCTGTAGTTGGACATTATGTTTTTTCAAAATTTTTATATTATAAATAATACTATAAGTGTCTCATCTCTAGCTCTATATATTTCTATCTATTTCTATGCATAGAGATATAGATATAGATATTGATAGGTAGATATTGTTTCTCTTAATTTTTTTTCCAAAATGAATCACTAGGAGTTAAATTAGTAAATCATGGAGTATGTACACCTTGTGGCTCCTTATAGGTATTTTGTGTTCCTTATAGTTTGTTGCTCCATTCAGTCCATCTCTGACATAAATATTGGTGTTTTCTTTTTTTAGACAAAGAAATTGAGTCAAGGAAGGTTTTTTTAAAAAAAATCCTAATTTACCTTCCCCATCCCTCCCTTCCTTCCCTTTCTTTCTTGGTTTTCATATGATTCATTGTCATTCAACTTTTAACTCCATTTGGAATTTATTTGGGTCTGTGAATTTAAAGTGTGCTGATGGGGACAGGGGTTGATACAGAAATTTAGTTTGAAGAGGCTAACTAAATTGCCTGAGTGTGAAATTGATGTTCTTAAAACTTGGTGCAAAGTGTTTTATGTCATTATAACCTTGCTTGCTTTCATTTAAGATGTTTAAAGTTACCCTAAGAATTTGACTCATTTTTATTTTGTGGCTTTATATACCCTCTGGCTACTGCTGCTACCTTAGGAGGCTGGAGAACCTCATTTTGAGAAGGAGGAGTATAACATGTGGATTTAAATTTATTTTTTTTCCTATGTTGATAATCAGTGCTGTTAGCTAGCCTTCCCTTTTCTAATTGTTTTTATAACCATATTTCCTTGATTCTTAGGTGCATGTTTTCTCCATATTTAAATGACATGGCTTACAATTGATGTATATATAGAATGTAGTATTTCTTTTATTGTAAAAGGTTCTCATTAGTTTGGTAGTACATTTGGCAATTAAGGGTGACTTAGAATTGAGGTATGAGGGGACTTAGTGGATAATCAGTTGTGTCAGTTGTTTCTGGGGCATTTGAGAAGGAGACTTTTTGAGACATTAGTCCCTATTTATCTGCCTGCCATGAAATCCCCCTCTTGTTACAGTCTACCTTGAGACCTATGGCTGCCAGATGAATGTGAATGACACGGAGATAACCTGGTCCATCTTACAGAAGAATGGCTACCTGAGGACAAATAACCTCCAAGAGGTATACATATTTCCTATGTATTTCCCCATGTTTCCTGGGTTTGGGTGAGACTTTCTACATTTGTGCCAGTTCTTAGATGCAGTTTTAGGAACAGGGTGCAGCCTGGTGAGAGTGAGTTCCTTTGAGTAAAGTGTGTAGCTGAGATTGAAGTATACATTTGTTTCAGTTATTTTTGAAACTTTTACAGAAGTACTCAACTTATTGCAAGGAACTAAGTTAAAAATGGACTGCGAGGAGGGAGAGAATGGGACTTAGTGTTTAATGGGTACAGTTTTATTTGGGGAAAATGAAATAGTTCTGGAAGGTTGATGATGGTAATGGTTGCACAACATTGTGAATATATTTAATGCTACTGAATTGTACACTTAAAATTGGTTAAAATGACAAATGGTATGTGTGTTTTTCCAGAATAAAAAAAGAAAGGGCCATGGACAGTTATTTTACAAGGCTACTTTCAAAGATCATATTTTTTTTTTTCCATTTCTTTCCACTCAGGCTGATGTTATCCTTCTCATCACATGTTCTATCAGGTGAGAATTTGTTTTTTACTTAGAGAGTGAATATATCATATATAATAATATCTGGCACTGCCAGAGCTAACATTGCCAGGCTGGTCTACCTATGAATATGAACCAATGGATTTGTAGTTTTACAATAGTTGTTGCGACCTGCGCAACAATCCCCTCCAGGGTCTGAGGCGGCGTGGGATGAGAGAGACTAGGACACAGGGTTGGGAGGACTGGCACAAGGCACCAGCAAATGTATTGTTTTCAAAACACACTCTTATAGTAGAATAGAACGAGGGAGTTGGTCACGCTTAGCCGATGTTGCTATACCACTAATCTCTAGAGACTTCTATTATAATGCCAAAGCCAAGATTGATGATGCCGTACCCAAGCTGAGACCCAGCAACTTGGCAAGCAGTGCTGGTTGAGCTGTGGGCACACAGAGTTCTGGCCATGCCAAGGACTCCGGGATCATTCTCAGGCCATGCCTGCATTGGCTTGGCTCCTAACAAATAGTAGAGACAGTAATGATAGAACTGGTTGAAATTTGCAGAGCATATATAGTGTGTCAGGTCATGTGCTGAGCACTGTACAGTCATTAAGTAATTAAATTCTCACAGCAACTCTAAGAGATAGGTGCTGTCATCAAACTCAATTTATAGATGAGGAAATTGAGAGTGTGCTGACTCACTCAACTTTTCCTACAGTTTTGCAGTTAATGGCACATGTTTTATAATGTAGGTCACATCATAGGGATTAGGGTGTAGTCAGTGGCTTGGGGACAAGTTCTTTTGAACAGAAATCAGTGGCATTTATCACAGGTGAACATACCGTGTTTTTTACTTAATTTCTGTGTATAAGATATGCTAATGTTAGTGTTTCCTCAGATGGCTATACTACCAATTAATTAATTCAACATTTTCTTCTGAGGGTCTTTGCTACAAGATACTGAAATAGATGCTTTGGGAGATTCAGAAATGAACCTTCACAGAGCCTGGCTTTAAAGGGCTTAGGCTGATTTGGGAACTAAGACAAATAGCTCTAACATTTGGTGAAAAGCACTAGGTTAAAAAAAAAAATCAAACAATAAAAAGGATAAATTGCTAAAAATGTGAAGTGATAGTGTAGTTCAAAGGAAAGAATAAACTCTTCAACAGTAGGGTTGGGAAGGCTTTATGAAGTAAATTGCTTTTGAGTTTGGCTTAAAGGATTGTCGGGACTTGGAGATGTACAGGAAGGGCATCATTCTAGGAATGGTGAATTATAACAAATGGTGCTTCTTCAGTTACCTCCCTACCTACCTTCCCTGAACCAAGAGGGTAGATAATCATTGAAAGGGTTGAAGGTTATTTTTATTTTCTTCCCATTGTCCTACTCTTTTAGATTGCTCTGTAGTTTATTTGCAGGTTCAGGTCTATCTCTTTTGCTCTCTATAGGGAGAAGGCTGAACAGACCATCTGGAATCGTTTACATCAGCTTAAAGTCCTGAAGACAAAACGTCTCCGCTCCCGAGTCCCTCTGAGGATTGGGATTCTAGGTATCCGGTAATTTGCAGATTTTATGAGTTTTGAAACCTGGGCTCCATGTAGCTATATGTGCTAGAGTATTCCTTAGAGGCTGGATTCCCAGTGTGTGAAGAAATTTTATTCTATACTTTATATCAGAAGCTATAGGATTAAATGAAATAAAACTCATAAAAGTGATTTTCATAGTACCTTGAAGTAATAGGTACTCAAAAAGTGGTCTATCCTTCCAGGAGTCTAATGTGGCTCATGGTGGCACAGAGTTATGGATAGGGGAGGGTTTGGAATCTGATTTCGAAAGCATGTCCAAGTGAAGATTTAGATCTGCACTGACCAGTATGGTAGCTAGTAGCCACATGTAGTTATTTCAGTTTAATTAAGCTTAAATAATATTAAAAATTTACTTCTTCTATCTCACTAGCCATGTAGTGACTGCCCAGTAGCCACTCTTGACTAGTGGCTTCCTGTGTGAATAGTACAGATTAAGAACATTTCCATTATCTTAGAAAGTTTCATTGAACAGCTCTGATCTAGATAGCTGGGAAGCATATTTCAAAAATAATTTTATACCCTTTTGTTTCCAGAATGTAGTTAATATTTTTAACTTTAAAACAGACTGTGTCCATTTTAGAATAGTTAAATTAATTCCTCTTGTGATGGGTGAAAACACAGTTGGAGCATATCCTGTTATACAGATTAATGTACTAAGTGATACAGGAAGATGGAAGGATTAGCTGAAATGTTGCATTTCAGTTTTTGAGAAATCTCAAAAACAGTTTTTTTAATGGTAAAATATGTAACATAAAATTTACCATTTTAACCTCCTTCCTCTCATTTTAACCCTTTTAAAATGTTCAGTGCCATTAAGTACATTCACATTGTCGTGCAACTATTACCATCATCCATTTTCAGAACTTTTTCATCTTCCTAAGTTGAATCTCTATCCATTAAACAATAACTTCCCATTTTCCCCCTCACCTTAGCCTCTGGCAACCACCATTCTACTTTCTGTCTCTGAATTTGACTACTCTAGGTACCTCATATAAGTGGAATCATACAATATTTATCCTTCATGAATAGCTTATTTCACTTAGACTAGTGCCTTTAAGGTTTATCTATATTGTAGAATCTGTCAGAATTTCTTTCCCTTTTAAGGCTGAATAATATTTCATTGTATGTATATACCACATTTATTGATGAACACTTAGGTTGCTTCACTTTTTGGCTATTGTGAATAATGCTGCTGTGAACATGGATGTATAACCAAGAATAGTTCTTAAACACATGTTTTCAAAGGATGTTTGTAATAAAATGGACTTTTTATTAATTTGATAGCTTTACTAATAATATTTTTTTAAGATATGGAAGATACCAGCATGGATGGTTAACTCATTTCTTACAGGTTTTAGTGAGTATTTTGGGCAAGAAGAGGGATAAAGAGTATAAGTACAGTTGTATATAAGTAAGTTTTATTTTTAAAAATAAGTTCTTGATGAAAAATTTTTTTATGGCAAGTAATTTTCAATTGAGAAAAGAGGTGCTTCATATCTAAAAAGGTTTTTGGATGGTGGTTTAATTTTTTTCTGGGCGTTTAATTGAATTGCTCTTGAGCCCTTTTTCAGTGGTTTTCTTGTATAGGAAGATGCAGGTTCCAGTGCTTTGGAAGCATTGGCTTAATTTAAGGGATGATGCTAAACTATTAGAGAGGTTTCTGTGCCTTGGTCTCTGATTCAGCTGGAGATACTGTGTACTGAGAAGCTATGAGACCTGGTGAATTTGAGAAGTGCTTATTTTGTTTCCCTGTCAGGTTGTATGGCTGAGAGATTGAAGGAGGAGATCCTCAAAAGAGAAAAAATGGTGGATATTTTGGCTGGTCCGGATGCCTATCGGGATCTTCCTCGGCTGTTGGCTGTTGCCGAATCAGGCCAACAAGCTGCCAACGTGCTGCTCTCTTTGGATGAGACCTATGCCGATGTCATGCCAGTCCAGACTAGCCCCAGTGCTACATCTGCCTTTGTGTGAGTCACTGACCAAGAGACAGGGAGTAAACTTTCTCAATTTTAAAATAACATGTTAATTCCGTTATATTAAAAAAATAATACATGCACATAGTACAAAAGACAAAAAATGATATTTAAGACTCTCACACCTGTCATCCTGTCTCCTAGGCTACCTCTCAGAGGCAGCCGTGTTAGTAATTTCTTGTATAATCTTTTGAGAAGTTTTTTTTTTTTTGCATATACATTCATATACATAAAATAAAGTCTTTCCTACCCTCCCTTCTATACTCTTATTTTTTCACTTAAGAAAATACCTTGGGCTTTAATGATTCTTTTTTTCCCCTCCCCTGATATTTTAAGTTAAAAAAAGAAGTAAAGATCTGGTGACAAAATAGTTAACATTTATTGAAGTATATATGGATAAGATATGAAAACATAAAGAAGTAAGAATTACCTCTACCCCTACCACCTAATGATGAACTATTATCATTTTGGTGTATATCATTGCTGTCCTTTTCTTTGTGCTTATGTGTGTATGCTTTTTGTGTGTGTTTGTAAAAATTGGCTTTTGGTATACTTGATTTTATAATCTTTTTCTCATTTAAAATGAATGTTTCTTATGTTATTAAATTTCTTTTGTAACAGAGATGGGCAAATTGGCCTGTTTTAGTAAATAAGGTTTTATCAAATTATAGCCATGCCCATTTGTTTACATTCGTGGCTGCTTTCACCACTACAGTGGCAGAATTGAGTAGTTGTAATAGAGATTATATGGTCTGCAAAATCTAAAATATTTATTGTAGTATTTTACAGAAAAAGTTGCCCATCTCTGTCATTTTAATGACTATCTAATACTCTGTTGTTAGAATGCTTAATTATTTATTATTTAATATAGCTAATATTTATTTAATGATTTTTCAGTGAACATCTTTGATACATGTCTATCAATAATTATCTCTTTAAGATAAATTGAAGCTTTCATATATAAGATGCAAATGAAAGAAAATGATATAACTTACTTACCTAGCATTTGGACCAGAAGTAAGTGTGTTTTAAATCCAAGATCTCTGCTCCTTATATACACTTTATATTTTTGGAGTCTGGATGTAAAAGGTTCAAAAAATATATAAATATACACAGTAGAAAGCCAGGTATGGTATGTCTGTACCCCATTCCTTCACCACTGTGGTCCCTCTGGGTAACCACTATATCCACCATTTAATGTTTGATTTATATCCTGGGGTTAGATACTAGTTTTTAAAGATAAAAAATGTCTTAGATCTCAGATTGGTCCAGTGTGAGCAGGCTGTCAAGAGAATTCAGAGTCAGAGGATAATGCCGACAGAGCTGTGGCCGTCTCCTTGGGTTGGACCAAGACATCCTGATGCTGTTTCTAAATTCTGGTGCTTTTCTCCTCAGGTCTATTATGCGAGGCTGTGACAACATGTGCAGCTACTGCATTGTCCCTTTCACGCGTGGCCGAGAGAGGAGTCGGCCTGTTGCCTCCATACTAGAGGAAGTGAGGAAGCTTTCTGAGCAGGTGAAAAGTTCCGGCTTTCTTACTGAGAGTGTGTTTTTGAGAGGATGGAGACAACTTTCTAGTTTTGCAGCCTGTGCCATCTTTAGCTGTAGAAGTTTAGAACCGTACTTGGCCAGAAAGAAATATCTGGCTGTATACCTTTGATCTGCTGCCCATGAATTATAGGCAGATCCATGACATTTGCTTAGGAGGCAGCACAGTAGAATGGAGAGAGCATGAGTTTAGAATCAGATGGCTGAGTATGAATTCTGGCTCCACCATTCTCTGGCTTGGTTCCCTGGCACCGGTCATTTAACTGCCTTTTTTGAAATACAGTTTCTTCACTTATTAAAGAGGAATGAAATATTAACTAACTTGCTAGGTTATTGGAAGGATTGTCATTGGAAGGATATAGTAGTTTAAATGTTTTTAAACTATATGGCACATAGTAGTTTTTCAGAGATTGATTTTTTAATCTCTTTGTCTATTCTAGAGAAACCTCCCACATTGCTTGTTCATTTTACCACTGGGCCAGCTCACTAGTTGGGGGACAGAGAATAGATGAGGGTAGTGAATCAGATCAGAGACTAGAAGAGAGATATCTTCTTCCTGTTGGGAGCTGGTCCCTCAACTTTTGAGGAGGTCTCTCCCTAATCCTCTCCTAAATCTTCCAGCCATGCAGAATAGGACAATAAGTGGGAATGTGGAGCTTTTCTCCCAGTAGAGTCTCCCTATTTCCTTGCTTGGCTCAGGAACCATGGGAAGCTAGCCTTTGATCCAGTTCTAAGTCAGCAGTTTGCCTTTGTTCCTACACTCTGGCAATACTTCTTCTCTTCCCCTATCCCCAGATTCTTGTTTCCTGATTTGGTCCCTGACTGTTCACAGGTACTGTGCGGTATTCTGTTCCCCATGTCCTACCTCTCTAAGTGCTTCCTTGTCTAAAGTTGTCTCCTTCTTCTACTCTTCCAGCTCCCCTACAGTACCAAAACTCACTCCTTTAGGATATAGCCATTCTCTAGAGACATTAGGTAGATTCAGGTGATGACAAAAACTCCCTAACCTTTCTAAGGTATTTTCATATAATATAAAAGAAGGAACTTAATAACATTAAAGTGAATTGTTAGTGAATTCAAAATCATTGACTTGTGAAAAGTTAAGATTCTGCATTGTCTTTTAAAGTATGTTAGTCACTTAATTTTTTTTCTTTTAGAGTAACTTTTTAAAAGTTATTTCTTTCATTTAGATTTTTAGACTACAGTTGCAGAGAATATTGTTCCTTTAACAGAATGTTTATTCATTCAAACAATGGTTATTTGATGGGAGGTTGTTTAAGAAAGCAGCCTTTTAAAAAGCCTCATTTTTTATATGAAAAAATTTAAATACATGGAAAAGAGAGAATAGTATTGAGACTCCTCTTCCCCAGGTAACAATCACTTAAATTTAATAATTGTTACATTTTGCTATGTTTGCTTTTACTTATCCTTAAGTAATTGTGCATCTCTAAAAAATAAGAATATTTTCAATATCATCAATTCTTTTAATAAAATTAACAAAAATTGCTAAATATCTCAGTCACAGATCACCCATGTTCAAATTTTTCCAATTGTCCAGTAACTCTTTCTGCATTTTCTTATGTCTTCTTATATGTATGTATTTTACTTCCTTTTATATTATGCTTTTTTTTTTTGTATTTAAATTTACATAAAAGTTGCAAAGATAGTTACCTCTAAATGTTAACGTCTTGCTTAACTTTGGTACATTTATCAAAACTAAAAGATTAACATTGGTATATTACTATTAACTAACTTCAGACTTTATTCTGATTTTGCCAGTTTCACTACTAATGTCTTTTTAGGATCCAATCCAGGATCTATGTTGCATTTAGTGTATCCTGTTTTTTAAATTAACATGTCACAAGTTGTAAAAATACTCTTTTTTGAGTCTAGAGTCATAACAATTAAATGCATAGCATTGTCCTTGAGTTGGATTCTGATCAGGAGAAAAAAAAGTTAAAGAAAAAAATTTTTTATGTAGTTTTGATTTCAGTGTCTAAGCAATTTTATATCTTGTCATTAATAGCATGAGCATTTCCCCATGTCATAAACAGCTTTTAACTTTATTTTTTTATAGCCTTCCTCGCTATGGATGCGCTGTAATTTACTTGCAGGACAACAGCTTTCAAATTGCTTTCAATTCTTCCTGTTAAAATAGTGCCGTATAGGTGTACATCTCTATTCATTAATTTTTGTCCATGTTGATGGTTATATTCATAAGATAAATTCCTAGACATTCCCCATTACTGAAAAAGATAAAGATATAAAAGACTTTACTTGGACAATTGGTAAAAATTTGATTTTATGGAATGTTGGATTAGATAATAGCATTGTATCAGTATTTCTGATTTTGATCATTGTCCTGTGATTATGTAGGAAATTGTTCTTAATTTTAGGAAATATATACTGACATATTTAGGGGTAAAAGGGCATGATGTTTGCAACTTACCCTAGATGGCTCATAATAATGTGTGTTTACATGTGTGTAGAGAGACAGTGTGTATTTATAAGTGTGTGAATGTGAGTGATAAATAAATGGGACATAAAGTTAATGGTCAGTGAATCTGAACAAAGGGTATATGGGAGTTCTTTGCATTACTATAATTTTCCTGATGTCAAAATAAAGTTACAAAAATATTATAGCAGTTATCATATTTCTGAAATTCTGTGTTGTAAATTTTCAAACACAAGATAAATCGAAAGACTAGTACAATAAATATGTTTATTAATATTCTGTCATGGTTACTTTATATGCCTATATCTATAGATGTTTAAATATATTTTTTCTAAACCTTTTGAACATAAGTTGTAGAAACCAGGCCACTTCATCTTGGATACTTTAGTATGCATTTTCTCAGAATAAGAATTTTTCTCTTAACCGTAATATACTGTACATAATCACATGTAGGAAATTTAATAATAAACTAATATTATCTAATATACAATCTGTATTCAAACTTTATTAATTGTCCCCAATTATCTTATTGCTGTTTGATTTTCAAACAGCGATCCAGTCAAGATTTGTGTAATTTCATTTGGTTATATTTTCTCAATTTCTACATTAGATTACATAGCCCATTCCCTTTTCTGTTGTTGTTCGCTTTAAATGATGCATTAATTTTTTGAAGAGATCAGATACTGCTGGATTTGTTTGATTGCTTCCTCATTTAAACTATTCCCTTGAATTCTGGTAAACTGGAAGTTAGATGTAAAGGCTTGATTCTATTAGGCTAAATATTTTTGGCAAGAATAGGCGATAATTATATAACAGTCACCTGACAAAATGGTGTCCTAGTTTGATTTATGGTGTTATAAATTAACCATTCTTGAACATTGAGTTTGTATCCAGTTTCTTGCTACCCTAAAAAGTGTTATGAAGATTAATGTTTACATAGGTTTTTTACTGAAGTTCTGTTTTTCACACAAGATGCCCAGGTATGAAATTATTGGGTAAAGACAGAACATGTTTATGGATAACTCTTGGTAGGTTCAGCTAATTTTATTTTATATTTTACTTTTTGGAATATAATCTAATTTATTTATTTTTTTTGATTCAGCTAATTTTAATTAGTGGTTTGACATAAAGCTACCACACTAGTTTTTAAGTTGCTTCCAATATACATTTTTTTCCTCTTTTCAGGGGTTGAAAGAGGTAACACTACTTGGTCAGAATGTTAATAGTTTTCGGGACAATTCAGAGATCCAGTTCAACAGTGCAGTGTCCACCAACCTCAGCCGTGGCTTCTCAGCCAACTATAAAATCAAGCAAGGGGGCCTTCGTTTTGCTCACCTTCTGGATCAGGTCTCCAGAATAGATCCTGAAATGAGGATTCGTTTTACCTCTCCCCACCCCAAGGACTTTCCTGATGAGGTGAGTGTCTATAGTTAACTGTGTCAAACTGGAATCAGTATCCTTAAGCATCTCTGTCTGGTACAGAGAGAACATAGTAAAGGATTTTTGAACAAAAGTAAAGGATTTGGGTAATTCATGTGTTTGGTTTAATCAGCTTCTTAATTATTTGGAAATTAACCTTGGAGAATAGTAGGGGTGGTATTCCTTTCTACAAGATTCTTTGGGGAGACTTTGATGATCTTTAATGTGTTCTGTTTGATCAGGTTCTGCAGCTGATTCATGAGAGAGACAATATCTGTAAACAGATCCACCTACCAGCCCAGAGTGGAAGCAGCCGTGTATTGGATGCCATGCGAAGGGGGTCAGACTTGCTTGGGGAGGGGATATCCTGTACCTTTCCATGTTTCCTTAAGGACTAGACAGTGTCTAAGAACCTATTGTAGTGTGTGGCATGTATTAGCTCCTCAATAAATATTTATTACGTGAGTAAACCCATAGACGTTATAATTAGCTCTCGTTCACTCTATAAGTATAGACTAAGGACTGGATCATTCATTTGTTTAGCCTATTTTAATTAAGCACCTACTGTGTGGCATACTATAAGATTTTGATCTTTTAG
This sequence comes from Macroglossus sobrinus, assembly GCA_004027375.1. Lineage (NCBI taxonomy): Eukaryota > Metazoa > Chordata > Mammalia > Chiroptera > Pteropodidae > Macroglossus > Macroglossus sobrinus. The sequence goes on along the minus strand of PVKZ01000915.1, from coordinate 127,283 downwards.
CTGTTAACATTAAAGTTTGTAGGTGCTGGAATTTAAGTGTAGCTCTGTGTGTTCACTTTGGGAACAAATATTGCAGAGATAAGACTTAAAGGAAAATATGACAGATGGGAAGCTGTATGGAACTAGTGTTTTGCCTTGTTTTTTGACATTGGCAAAAAGTTAGAGATTCTCTTAAGTGTTTAATCTGTCCTCACGTATTAGTTAAATACAAAAGGCTATTTAAAATAGTTTATGTTCTTGAACTCAAAATTCATAGGTCCTACATTAGGTTACAGTACAGGATTTGGATCATAATGGATCTTTTGGAAACTATAACCTACTTTTGTACTGTCCTTTGTGGATGAGAAGTGATTACATGTGGTAATTCATAGTGTTATCTTTTTATAGCATTTTTTAAAAGAAGATTGGTTCATCTAAGCCTTTTCTTTTTCTTTAAGCAGCTATTCTAGAGAAGCTTATGTGGAGTTAATTCATCATATCAGAGAGTCTATTCCAGGTACATTTAAAAATGTATTCTGCTAAGCATGTTACTCTACCAGTGGCCACAGTCTTCTTGGTCAGATACAGGCAACACCTGTGGCAATACCTTGTAACACCTACACTTGTTTTGCTTCCCTTCATTTCTATCTCTTTCTCTCTTTACTTCTTTCTGATTTTTTAACGTCTTGGTCTTGCTAGAAATACTCAGAGGTTTAGATCAGCTTGAGGCCTCAAGGCTAAAGAGATTTCAATAGTTTTTGTGTTTCTGAACATATGGGAGAGATCTTATATTTTTTCATTAGTTGGCAAAGTTATGTATAGTCTAAATTATTTCTGATTTGGGGGCAATTGATATCTTTAATTGATATCTGAATTACTTAGAGGTAATTCCTTTCCTATTTATTTTAACTTATACTCCTTTTTCTCTTGTTATTTCTTCCTAATAAAATTACTCTCTAGTCTTTTAAAATTTTGTTGACAATGTCTACATTTCCCCACCAAATTTCTAATTATTGTAACTTGTATTATGCACAAATACTTTCATTTTTGATGAGGCAGGATAGTGTGGAGGTTCTCTGGGGTTCAGTTACCTCATCTGTGATATGTTGTTAATAGTACTCACCTCATTAGATTATTGGGAGAATTAAATAAGTTGAGTTAAATAGTAAAGTGTAGTACTTAGTATTCATTAACTAGTCATTGTTACTATCTTAAATGAACATGTGTAAAACTAACTTCAAAAGTATATTTGTATGGGCATTGCAATATTTTCATCGGTAAGAGCAAGACCATTTTGAAAATGTTGATTCCTACTGTATCTCTAAATCCCACATTTGAAGTGATAATACCTTTTCTAGTGCTGAGGGGAATGTAGACTGAGAAGCCTGGCTCTGGCACGGGAACATTGTAGATAAGCAGGCCTGTCCTCCCCCTTGCTCTACAGTGACTGTTCTGTTATACCTGTACATGGGCTGAATAGCTCCAGGAAAGGCCTTACAGTTGCAGTTCCTTCCTCTGTAGCCCATGAGTGCTAAAGGTCTCTTTTGAAGATAAGCATCAGTGGCGTGCTGTCCTTCATTGTGTGTTGCAGGTGTGAGCCTCAGCAGTGATTTCATTGCTGGCTTCTGTGGTGAGACAGAGGAAGATCACCTCCAGACGATATCTTTGCTTCAGGAAGTTCAGTACAACATGGGCTTCCTTTTTGCCTACAGCATGAGACAGGTGAGCTCTGGCATGGAGGAGAAGCTACTTCTATGCTGAGAATGACATCATTCTTGACCAATTTGGGGCTGACTACAGATAACAGGGAAGAAAAAGTGGCAAAAAGGTAGTCCTTGAGAAACCACAGGATCTTACCATTCATTTCTTTATTTTTTCTGATTAACCTGTCTGCTGTTTTACATAATTCAGCAGTTTGAGATAAAAAATAATTACCTATACCAATATTTCTTTTTATTAGAATGTTTTAAATTAGGTTGTTTAGAGTTTGAATATGGAGGGAGGCACATTATTCACTTTATAACAAACCTAAAATTATTTCTCAACATTCAGAACTTTTTTGGCCTACAGATGTGATTTCTTTTACAGAGGCCCCATATCATCCTCCTAGCCGTCTTTAGCTATTTTTAGGTTCCATTTTTCTAGGTCAAGTGAACTCATTGTTATTCACTTTAGACTGTTCCCTATAACACAGATTCCCAGGTAAACAATACAAAAGGAGACATGGAAGGAAAGGGAGAGTAATAGATATTTCTTGCAGAGAGAGGATAGTCTTGGTCTGCTGCCATTGTTTTGGTGGTAGAGATCTGTTGCCTGGGTCATGTCTCATCTCTGCAGTCACCTTGGATCAGCTTGCTTTGTGTTTGGACTAGAGGCTGAGGAGCCTCTGTGGCCATGGATTCAGGAAAGCTAACTGATGAATGAATGAGCCTATGACCGTATCTACTGTCAACTCAGCTGCCATCAATCAAGCTATTTTATGCCTTTTAAAGCCCACTGCCTAGTGTTCTATAGGCAATGTGAGTGGGCCATTTTGTATATTTATATCTCTTACAGAATTATTTCAGGGATGAAACTTTAGAGGAGCTGCTGGGTTCCATTTCGCTTCTTTTCTATGGACAGCATAAACATGCAAGAGAAATTGTTTATAATGTTAGATTTGGGAAATGGATTTTCATTGTGTTGTGGAAGCATATCCTGTGGGCATTGATATGAGTGTTCATATTTGGAATTTAATTCCTAGGTTAGAGTTAAGATTTTAGAGACTTAATCAAGTAGCCTAGTAGATGAAGGCAAGCACTTAAATTGCTCCTCTCTCATTAACTATGTGACCTTGGGAAAGGTCCTTTATTTCTTCATGTGAAATGGGGTTAACATTAGTATCAACTTCAGATTGTTTTGAAGATTAAATAAGATGTTTAAAGCACACATAACAGTGCTTCGTAAAGTACACAATAGAGGTAAGTTGTTAATAATAAAACAGTAGAGTAAGCTCACTAAGAGAATTCTGTTTTAGTATTTTCTACCTATTCTCTATTTTCCTCTGTGGATTTGATAGTTCTCTCAAAGACAGATTGATTTGAATGTCCAGACTTTGGTATACTGATTTCTCATTCCATACTTTTGTCTAGCTCATTGGTTCTCAAACTGTATTATGAGCTCATGTACATAAGGTAAAGATATATTTAATGTATAAACATATATGTACACTATGGTTTTGGGTAATGTAAAGTTTCCTTTTTGAAAGGTGGGACTACGTAATACATGCTAATGGTATAAAATTTAAAAGGTCAGAATCATGCAGTGAGAAGTAGTTCTTCCTTCTTCCCAGGATGCCTAGTTTTTCACCTCTTTCCCTGAAGGCAGCTACTCTTGGCAATTTCTTCTGCAACCTTTCAGAGATATTTCATGTATTTATAAACGTATTTATATCCTTTCTCTGCCAAAGTTATTAAATATGTTCATCTGTACCTTGCTTATTTCTGTAAAGAGTATATTTTGGAGAGCAATCATTTCAGTATATATAAAGCTATCTCATTCCTTTTAATAGCTGTGTAGTACTCTGTTAGGTAAATAAATCATCATTTGTTTACTGGTTACCTAGTTAAAAAACATTTAGGCTGCTTTTGCATCTTGTGACTTTATAAACTGTATGGCTGAGTAACCTGGTACATGAGTTATTTAGTATATGTACAAATGTAATTTTTAGCCTTAGGATAGCTTAAGGATAAGGATAAAGGTTACATTTGTATCCTATAAAAATATCAAGAACAATTTTGAGTCTGTGATTTTCATGTGCTAAATTTTGTATTTAAGTCTTACAAAAACAGTGACTTTACTGCATAGTTACCTTTTTCCCTTAGAAGGCTCCCAGAGCTAGAGAACCCTCATGGCATAGCTTGGGTTTTCTGTACATGGGTCTGTAACTTGCAGGTGGAATGAACATGGTCCCCCTCTGTGTCTCAAGTATGGATTTTACAGGGCCTTGGTGATTTCCATTTCTCTCTCTCTCTCTCTTTTTTTAATAGAAGACACGAGCATATCACAGGCTGAAGGATGATGTCCCGGAAGAGGTAAAATTAAGGCGTTTGGAGGAACTTATCACTGTCTTCCGAGAAGAAGCAATGAAAGTCAACAAGACATCTGTGGGTTGTACCCAGCTAGTGCTGGTGGAGGGGGTAAGATCTTATGTATATACATATATTTTGTTCATTTTTTGTTTTTAGAACACAGTATTTATCCCTTTATTTAGATCTTTTTTGTTTTTGTTTTTGTAGTTTTTAGCATACAGATCTAGTACATGTTTGTTAGAGTTACACCTAAGTATTCTGAACGGTTCTTTTTTTTGGCTGTTCTGTTGTAATTGCTATTGTGTTTTTAATTTCAGGTATCCATGTGTTCATTGATATTATGTAGAAATAATTTAATTTTGTATGTTCATCTTGTATCCTTTGACACTGCTGAATTCACTTAATAGTTCTAGGAGTTTTATTTTTTTGACAGTTTCTTTGGAATTTTCTATATAAATAATCATATCATTGTGTGTTTTTTTTTCCTTCCTGATGTTCCAGAATTCTTTCTTTTGTTGTTTCTTTTCTGTTTAGAGAACTTTATTTAGACACTCTGGCAGCAGATTCTCTTTGTTTTCCATTATCTTAGAATGTCTTGATATCCCTGTTTATTCCTGAAGGGTATTTCTGTATTTAGTGAAAGGATTGGGGAAAAACATGTCTGCTCCATCTTTCTGGAAGCAGTATCATATGTATATTTTTAGAATCAATTTCACTGTCTGTCTTTAATCCTTTTTTAAAATCACACTTTCTTAGAAATGTACTGTGTTTTGTTAAGTTTGTGGTTCATCTAGGCTTCTGTAGTCAAGCCTGGGAACTTAACCATCATTTAGAAAGAGCACTAAGTAGATCAAATAATGGGTGATTTTCGGAACCTAAACTTTTGTGAAGCTGCATGCTGCAGTTAGTGGAGAGGAGGGGAAAAAGAGAGACAGGGCCCTTTCTGTGACTCCTCACTAGTACTGGTTTGGGAAAGGAGAGTCCCATTCCATGTGGTAGGATATGGCAGCATCAAAGCCACCTATTGGCTGGTGTTTGTGTTTGTTGGGACTCCCTAGTAGTGAGTAACAATGAGAAATTTGTTTAAGCCATTCAGCCTAAGCCAAAACGAGTTTTTTTTTTGTGCAAAATTTAAGGGGTATCTTATTGAGCCCAAGAGCAGGAATACTGCCAGGTGTTTGAAAGGGACTCTACTGAGCCTGGGAAGCCTTTTGAGGCTCAGACTTTCTTGTCTCTTCCTCCTCAGACCAACTTTTCCTGTTTCTTCATCTGTGTGACAGAATAGAGCAATCCTATAGTTCTTACATTTCCATGTTATAGTTCTAGCTATTCACAGATCAAAGTTTTGTCTCTTAGTCTCAATCCAAATTTCTAAGAGAGGGAATCTGATCAATATACATTCTTGCTGTGATCTGGTCTAGCAGTGGCTGATGGATGGTGATGCTGAGCTGGTGAAATACTCCAAAAGGTGTTTGCCTCACCAAATGCTTTGTAATTTAGGATATTAGCTATGATTCTGGAGAGCTGTACATTACATGTCTTTTCTCTTACTGCTGTGGGTATGACTTCAATACTTTGTTGAAAAAAGTGGAGAAAGTAGACATCCTTGTCTTGTTCCTCATCTTAAAGAAATTGCTTTTACCTTTTCACTGTTGAGTATGAGATTAGCTGTGGCTCTGCCATATATAGCCTTTATTAGTTGAGGTATGTTCCCTCTATTTCCCCCTATTTCCACTTAGTTTTTATCATAAATGGATGCTGGATTTTGTCAAATGCTTTTTTTTTGCATTTATTGATGTGAATATATGATTTTTATCTTTCATTTTGTTTATGTAGTATATCATGTCTTTGATTTGTGAATATTGAACCAACCTTGCATCCCAGGAATAAATCCCACTTGATCATGGTGTATGATCTTTTTAATGTTTTGCTGAAATTGGTTTGCTAATATTTTGTTGAGTTTGTATCTATGTTCATCAGGGATATTGGCCTGTAATTTTTTTTAATATCTTTGGTTTTGGAATCAGGGTAATCTTGGCTTGGTAAAATGAACTTGGGAGCCTTCCCTCCTCTTCACTTTTTTAGCATAGTTTGAGAAAGGTGGGTGTTAATTCTTCTTTGTGTGTTTGGTAAAATTCACCTGTGAAGCCATCTGGTCCAGGACTTTTGTTTGTTGGGAGTTTTTTGATTACTGATTTGATTCATTAATAGTTATCAGTCTATTCAGATTTTCTGTTTCCTCTTGACTCAGTCTTAGAAGATAGTATGTTACTAGGAATTTATCCATTTCTTCCAGATTGCACAGTTTGTTGACATATAATTGTTCATAGTATTTTTTTAATAATCCTTTGTATTTCTGTGGTGTCAGTTGTCACTTCTCTTTTATTTCTCTGAGTCTGGTTAAAGGTTTATCAATTTTATTTATCTTTTCAAAGAATCAGCTCTTGGTTTTACTGACCTTTATTTATTTATTTTTTAAGACACTATTTAGACTTTTTTCTGCTCTGATATTTATTATTTCCTTCTATCTACTCAGTTTGGGCTTTCTTTGCTGTACTTTTCTAGTTCCTTTTGGTGTGAGGTTAGATCGTTTATTTGAGATTTTTCTGTTTCTTGAAGTAAGCCTGTATTGCTGTGAATTTCCATCTTAGGACTGCTTCCACTGTGTCCATAGATTTTGGGTCATTGTGCTTTCATTTTCATTTGTCACAAGGTACCTTTTGATTTTTGCCTTGATCTCTTTGGTAACCCATTCATGTTTAGTAACATTATTTAGCCTCATGTGTTTGTGTGTTTTTTAGTTTTCTTCTTGTAATTGATTTTTAGTTTTACACCATTGTAGTAAGAGACTCTTGATATGGTTTCAATCTTAAATTTATTGAGATTTGTTTTGTGGCCTTATGTAGTCTGTCTTGGAAATGTTTCATGTGCACTTGAAAAGAATGTATATTCTGTTGCTTTTGGGGAAATGCTATAAAAATATCAGTTAAACCCATCTAATCTAATGTGCCATGTAAGGTCTCTCTTTCTTTGTTGATTTTTTTTTTTGTCTGGAAGGTCTATTCATTCATGTTAGTGGGGTGTTAAAGTGCCCAAGTATTACTGTATTGCTGGATCTGTCCCTTCATGCCTGTCAATATTTGCTTTATATATTTAGGTGATCCTATGTTGGGCACATAAATGTTTACAAAGGTTATAGCCTATTGTTAGGTTGATCTCTTTATCATTATGAAATGTCCTTCTTTGTCTCTCCTGTAGCCTTTGTTTTAAAGTTTGTTTGGTCTGACTTAAGAATGCTAACCAGCTTTTTAAATTTTTGTTTCCATTTGCATGAAATATCTTTTATATCCCTTTACTTTCAGTCTGTGCTTATCTTTCAGTCTCAAGTGGTCTCTTATAGGCAGCATATGTATGGGTCTTATTTTTTTATTCATTCAGCCACCCTGTGTCTTTTGATTGGAGTATTTAATCATTTTACATTTAAGATAATTATTGATAGATATGTAGTGATTGCTATTTTATTATTTATGTTTTTGATATTCTTTTTCTTAGAGAAGTCCTTTTAACATTTCTTGTAATATTCATTTGGTAGTTATGAACTCCTTTAGCTTTTTCTTGTCTGTGAAGCTGTTTATCTCTCCTTCAATTCTAAATTATAGTCTTGAAGGGTAGAGTAATCTTTGTTGTATGTCCTTGCTTTGACTATTTTGTGCCAATCCCTTCTGGCCTGCAAAGTTTCTGTTGAGAAATCAGCTGACAGTCTTATGGGGGTTCCCTTGTACGTAACTGCTTTTCTTTTGCTTCTTTTAAGATTCTATCTTTGTCTTTAATCTTTGGCATTTTAATTATGATGTGTCTTTTTCTGGACCTCTTTGGATTTATCCTATTTGGTACTGTGTGCTTCCTGGACTCTATACCTATTTCCTCTGCTAGGTTAGGGAAGTTTTCAGTCATTTTTTCTTCAAACAGATTTTCAGTCTCTTATTCTCTCTCTCTTCCTTCTAGTACTCATATGATGTGAATATTGTTATGCTTTATGTTTTCTCAAAGGTCCCTTCAACTGTCCTAATTTTTTAAAAATTCTTTTTTCTTTTTGCAGTTTTAATTAGATGTTTTCTACTATCTTGTCTTCCAAATCACTGATTTGATCCTCTGCTTCATCTAATTGCTGTTGATTTCATCTAATGTATTCTTTATTTCAGTTATTGTATTCTTCATTTCTGACTGGTTATTTTTTTTTTTTTTGGTTTCTCTCTCTTCATGTAAATTATCACTGAGTTAATCTAGTCTTCCCCTAAGTTCATTGAGCATCCTTATAACCAGTGATTTGAACTCTGTATCTGGTAGTTTGCTTGCCTTCATTTTATTTAGTTCTTTTTATGGAGTTTGATCTTATTCTTTCATTTGAGACATGTTTCCTTGTCTCCTCATTTGGCTGCCTCCTTGTGTTTATTTTTATGTGTTAGGTAGATCTGCTACTGTTGCAGGATTCTTGAACAGAGAGATGGGACACCAAGGCTATAAGCAGGAAGCAGCATTTATTAATGCCGGCACTGGCTCAGTGGATCTTCTCCAAAGGCTGAGCCCTGATTGTAACATGATGGGCAGTTTTATACAATCTTGTACTTTTGCATTCCTACACAGCTATAGATATTCCATATAATGAAGGAGAACATATGGAGAACATTGATTGGCTGCCAAACTATAAGGAAACTGGCTTAATTGTTTAAGCAGGTTTTCAGACTGCTGCATCAGCTGGAGAGTCCTGGGATGGGGGTGTGGTATAGTCAAGAACTAACTCATTCGAGCAGGAAATAGTCAGGTAGGGTCAGATTGCTACACTATATCTCCTAGTCTCGGCAGGGTGGCCTTATGTAGTAGGTGTCCTATGGGGCCCAGTGCCACAGTCTCCTTGGCCACCTGAGCCAGGTGGTCCAGGAGTGTCCCTTGTGTGGGTTGTGTGTCCTCTCCTGTTATAGTTGACCTTGATTGCCTTTGGGATGTCAGTAGGTGGGATTGGCCATCAGGCTGATAGGCTGTGAAGATTGAATGTGACTATAGGAGATGTTGTGCAGGGGCTGACCTTACTGAGCAGGATTCGCTTTAGCAGGGCTCTGGTGTCTTCCAAGTCTACTCTTTGGGTATGTCATTTATAGAGCTAATTGGGTGGTGCTGTGATGTGGTCTGAAGCTCGCCACTGGGTATGTTGGTTTTGGGGCCTTTTGGGAGGGGCTTTGGTGCAGGCCAAGGTCAGTGGCTGCCTGTGGCTGGCCCAGGGCCATCTTGGAGGAGCTACAAAGTGTTCTGTGGTTTGTGCCTGCTTGTGATGGGTTTAGAGTCTCCTGGGAGAGGATATGCTGTGAACTGAGACCAGATGTCATTAGCATTGTGTTAGGGTCTGCTCAGCAAAAGGTACAGGGCATATTAAGGCCAGCAACTGCTTGTTTGGGGTTTGTGGACCTTTCAGAGATTTTAGGAAAGTCTGCAGCATGGCCTGAGGCTGGCTGCTTGTGAAGAACAGCTGCTGCAAGAGATTCGGCTGGTATGCAGCTTAAGTGGGTCAGGGTCTCAGGGAATCATCAGGGTAGGGTGAGTGGTGTTAGCCAGGTTGATGGAGACTCAGACTTGGTGCCTGCTTCTGTCTGCGGGTTGTGTGGGGAAGGGCTCAATAAGGGAACAATGGCCTATAAGCACTTCTGGGAGAAAACTGTCTTTCCAGCTCTTGCGCTGAAGTCACACAAATCAATTTCTCCCATATGTCCTTGGTGCTTTTTGAGTTGCTATTCCTTTGCTGGAGCTTAGGGCGAGTGTTTGTGAGCAAGTGAGTCCATGCATGGGCCCTTTAAGAGGACATTTGGTTCTACAGCAGCTCTTTGTCTCACGTAGGTGGAGTCCTTGCTGATTATCACAGACAGATGTGGGGACTCTTATCAGCACTGATGCTCTGGAATGGGGAGCTTGGTATGCAATTGGAACCTTTTGTTCCTTGGGGGAACCTCTGAAGTTGAAATACCCTCCTAAATCTTAACTGCCCGCCATACATGGGTATGGGACCAGCCAATTTTGCATCTCCACCCTTCCTACGGGTTTTAATGTGGTTTCTTCTTTATGTCTTTTGTTATAGGAGTTCTTTTCAGCTAGACTTCAGGTGGTTCTTAAGGGTCATTGTTCTGTAATTTAGCAGGTCATTGGAGGAGGCAAGCATAGAATTTACCTACTCTGCCATCTGGACTGGGACTGCCTTGGTCTGTTTCTATTGACTGACTTTTCTCCTGATTATGGGTCACATTTTTCTGTTTTGGGCATTGCAACTGGGTATTGCAATGTACATTTTTAAATGTATGGATTTTATGATGGTCTTTGTTCTGATAGGAAGTGATTTTACTACAGTTCAGTTTTATTTTTTCAAGACTTGTTTTTAAGCTTCATTAGTAAAACTTTTTTATTCTAGGGATAGTTTAGTCTATTACTAAGGTGTGGCTCTTCTGGAGTCACTACTGCATGTCCCAGGAATCAATGAGGACTGTTTGGTTAATTATTTTATTAAATGATTCCCATCCCCATGCAACCTCTGGGAGCTGACCAGTTTGACAGTTTTCAGTTTACTTTCTTTGCCTGACTTCACAGAGTTTCACTCTATGGAAGCATGTAGTCGTATTCAGCAGAGACTCAATGGATCCTTTTGCACATTTGTATAGCTCTTTTCCTGCTTAGCTGCCTCCTGTCTAGAACTTGTTCCACAATTTCTAGCTATTGCAGGCTCCCTGAACTCTTATCCTTATTTCCTCATTTCAGAGAGAATCACCATGCTCTGCCTTGAGATCTCCCTCCTTACTCTGCTTCCTTGTCTGCTGTGTGCCTTCTAGCACTATGCACAGGGATTGGAGAGCTTCATTTGTTTTCCTTCTCTTGGAGATCATAGTCTTGATCCAATCTCTATTGTACAATATCTGTAAGTAGTTGTTTCACACATTTTGTCCAGTTTCCTAGTTTTTTAAGGCTGGAGGATAGATTTGGTTCTTGTTACTTTGTCATGTCTAGAAGAGAAATACTTATGTATATTCCGGAAGTTAATTCTGTCATTCTGGTTTTATTATTCTCCTGGCCCTGTCTTCTACATGTTGTGATGGAGACTCTGGCTTTGAGTCTGCCTATTCATTAGGGGCAAGTAATTCAGCCAAACAACCCCAGGACATTCCTGAGTGATTACTTTGAGTCTGGATAAAGTGAAAGTCGATTTGTCAAGTGCATTACCCATATGTCTTTGGCTTTAGGCCTGCTGGAGGCCATTCCTGCTGAAGGTCATTCTGCAATCAATGAGTAATTCATTGCTATAGAGTCAGAAAAACTTTACTGAGTTTCTATTGTGTGCCATGCACTGCTATTGTTGATGGAGCAGTGGTAAAGGCTTAGTCTTCTTCAGTGATTCCTTGGTTAAGGAATGCTCTGTGAGCAAGACCCTTGGGGATCTGAGACAGAGAAGGCATAATTTCTCCTTTCCAACAACTGATGACTGTGACAGATTCATAAAGTCTCTGTTCTTTCTGCAGCTCAGTAAACGCTCTGCCACTGACCTGTGCGGCCGGAATGACGGAAACCTTAAGGTGATATTCCCTGATGTAGAGATGGAGGATGTCACTAACTCTGGGCTCAGGGTCAGAGCTCAGCCTGGGGACTATGTGCTGGTTAAGGTAAGGTGTCCTTTTGGGCTTTTGGTTTGCACTGTGAAATGACTGCTAGATATGATAATTTAGGGGATTGAAATTTTTTCCTGGAGAAATTCTTTATTAAAGTAAAAATCCCTTCTCAACCTGAAAAGTGGAAGAGCACCTTGAATTGAATATTGGATTGCTTCTAACTAATGCCTTTTGGTTTTCTTCTCTCCTGCCCCAGAAGGGTTCTTTTTGGGAATTTGGTGAGATTGGAGTACATTGTAGCATGTAGTTTTCTGCACCAGAAAGTCTGGGAAGTATAAGTGGTTTTGAGTGAGTTGATAGTTCTCTCTGTCAGATCACCATGCTCTTCAAGGTCTCTGATGCTTTAGATATTGATTACTAACATGTGTTCCAGTTTCCTGGGCTCCTTCTCTGGACTAGCAGATCTAAGTGATTGACTGTGATATTTCCCCATCTTTTCCCCCTTTCATTGGGGATAGTTTTCCTTTCTTCCCTTTTTCCTTTACTTAATTCCTTCCTTCTTTTCTTATACAACCATAGGTCTGCTACTGCTATCTTCCTTTCCTCTTGGTCTTCATGTCCACCTGTCCCAGAACTAGAGGCTGACAGGACACATACTGATGAGGTGGGGAGGAACAAAGCTTCTTCTCCAACACTGAGCTCTGGAGCATCTGCAATAGAGAGAGATGTAGAGAGGGTAATTGTTTTTTTGCTGATGATGATCAGTGTTTTGTTTTCTTACCTATTTCTTAGTGCCTTACACTCTACTCTGCCTTCTTTACTTGCTTTTACTGTTATCTCCATCATGAGTCGTGGGAGCCATGGTCCATGGTTTGCAGCTGAGGGAAGCTCATTCTCCTGGCACATAACCTCTTTAGATTGGCCTGAAAATTTGCCAACATTTAGAATTTTTCTTTTCTGTTCATCTGACAAAAACTTAAAACACAATCAGTTTCCTTCTGTCCTTATCCTGACTGGGGATTGTCTTACTTAAATGTTACCTGGGAATTTCCTAAATAAAGAGTAATTTCTACTAGGCAGTAATGTTGATCTGGAAACACTCTCTCGTAGGATTCTCTATTTTTTTTGATACTACCTTATTTTCTTATTTCTCTCTTTTGAATATTTGTTTCTTTAATTTTTAGTTGCTTTCTCATACCTGCTTGTACTCTTTCCACTGTAGGTAAGGGATACTTGAAAAAGGAATGAGGTTGGTGGGTAGGCTGTAGTGTTAGTATGATATTCTTTTGTAAAATGGAAAAATTCTAGTTGTTAAGAAAGTTAGAAACATCATACTGTATTACGAAGTTACTTTCTTTTGTTCCCAAGTGACATAGATTCCCCCAAGTTAGATTTAGTGCAAGGATCAGAATGAAGGAGGGGCTGTGGAACCAGGGATCTTTTGGCTCTTTCTCTCTGTTGCCTGTCTGTACTGCTTTATTTCTCTCCACTTAGAGTCTCTGGGCTGTGCTAGGGCCACTCTCATAAATTTCATTGTCTTGTTTCTCTTTTTTGTCTCTGGTGCTTATTTGGCTAAACCCCAAGCCTGGTAAAAGTAGTTGTCTGCTTCCTCTGCATCTGTACCCTGTCAGCTGAATATTGCTGGAGAAACGCACACAGTTAATCTGTATTATGTAGATTAGGTCAGATGATGATGATTGAAAACTCAAAATACAGTGGCTTAAATAATGTAGGAGTTCTCTTTCTTATAAATATCTAGATATGAAAGGTCAAGGACTGGTGATTGTGATGGCTCCATGATCATCAAGGGTCCAGGCTCCTTCTGTTTTTCTCTGTGTATGGCCTCCATTCTGAAGGTTGCATTGTGATCCAAGATGGCTGCTTCAGCTACCTTGTCTGTATTCTAGGTAATCAGGTAGAAGGGCGGGGAAAGGGCATGCCTTCTTCATTTCAGGACACTTTGCAGAAGTTCTACGCACTATTTCTACTATAGTCAAATATCACACCAGGCTGCAAAGAATCTGAGAAGTGTGGTCTTCATTTTGAATGACCATATGCCCAGTTAAAGTTTGGGAGTTATGTTCCTGAGGAAGAAGGGGAGAAATATTGGGAGATAAGTAACAGTCTCTTCTACATAAACCAGTTGCACTCAGTTCAAGTTTATGACCATAAAACCCAAGTGAGCACTGAGCATGCCACTATTTATGCATTGTACTGTTGTTGGCTATTTTGATTGTTTCCAGTTTGGAGCTATTATAAATAGATTTGCTATGAATATTTCTATACAGGTGTTTTAGTATACATATTATTTATTTCTGTTGGGTATATGGCTTGGAATTGCTGGGTAATAGGGTTTATATAATAGAAATAGTCAAAATGATTGTACCATTTTACAGTCCCACTAGCCATGCATGAGAATTCCAGAGGCTTCATATGTCCTTCCATTCTTGCCTTCCTCTAGTCTGTCTACCCTGCAGCAGGCAGTGTGATCTTTCTAAATGAAATTGCTCCTCTGCTTAAGCCCTCCTCTGATTGGAGTGTCCAAGGCCTTATATGAATTGTCCTAGCTACCTTTCCAACCTCATGTCCCCTTCACTCTTCTTATTCTCTCTCCTCCAGCCTTGGTGGCCCCCTTTTTGTCCCTCACACCGAGTCTAGTGTCATAGACTTTGCACATGCTGTGTTGCTTGGGAAGCTTTTTATCTTTTTCTGGCTGCCTTCTTCAAAACCTTTGGGTTTCTTCTCAAATGTCACCTCCTTGAGAGTCCTTCTCTGGCCACTAGTGCTAAAGCAGCTTCCCTCTGTCTTGTCTTTGTCACTATTTATCACATCAGCCCATTTTTTTATTTAAAGCACTTTTCAGTGCCTAAAATCATCCTGGTTTATTTCTTTACATATTTATTGTCTGTTTTCTCCAGGAAGCTCCTTTGAGGTTAGAGTAAATAACTATTTTGTTCATCTCAGTATCTCTAGTATTTAGGGCTATTCCTAGAACATAATAAGCACTCAATAAATATTCACTAATGGACTGATTTGTTCTTATGGTAAGAAATGAGACCAGTGGTAACTTTGGGGTCACATGCTTTTAGCTCACAAAGAGGAAAGAGAACCTTTTCACCAAATTTTGGTCATAAGTAGCCTAAGGAAGAATCTAACTGGTCCATCCTGGATCACAGCTTACCCGTGGGGTAAGGAGGGCAAGGTCTGTGATGGGCAGCTCACACCTGAACTTTATAGTTGATGCTGGGGAAGAGCTACCTCTCAAGAGAAAAGAAGTAGTTGTTTGGGACCTATTTTTGGACTTCTTAAATTGTATGTATTACCATTGCATCAGACGTCTCTTCCTCCCAAGATTGGGGGCATACAAGAACCATGCAGTCTCTGCTGGCCTGTCATCTCCATCAGGTCCCTTTTAGTGGCCTCTCCTCTGCAGGCTCCATATTAAATCCCTGTGGAACAGTCTTATTTACCTTGCCTTCTCCTGACTGGTTTTCTTTCAGATCACCTCTGCCAGCTCTCAGACGCTTAAAGGACATGTTCTCTGCAGGACCACTTTGAAGGACTCTTCAACATATTGTTAACCTGAGTCACGGCCTCAGAGTTGATGTGGGCAGTCCTTCCCAACAGGAAGGGAGATATGACTGGTCACTAATGAAAGAGGTAATAAAGCTTTGAAGACAAGCCGTAAGTGGCGAAATAACTTTATGTCAAATGGAAATGTATCTCTGTTGCTACATGAACAGCCTTTATAATCATTAAATTTACCTAAACTAAAGTGGTCCTTGTCTCTCTACTTTTACTTCATTTTTGCCTTTGTTAGTGTTTCTAGAATTTTCCCTAGAGTGTCTGTGTTAAGTGTTTCCCAACTCAGTTTCTGCTATGGACACTGCTATACTCTCTGATATTCTCCCATGGACCCCAGGAATTAGAGAATGAAGGGGAGGGGAGGGTGGAGAGAAACATTTGCTTGGGAAAAACTGCTCTAGATTACATTTTGGTTTGATGACATTGACTCAGCTGCTTATCTCCTCACCTTATCCTATTTTACCTAAGGATTTCCCTCTGCTGGTCTGTTACCTACATCGGGTCCCTTTTGGTGGGCTTTGCACCTCTTTTGTAGGCTGTCACTACCAAGATTATGTCATTTTGCAGGTATATGAAAAAAATCCAAAAGGCAGTAGCCTGGAATACTTGGAGTCAGGAGGACTTTTGTTCAAGTTCCCACTTCATTACTTAAAACTTGTGTGAACTTGAATAGTAACTTTATTCTTCTCTGCCTGGGTTATCTCATGTGACATGGGGTTAATAATAAAATGCTTGTCTCATATGGAGTTCACTGAGATTATACTTGTAAAGAGTTTAGCTCTATCTATGGAAACGGTAAGTTCTTATCAAATGGGAGCAATCCTTGATTTTGCTTCTAAAACAGACAGTGCATATTAGGATGTTCTGAGGCTTTATTGTGTGTCTGCCCTTGATCTTTAGACCCTTTACACTCACCTGCAGGACCACATTTGGGAACCCCAGGCTGAAAACCTCTTCCTCAGGGGCTGGTTTGGCCCAGGAAGATTGGTTTCTGTTCTCAAGTTCCATCTTCTTTCTATTGAGGAAAGCATTTGTTATGGCTCCTCACTTCAGTTCTTAATTCAAAAAGCATTTTAAAACAAGTTTTGACATTTTATTTTACTTTTTATGAGAAAAACATACATGTAAATAATTAGAACAATATAACAGGTATCTATAATGTATAAAATTAATGCTATATGAATTTTAATCTCAATAAAGAGGGAGGGTATCAGTAATATAGTATATGTCTAATATAGTAGTATTAGACAATTTCAAAGCAAAAAATATTACTAAGTTTAAAGGAGGTCATTTCATAATGATAAAGGGGTCAGTTAATTTAATCTAGGGAATATAAAAATTCTAAATGTTTATTCACCTATTAAGAGAGCTTTAAAATACAAGAAGCAAAACATGATAGAACTGCAAAGGGACAACAGACAATTCATAATTATTTTTAAAAATATGGACTTTAGTAAATAATGTATTACCACATGGTTGTGATTTAGAATTCTTTTTATACAGTGTTCGATTTGATTTGCTGTTAATGTGTTGAAGATTTTTGTATCTGTTTACTAGAGATATTGGTCTGTAGGTTCTTTGCTTGTGTTGTCTTTGTCTGGCTTTGGTATTAGCATAATGTTTGCATCAGAGTGAGTTAGGAAGCATTCCCTCTGCTTCTATCTTATAGAAGGGATTATAGTGAATTAGTGTAATTTCTTCCTTAAATGTTTGTTAAAATTAACCAGTGAAATCACTGGATCTTCTGCTTTCTATTTTGGAAGGTTATTAATTATTGATTGATTCAATTTCTTTAATAGATATAGGCCTATCCAAATTGTGTATTCTTCTTGTGTGAGTTTTGACCAAGTGTCTTTCAAGGAATTAGTCCCTTCCATTTAGATTATCAAATTCATGGACATAGAGTTGTTCATAATATTTTTTATTATTTTAGTATTTACAGGTTCTGTATGGTATCCCTGTTTTATTTTCAATATTAGTAACTTGTGCCTTCTCTCTTTTTTTCTTAGCCTGCCTACAGGTTTATCAGTGCTATTGACCTTTTAAATGTTATTGATCTTTTCAAGGTTTTGGTTTCATTACTTTTCTTTATTTCCCGTTTTAAACTTATTGATTTCTGCTCTAATTCTTACTCTTTTCATTTTGGAAAAGAAAAGAAATTTGGATTCCTTTGGGCTAATTTGCTCTTTCTAAAAGTTTCCAAAGGAAACTTAGATTATTGATTCTACATCTTTCATCTTTCCTAATTTATGCATTTAATACCATAATCTTCCCTCTACACAGTGCTTTTGTTTCATCCCCCAAATTTTGATAGGTGGTATTTTTATTTTTATTAAGTTAAAATATTTAAAAATTTATCTTGAGATTTCTTTGAAATCGCTTTCTCTGAAATCGTTTCCTTCCTTCCTTCCTTCTTTTCTTCCTTCCTTCCTACTTTCCATCCGTCCGTCCGTCCTTCTTTTCTTTCTTTTAATGTAGGTGTTTACAGCTATAAATTTATCCTGAGCACTGTTTCTATTGTATCCCTTATGTTTTGGTATGTTGTGTTTTTGTTTTCATTCATATCAAAATATTTTCTAATTTTTCTTTTGGATTTCTTTGACCCATTTCTGGTTTAAGAGTTTATTGTTTAATTTTCCATATACTTTTCCAAATTTCTATCTGTTGTAGATTTTAAGTTTCATTCCATTTTGGTCAGTGAAGTTACCTTGTATGATTTAAATCCTTTTAAATGATTGAGAATCATTTTGTCATCTGACTTATGGTCTATTCTGGAGAATGTTCCAAGTGCACTTGAGAAGAATATGTATTTTATTGATGGTAGAGTGTTCTAGATATGTTTTCTATGTCTACTTGTTTTATAATGTTGTCCAAATCTTCTATTTTCTTGTTTATCTTTTGTCTAGTTGTTCTTTCCACTGTTGAAAGTAGTGTGCTGTAGTCTCCAGTATTATTATTGAACTGTTTCTTTCTTCAATTCTGTCAGAGTTTGCTCCATAAATGTTGGGACTCTTTTGTTAGCTACATATATATTTATAATTGTTATATCATTTTGGTGCAAATTGCCCTTTATTTTTATATAATATCCTTTGTGTCTTGTAACAGTTTTGTTTAAAGTTTATTTTGCATAATATTAGTATAGCCTCTTCAGTTCTCTTTTGGTTTGCATTCGAATGAAATATCTTTTTCAAATTATTTATGTCCTTGGTTCTGAAGTAAGTTTCCTGTAGACAGCATATATTTGCATCATATATTTTTTAAATCCATTTAGCCAATCTTTAGCCTTTTAAGTTGAGACATTAATCTTTTTATATCCATTGTAATTATTGATAAGGAGTGACTGCAGTTGATTTGCTCTTTGTATGCTACATATCTTATTGCCTTTTTGTTCCTTGACTCCTCCATATGGCCTTTTTTTGTGTTAGATATTTTCTAGTCGACTATGTTGATTCTCTTATTTTTTTTTAGTATATGTGTGTATACATACATATATAGTTGTTTTCTTGTTTGCTTTGAGGATTATAATTAACATCTTAATTTATAAGTGCCTAAGCTGGTACTTAGTTTCAAAAGTATTAAAAAACATTGCTCCTATAGAGTTCCATTTCACCCCTTTATGCTATTGTTCTAAAATACATCTTTATGTATCTTGTGCCTTTTAACATAGATTTGTAATTCTTGTTTTATGTAATTTTCTTTTAAATCATATAGGGTAAAAAAGAGGAGCTATTATGAATTACAAGCAACTCACCTTTGCTGTCAGATTAAAAAAAGGGAAATTAGGTTCCTCTTCTTGATGGAAGTGGCTGGGTTCTACAAGAGCACATGGGATGGTAGATATTGTTGGTGCCATCTTTGGAAATAATGTGTCATAGATTTTATTGTAGGATAGAGCTTGGTGAGTTGGTGGGTTGAAGACACTGAGAGGTTACTGTAGATGGAACATTGTGAGGGTGGAAGAGACTGATGTGAGATAGGATTGGAAAGGTTGGGAGCTCTTTCAGGTTGGTTCTTGTGTCCTTTTATTTTTCTTTCTTTTTATTAATGTTTTGTTTATTTGTTTATAAGCTTTTAATTTTAGAATGAATTTAGTTTTACAAAATTATTTCAAAGACAGTACAGGGAGTTCCTCTATATCCCACACCCATTTTCTTCTATTATAAAAATCTTAATTTAATGTGATTCATTTGTTACAATTAATAAATCAATGGTAATATGTTATTTATTAAAGCCCACACTTTATTCAGATATCTTCAGTTTTCTCCTAATCTCTTTATTGTTCCAGAATTCCACCTAGGATAACACAGTATCTTTAGTCATCATGTCTCTTCAGTTTCCTCTTGGTTGTGACCATTTCTCACTTTCCTTGTTTTTGATGACCTTGGCAGTTTTGAGGAGAACTGGTCAGTATTTTGTACAGTGTTTTTTTAGTTGGGATTTGTCACATGTTTTCCTCATTATTAGATTGGGGTTATATGTTTTTAGGAGGAAGAGCACGCACAGAGGTAAAGTGCCATTCTTATCACTTCATAAGGGTATATACTTTTTATGTGTTTTATCACTGTTAATGTGGATCTTGATCACTGGCTTGATTTGTCAGATTTTTTTTCTGTAAAGTTGCTACTTTTTTCTCCCCTTCCCTACTGTGTTCTCTGGAGGAAAGTCCCTATGTGTAGCCAAAACTTAAGGAGTAAGAAGTTATGCTCTACCTTCATAAGGGTAGAGTAGCTGTGCAAATCATTTAGGATTCTTCTGTAAGGGAGATATGCCTGTTCTCATTTATTTACTGAGTCATTTATTTATATCAGTATAGACTGCTGGATATTTATACTTTGGGTTATAATCTAATACTACTTTACTTATCTAGTTTATCAGATTATTTCAGGCTTGGCAACTCAGTTGGCCCTATATTCCTTTGACATACCTCCATCATTGTGGGTTGTTTTTTTTTTCTTTTGGTATGTGTGTGAGCACTTTCTTATTTTCAGTAACTGTAAGAAGCTGTAGGGCCATCTTATGTATTTCCTCTCCAGTCTTAGAGTTAGTCATTTCTCCAAGGAGCCCTGATTGCTTTTATGAAGAATAGTATCAAAAACCAACATCTGGGTGCTAGGTATGCTTGTTGCTACTTGTGGGTTGGAAGGTGTTTTGTTTTTTAAACAGAGGTAAAATTTATATAACATAAACTTAATAATTGTCAAAGGAACAATTTAGTTGCATTTATAATACATTCAGAATGTTGTGCAACCATCAATATTGGTTTCAAAACATTTCCATCACTCCAAAATAAAACTCAATGCCTATTTAGTTATTCCTCCTTGCCTGCCCCTCCTTGCTCTCCTGGGAACCACAACTTTGTATTCTGTTTCTATGGATTTACCTCTTCTGAATTTTGCATATAAATTGAATTGTACCATATGTGATGTTTTGTGTATTGCTTCATTCACTGAGCATAATCTTCTCGAGACACTGGGCGCAGTATTCGCAGTATTCGTGTTATCACCAGACCCTTACCTACTGTGTACCATTCAGCTTTTAGCATTTGATTTTTGCCTCTCAATGTTTAACATGGGATGAAGGGGATGTTGATTTTAGCTTCTGTGTGGTTTTCATGTTGGGCTAATAGGAAAAGAAATCATTTGGAGTTGGAGAGGGGAGGGCAGGGATATCAGAAATAAAATCTTAATTATTATCATGATTGTCAGCGCATTAGATAAATTAATCCTGGGTTTTGTTGCCTCATCATTTATATTATTAATTTTTATATCCCTAGTATATAGTGCTTTTACTAGTCATAAATATACAAATTTTTGTTTGTAGAAATTGAAGACAAGAGTCATTTTATGCATAAAAACAGGTTAATTATTAAAGAGATGATTACAAAAAGCCCAAATCCATATTCTTGCTTTTCTTGCCCTGTTAATTCAAGGTAAAATTCCAAAGAATAATTGACAAGTTTAGAACACTATTCTACTTGACTCCTTGATCATAAGGATGTCCTTGGCTTAAAATTTCTGAAGAGAAGTTTCGGAGTGCTTTCATTTTAGGAAATTCTCTGGTATCACGTGTGCTCGGTTTAGTTTGCAGCTTGAAGGTCATTCTGTGGGAAGATAAAACACAACTAATTAAATCCTTTTTTGTCCTTCCTGCTTTTACTTTTAATAGCATTTATTTTATGCTGAATTTACTCCTGGGCTATAAGTTTTTGTTTCTTTAGTTTCTTCTTTTTTTGTGTGTGCAACTTCCTTTCTGGTTCAGGAACAATCTGCTCTTTTCAGTAGGGATTATCTTAGTGTGGCAGGGAGAGCTCAGGTATGGGTTAACCTGCCCATGAGGTCTGTAAGCTCTGTGCTGCATCTCGGGAGCTTTGTTCACTTGGATATGCCCAGTGACCAGAGAGTCTACATCTAAACCCTTAAGTTGAGCATTACTCTGCATTTTTAAGCTCGTGCAACAAATATTCAGCACTCCTTTTGGACCACCAACACCTACCAACTCCATATTTGTAATGATGGAATGGCATACATTGCTTCTGTAAAGTGACATTCTTAATATATTTGGTGGCTTTTCAGTTATGCATACCCTTGATGGCCTGGGCAGTTTCTCAAGTGTTCTTGAAGTGAACACAAAAATTTGAACCTTTTGATTTGCATGATTTTGTGGGGTTTTCTGGGTCAAGTGAATAGCAACCTATTTTTAGAGGTTACCTTAGGCACTTACAGGAAGAGCCAACTAATTACACTCTTAAATACATAAGCTGGCTGCAGGCACAGGCTGTATTTCCCTGACCACAGTGCTTGCTTCAAGGATGGGGATATGGAACAGGTCAGGACATTGGGAGCCCCAGAGTTTAGTTTTGGGTGATTGTCATTTGAACTATTGCAGAAAGAAATGGATGTTGAAGCTCTTGGTGAGTGGGAGACCTCCACGTAGAGCCAAAATAGAGCCCACCCAGAAGTGGTAGAGCTAAGAAATGGATTCTGGTATCATTGTTTGGGCCCTGAATCAAGCCACTGCTGAAGCTAACACCATCTCTGGATGTTGAATACCTCCAATTTTATTGTTGTTGCTTAAACCAGTTGTGCTTTTTCTCACTTGTAGCTGAAAGATAGTTTGCATTCATCTGATCCAGTCTCTTGATTCAAGGCTGACTTGGGGAGGCTAAGTGATATATCCAAGCCCACTCAGAGTTATAGAGCATAAGGGCAAGAGGTAGAAAACCAACACAATCAAATGCTAATTTTATCATGCTCTCCATCCTAGTAATTGATACGGGGACATTTAGGGGTTAAGTAAGATGGGAATGTACAACTACTGAGGTTTGAGTCCACATGATAGAAGCTGATATTCTCCTGGTCAGATAGCATACTCATTAAGCATGTTTGTCAAGAATGAAACAGCTACAGGTGATAGAGATATTAAGCTTCTTTACTTTTCCTAGTTCCACCCTTATCATTTAGTGTTTCTGTGGTAACAAATTTAAATAAAAATCCCATTATTTTAATGGTATTTCAGGAATCCAAACCTCCAGGGGTAGGAAAAATCTTGCTGGCTAGGCCCCGGTTTCAGTTTCGTCTACTCTGGGATTTGGGAAATATCACTAATTCCCTGCTTTGGTTGCCTTGGCAGCTCCCAGTCCCACTGAGAAGAGGAATGATAGGACTTTGCAAAACAGTTGGAACTGGGGAGCAACCACTGAGACTCCTAAAGGGCTCTTTGTGCTGTGATGGCCTGCATGATGAGTCACAGTGATTTGGAGAAGTGGATAAGTTGCTACCTTTTCTGCCTTGAGTGTGGTGAGGAGAGTTTGTTGGGTGCCAGGGGTGCATATTTTGTATGGTGTTACAGTTCACAGCCCCACCCTCTTCTGTCTGCCTCCCAACTGGATCCCAAATGAGTCTTGGTCATCTCCTTCCATTGACCTGGTCAGCGCCAGGGTGGTTGGGTATTTGTACTCACAGTTCTGGCATTCGGTGAAATCACTGAGATCAATGTCACATGATTTGGACTTTTTCAACTGTGAATTAAACACCAGTTAGCTTTGCAGAGGAAATGTAGCAGGCCCACCCACCTCCTCACCTCCTCTTCTCTTCTTCTCCTCCTCCCCTGTCCTCTTTCCCTTCTTCCCATCCTATTTGTTGGCCTTCTTTTTGGCAGAACTCATCCTTCACCCTCCCTGCTGCCTGAGTCATTTTCCTATCCTGCTGCTGCGCTTTTGGGGCCAGAAGGGCTGTTGCTTCCCCTAGTTTCTGGACTCCTGAAGGCTGATGTCTTCTGAAGGCTGATGTTGTCTCCATCCCAAGTCTCCTCCAGCATTAGGCCATATCTGAAGAAAGGGCTTCTTCCTGTCTTACCCACAATGACATAGACTTCTGGGTAGTGCCCTCCCCTTCCCAGGACTTACATTCTTCTGCATGTTAACTGTGAGCAGTTTAGGAATGACGGCATCCAAAGGCAGAGGGACAGGGAGAGGCAAAGAACCTGTGAGCCTGGGAAAGGTAAGTGTGGAGAGCCATGTTATTCTTGCATTTCTGGATTTTGCTCAAACATTAGAGATAACCCATCTATTGATGATATATCTGCAATGATGTCCTGCTGCTTAAATTGTGCAACCACCTGAGCCCTTTCACCTTAAGTTTTAGACATTAAGAAGGATGCAAGGATACCTGGGAAAATTACCAAAGCCAGACACCTGACCCAACAATTCCACATGGAGGGATTTATCCTTCAGATACCATGTACTCTGGTGATAAGACTTGTCTGGGACCTTACTAATTGGAGTTGATTACAAAAGGTAATTGGAAAAAATGAGTATTCTTTGACAAGGGATTGGTTAAATAAATGATAGTGCATTGTCATAATGGAGTACTAGGCAGATTTAAACTAAGAAGAAACTGTATACTGATGCAACAGATTCCAGACAATTTTTTGTGTGAAACAATTGGAGTAGAGACAGGTGTATATAATATCCACTCAATTTCTGTATATACATGCAAATTTGTTGTACATGCACATAATATCTGAAAGCCAACAAAAGGGACTGGATTCATTGGTTACTTCCAGGAAGAATAATTAGCCAGCTGGTGTACATGGGTAGAATAGAAACTCACTATATGGCTTTTTATATCTTTTGAATTTTGATCCAGGTGAATGTGTTGCTTATGCAAAAACATACATAAATAAGTAAAACCAAGTATAAAAGTTTGCTTAGCAGGTAGAATGCAGGCAGAGTGAGGGAAGGCTGTTTTCAAACACAGCAGACAGTTCTCAAGCAGAGACCCGTCTCTGGTCTTCTGTTTACTGATTCTTCAAACCACTGGGTTGACTGAGCTTATCTCTGAAGGTACCTTTTGTGTACCATTGGGGACATTCTGGCACATCGGCCAGTTGATCCAGAAAATGAGAAAAATGATCTCACGTACGTCTTCTCCAAGCGAAGTTTCACTTCCTTGACCTTGATGTCCTTGTCCTGAACTTGGAGGTTGGTACATTGAGTGTCATTTGTGGAAATTCCAATGTCCAAAGCCACATCCCCATTCACTTGAAATCCAAGTAGGTTGATTACAGGTCCTGCCAGGCTGTGGAAAGTAAGAAACAGGTGAAACCAGATCTGGCCATAAGATATTGCTTAGCCAAAGCCAAAAGCATTTTGAGAGTCGGCCTCATGTATTTGTCCAAGTTACTGGAGAGAGGGAAAGTTTGGTGCTTTCTAATGAACATGCCCCTGTACACAAGTTGTCTGTGCCCTGTACACAGGATTCAGAGCCTGGCTCATGGGAGGCATTCCATAAACATTAAAAAAATAACTGCCCAGACTAGGCCTCAGGAAGTCTTTTGTTGGTGGCACCAGGCCGACTTGTAACTAGATGCCCATTACAGGTTCACTTTTGTACCCAACACCCCCAGCTGTCTGTTATGTGGAAAACCAACTATTTACTAGAGGCTGGTCTTGTTAACGTCGGATGGTCTGGAGAAGACTGGATCTTTTTGATGCTGCTAATTGTAGTGGTCACAAACATGGTGTATAGAGGCAGAATGCCTGGGTTCAAATCCTATCACTACCATATTTCAGCTGTGTGACTTTGAGCAACGTTTATGACTGTTTTGCTAGTCTCTACTGGTTTCCTAGTCTCGAGACAAGACTGCTTTCCTGATAAGGTTGTCAAGAGGCTTCACGGAGTTCAGATCACCTCAGTTAAGTGCCTGGGTGGAGCTCGGTCGGTGAGAGATATAAGTACTGTGTATGTTAGTTCAAGAAATCTTCTCCTCACTATGGATTCCTTCCCCTCTCATGTCTTCCTGTGTGCCTTGGGTCTGTACTGTTGACCTGTTCCTCCCTGACATGCGACTGTCACTGAGGGCACCATTAGTCCTCCCTCTGTGTCCAGCATAGTGTCTGGTACAGAGCAGTGTTTATTAACTACTTGTTAGGTGGATGAATGAATGTATGCATGCATGCATGCTTCAATTTGTAGCTTCCTGAGGGCAATTAATAATCCTGTCTCCCCCAACTGCTTAGGACAGTATAAGGAGTGGGCTGATTCTCTTTGGAGAGTCCAGATTATTTGGAAGGTACATTTCCTATAATACTGGTGCTGTCAGTACAAGATGCATTCTATGGTTTCTCTCTCCATTGGCCTTCTGTATAAATGTGAATATTTCATATGGAAATCTGGATTTCTGGCTTTACACTATTCGAGGATGGAGCTCTATGGAGTTATTGTCCTGCCTTGCTCATTTGTGAAGGAGGAGAGGGGAAGTTGTGCCTGGTGCCTAATTTGCCCCATCTTCAGACATCCTGCCTTACTCTGTGTTGTCACTGCCTGGCCCTTGGACACTGGATATTAATGGCCTGGTCCAGGTGAATTCAGTTGACTGATATGGAGACAGGCTTACCCTTTTCCACCTATTAAGGCAGTAGTTGAGGCTTTGACGAGGATCTTCTGAGGATCTGCCATGGTCAACATCAGGTTCTCCACAGTTGCATTTTGAACCTCTAATCTGTAAAGTGACATTTAGGGTCAGTCCTGGGCTCAAGGAATCAGGTTGGGCAGCAGGAGCAATGCCTTTGAAGTAGCCATTTAACAACCTACCACTCCATCTATTCCCTGGACTCCCTAGTTCCCTTACCCGCCCAGTTTCTTAAGCTCGAAAAATCTTGTTCCTGTTTCTCCCCAAAGGGTAGAATTTTAGCACAGAGCTGGCATATTGCTTTGTGAAAACATGGTCGTTCCTATCCATGGAATTGTGGGAGGTTGAACTTCAGCATCCCCAAACAGCAACTTTCTCTTATTCCATGCCTTAGGGTCAAGGAATCACTTACCCTATCAAGAGATCTTTCACTTTAATATTTCCCAGCCCACCAATGAGCGCATCCACGGTGTCAGTTGGTAGTGCACTCTTTAGTAAGCCTGTGGTGGATTCTTTGTTGACCACAGCATTCAAAGGCTGGAGGAGATTTGAGACAGGATTTGCCTGTGGAGGAATGGGTAGTATACTGCCCAGGATTCCTTGGCCCACGGGTAGCAGGTTAGTAACACTAGTGGCTTCTGAGAGCAATGGCAACGGGAGGTTTGAGGACTTGATGTTAATCCCCTTGCCCAAGACTTCACCGAGGCCACCACCGCTGAGGATATCAAGTGGGGAAATGTCGCTTAATAGAGACAGCACATCCAAGTTGGACACTGTGTCCAGTACTTTCCCAACCACACCAGCCAGATCCATCTCTGCACACATCAGCATCTTCTTGATCTGTGGGGGCAGGTTGGCGTTCAGATCTGAAAAGGAACAAGAGACATGTTCCTACTGTTTGCTGCTCAGCTGGTCCAGGCAGAGGAACCTTCCTAGCTGGAGAGCCAGCACTGTGGAATTGTGGAGCTCACAGGCAGTATATATTGTACTTCCCCGAAATGCCGATCCCTACTTCTGTCCACTCCGAAAACAGCCTACTGTTACAGAAGTATACCTGTTTCCTGTTAAGAGTTAATGTTTATTAGCACCTCCCTGAGGCCAGCCTGATTTTGATATGTTACTCTAGTGTGACTTGGACATGGAATAAAAGGACCTTGTTTAGCTTTTGAACCCAATAGCCTAGAATATAATATAGTCTAGTCTCTGCCCCTTGAAGGTTGAGTCTTAGTCTTAGCACCCGTCTGGGGGTGCATGATAGAACCTGTGGCATGGAACACTGGATGGAGGATGAAATGAATGATTGCTATTTTAAGTGCTGAGTAGGGCAAGGAGGCCGCTGGGGGAAGTGGTGGTGAAGCTGACAGATCTTGCCTTCCCTGTTCTCCATCTGTGTGATTCAGTGTGAGTCCCTTCCTTTCTCTAGGCCTCATTTTCCCCCTTGCAGGTCATTGGGAGGTCCTATCACCTTTGATAACCTGCCTCTACTAGAACTGCTGCATCAGCCCTCATGCTCCTGCAGCATTGTTATTAACAGGGTGGAGGAGGTGCTAACCATGGTTTTGCCTCTACACTGAAGAGAAGCAAGTCAGGGAGAAGCAGTATCCCAGGAGATGGCGGGGAAGGGAAGGAGAGTCAAGAGCCAAGTAGCAGAGTGGTGAAGTCACAAGGTCCTCTCTGTATCATGTTGCTCTTGATGGCCTGAGGAGGGAACTCAGGTGAAGAGCTATCACATGTGGATGGTGGTCAACATTGGCTGCCTCAGCAAGAAGCGACTGGGATTGAGGGACAATATTCCTGGCCCAGCAGAGTAGCGAGATGAAGAAGTCTGCTAGTACCAGCCCCTGTTGAGCTCCTGGGCCATGGCTTTTGGAGCCGTGCTGCTGCTTCCTGTGCCTAGGGCTCTGTACTCTGGAGAGCCATTGCCTGTGTAGAGTGATGTGGATGTACCCCCACCCCCGGTTTATGCCCTGGAGAATCTCCTGCACATGTGAAGCTGGAAACCTGCACAAGAGTGTTTAGTCGGCATTGCTCGGAATATCACACAACTGGACAAAAATAAAATGGGTAGATGTGCAAATCATGGAGGATTCATCAGGTAGAATATCACAGTGAAAATGAATGGACAAAAGCTTCTCATTACAACATGGATGAAACGTTAAGTATGAGACAATATAAGCAGGCCACCTTTTGGGAAACTATAACATGTAGTACAAAGTTTTATATTGAGAACCACATGTTATAAAATATAAAGAATGGTAAGGGAAAAATAATCAGGCCTCAGGCCTCTGGAGGGGAGGGAGGGAGGAGGAGGGAGGAATATGTAGGAGGCACAGCGTCTTCAGCCCTGTAGCTGGGTATTATTTTTTAATCTACATGTTGGGTACAAAGGTTTTTGCTCTATATATCTTTTCAGTTTTTGTTTGTCTGACAGTGAAATTCACCACCACCACAACCATCACCAAGTCACTAATTGATGGGACAGCTGTTCTTTTGTACCACTGTCTGACCTTTTCTGTATATTTGAAGTATTTTTGTAATAAGGTAGGATGGTTAGAAGAATGGAACACATGCTCCCTAAGAGGTAAAGCAGGGGTGGATGAGCTGTGGTCCTGAGTACTGTAGTCACTAGGCAGGCACTGGATTCCCCTCTATTACCCTCTGCCATCTTGTCCTGTCATCCTGGAAGGCTGACCTAGGCTGTGGCTCTGAGGACTTTTCTGCTGGCCTTTGTTGCTGATGAATCCTATTCCCTTTTGTACCCCAAAAGGAGTCATTTCTTTGCCAGGTCTTGTAATTCCTGACTCCTCTGCTCTCAGGCTCTGGGAAATTGGTGGAGGACAGAATTCCACATCTCCTTGAGGAGGAAGCTGGACTCAGGGAATGAAAAGGGAGCTTGGGGAATGTGAATCTGGTCAAGGAGTGGTTTGGAGGTGGACCCAGATTTTTAAATTTCTGGCTCCTGGTCCACCAGGTTGCTTTAAGCACCCATGGGTATCTGGGATTAGCTTAGGGGTTCAGCAGTGAGAAGCTGTGAGATCCTCTGGCATAGTATCCAGGTGATAAAGATTCACATAAAAGGTAGGTAACCAGAGAGATTGTTGGATCCAAGAGCTCCCTTCTCCAGGGTTGCTTTGACCAGTCCTACCCAATGTATGGACTGTGGACAAGCAGGCTCAGCATCATCTTGGATCTTATTAAAAACCAAATTCTCAAGCCCACTGCAGTGCTGCTGTACCAGAATGCCTGGGAGTGGGGCCGAGACAACTGTTTTGTTAACAAGCTCTTGAAGTGATTCCAATACTACCTCTTTGAGAACCACTAGTTCAGAAGGCATAACTAGCCTTTGGGCTGGGAAATGAGAAGCGTGTGTGAGGGGGTGGAAAGTAAAACATGTGCAGGCAAAACAATTCTTACTTACAGTCATAGAGTTTGCTGTTAGATACGGGGTTCTTCTCAGTGGGAGGAGTCGCCATTAGAAGTTTTGAAAGTGGAGAGTATTTTCGAACTGGGGCACGTCTTAAAACCTCTGTGGATGGTAAAGAGGGTAGTACGACAGGACATTTTCCAAGTGATGTTGGAGGAGATGCCAGCAGGTCAAGTGCTTCTGCCTGGATAGCCAATGTGATGGCTAGGGCCCAGAGGATTAGCATCTTGGTGGCCAATATCTGCAAAAGAGGGCTTTGTCAGACACCACTTTTCGAATGGACCAATATGTTCATATTGAGAATACAAACAAGATTCTAGCTCTTGTAGGAGGGTGCCATTCACATTGTACATATTCTGGTCTGCATAGTGTATTCATGAAACAACGTTCCAGGACATGGCAGTCAATGTCTTGAGGAAGGGCCTCTTGTTTCACTTTTTTTTCACCTTTGCATCAAAATGTCTGTGGACTGGTGACACTCTTTGAGTGTAGGCCAAGCCCTTAATTGTAACCCTTGCCTGTAGGGTCTCATCCTCCTACCAGTCTCCCTGACCCAAACATCCTTGTAGTGGTCTGAGTCACCATCTGGGGAATTTGAATTTTGAAATAATCCAGCTATAAATGTTATTTCTACATTGGTCAAGGGCTCACTGCTTTCATGTTCTTGTTGGTGTGAGCTTACCATGAGCTGGTCCCTTTGTGGTGTATAAACATATATCAGTTGCTTTAAACTCTGCACAACCCTGAGAGGAAAGGCCTGTGTCCTCATTATTCAGATGGTGAAACTTGTGGTACAGAGCGGGCAGTTATGCTCATCTGTACCCATTCATCAGCACCCAGCTGGTAGTTTTGCCTGGTCAGGACTAAACCACCCCATCAACCAGTCTCAGGCTTGGCATCCTCCATCTCTTTGATCATTGGGCTCTCTTGTCATGTAAACTCAGTGCGCAGAAGCCTCCCTGTGAGTATGACCATCTCAGGGCTACTCTGTCCTTTTAAGGTCCATTCTCAGGTTCTGGGAGAGCACTGGCATGGTCCGATGGTGGCAATGGTCATTTCACACTATTGTATTAGTATTTGGCACAAAGCGGGCTTCCTGCACATGGAGTAGATGATTGAGTTAACCAGGCCATCCACCTTCTGTGGTGCCTTCTGTGTGCAGGGCACTGGGTATTCCTTCTGACCACAAGTCATATGGACTCTTCCTCTTGGTTGGGGTTGTGCTCAACACTATAGCTGATATGATTGTGTAGATTATATAAGTCTCAACTCTAGTTCTGTGGGTTGGGATATGTCCATATATAGCTACTTATTGAGTACTGATCAATGTTCGTACTAGTTAGTGTGCTGACATCTGCAACATCTTATATAATCTTTCCAGCAAGCAGAACCAGGCACTAGATAGTATTATTAGCCCTCTTTCCAGCTGAGGAGCTCCGTCCCAGCAAGAAGGCAGAAAGCTGGGTTCACACCCAGGCAGGAAAACCCCATTTGACTCTGAGCTCAGCTATGTAACTCAGTGGAGATCACTTTTTTCAGCTGTCAGGTTCCTCTTTTACCGTGATTCTTTAAGGCTTTTTGTCTCTAATATTAGTTTTGGGTAACATGGAGGCTTGTGTCTTAGGGCATTTTCCCTCAGTGAAGCAAGTAGACTCTGGAGTTCCTCTCTGTATTTCTTATCCAGACAAATTTTATAAAATCATGCTTGTCTACCTTTGTTTTCACTGTGGGTTGGTAGGAATTGCCCAGATTAAGGTGCCTGCCATTTACCAACACCATCAGAAGAACCACTGTTGCAGAAATATTTTGAAAGACATACTCAGAAGCCAATGACAGATCTTCACATTGTATGAATTAGGTGTTATGAAAAGCAAAAAATCACATTTTCCCCTCATCTGTGAGAAACTGGCATTTAGTGTCTCAGGTGACATTAAGTGTCCTGTGAGGAAAAAATAATAAACTTCTGTGCCCGTGACTGAGTTGATGGCAATATTGTCAGACATTGTCTTGAGTGAGACCCTTTAATAATCCCAGTAACAGATCCCCATTTTCTGAAAGCATTTGAATAACTGACATCTGTAATACCTATCATGTTATAGGCAGAGTGCTGTGTGTTTCAGCAGGGATGGGCCATGGCTAACGAGGTTCTAAATACGAAACCCTAGTTATCTTTTGATGAACTGTCCTATGCTCGTTTCTACCTCTAAAATTCGACTTGGTTTTTTGTGAATTTGATTCAGAGAGTTCTTACCTCTCGCCTTGCGGATCAGTCGGTGTTGATGGGCGAATGTTTTCGGAAACTGCCTCTCCTCCTGCTCTTGCCTCAGAACTGTCAGAGGGAAAGCTGCACCCACTTTTATAGACCAGTGTCTCCTGGGAAAGTCATCAGACATGAAGGGATGTAATTCAAGTATGCTGATAAGGGTGGTGTGGTACGGGCTGATTTCCAAGATCAGCACCTGCTAATGGGTATGACATTTGTCAGTGTCTTTTTGAGAGATAGTCAGGGTTCTTGGGACTTTTCCAGAGGTGGGAAGACAAGCCAGGTATATGTCTTTTCCATATTTTAAACCTTTACAGCCCTGTTATTTTTGAGCCATATGGGTGCTGGGTGAATGGCAGAGCAGAGGGGTCTTTAAGTCTACAGGTGCCAACCCTTTGAGATACCTGTAAGGTGCCAGTGCTGTGCCTTAGCAACGAGTGACCAACACTAGGTTGGGGATATGAGGGAGAGGGCATATGTTCCCTTTGGACAGAGTATGTAGGGATGGCCAAGTAACATTTTATATTAGATGTGATATGAAGTATCTAAACATGGAAAGGTTTGGGAATCAAGTGATGGATGCAGGTGGATTGGAAAGTACAAAGTGTTTAAAATGGGTGAGAGAATGAATGCAGACCTGGGGAATTTTAAGGTTGGTTGCTACATAGTTTGCTCAGACCCTTTTCCATTTCCAGATTGCCTCTGGAATGAGACATGAATGGTTTCAGATGTCTGCTGTCCTTTTCATTTGTATTTTAGGAATTTCATTCTCTAGGCCAGGCTTCCTCTCACCTGTTACTTATTTAATGGTTCCCAGGACCTCAAGCTTTGCCCTGTTGGAGAAGAGGGCCCTTCCCAAGTCATTTGTTCAGTTCCTACCACTTGAAGTTTTATGATTTTGTACATCCTGTTATGATCTAGTTGTATAGTGTTATCATAGCTTTACAAAGCAAGAGTCTGGGAGGGGGAGATGATTTTGACAGAGTATTGTTCATATCTCTTTCTGTTCACTTGAAGTGGGGAGGATTGGGCTGGGTTTCTGCCTTCAAGCAGGCTCAGCATGTTTGCTGTCTGGCCCTCTCCAACCCCACTGCAATTCTCATACTGTGAACCTCAAGTACAGTTCTTGTTGCCAAAGGCCCCATTTTGGGCTTTGCTGAAATGTCAAATGCATAGAACAAATGACCAGTGACCTTTTCTCAGAGGGAAGAACCAAGAGTTTTACACATAATGATAAGTAGAAGACAGAACCCAACTGTCTTGGGTTTTATTTTTTTTGGACATTTGAGGAAAATTGAGTCATCATTTAGGCGAAATTTGTGACACCCGTTAGTGGGTGTGGCCCTTCAGTGCTGCTAATGGTTTCTCTGAACCCAAAGAATGAACCTAACTCCAGAAGTAGCGAAGGGGCATGTCGGAATATAGCCTTTGATGGCCCTTTGGGCTTTCCGGGTTCTTTGTTTCTGTTCCTTCAACTTTAGGAGGTGGGGCAGCCATTGAATTCTGCTAATCCAGGATCCACTTGAAGTAGTTGAAGAGAGGGTGGTTTAGCAGGCTGACCACTAGGGTTCATTGTTTTCAAGCCCTAAGTGATTTGACCTGCTGACTCTTGAAAAAGAGAGCTCTTTGAAGGCTGGCCAAGGCTTGGCTAGGATCACAGTTGCAGGTGATAAGGCAGGCACCAATTTTTAATGGCCTCTGTATGAAGGTGTCACAATAAGGTGCACCTGAACTGTGGTTATCCTGGTGATAGAGTCATCAGGATTTTGACCTTTCATAGGTGTTTTTTCAGTGATGTACACATATGTGAATACACATTCATACTTTTATCTTGTGTATATGCTTGTCTGTGTCTGTCTAGTTTCCTGTAGCCTAGTAGTCATGTCCAGCACTCTTGCCTGAGTTGCCTTTCCTTGTGTAATCAATCTTTGTCAGTAATGGGAGTTCACAGGGTCCTCCTGCTGGGAATTTTGTCCCTGAATACTCTGGTGTTGCATGTAAAATTTGGTTTTTTATTTCTTAGGCTCCATATCTTTCATAAGGTTTTCAATGAGCCTTGTATTTTATTGAAAGTGAAGAATCAGTATTTTAGTAGGAGGAATAGTTTCTGAGCACAAATTTTGGGGCCAAACAGACCTGGCTGTGAATCCTGATTCAGTGTGTGGTCTTGGGACATTACCCAATTTTTTCGTGGCTTAGTTTCCTGAAGGTGGGGATAATATTGTGCCTATCCTAGGGTTGCCATGACAGTTAAATGAGATGAAATGTGTTAAACAATTAGCATATGTGCTTGGCATATGTGAGTATACCATAATTTACTGTCATCATCATCATCATCATCATCACTTTTGCATGAGGTGTTTCCAGCTGTTTTCCACCTTTCTCAGAGTTTATACCAATTCACTATCAATGTTGTGTACCTAGATTTTGGCAGCTATTTACACCTTGTTTACAACAGGAAAATACAGATTTTCTGTTGTGTCTTTACCAAAAAACCAAACAAACCTCCAAACTCCCCAAAATGGATTCTTTATAATGCTTTTACCAGAATGAAGGCAGCTATAGGGACATTTTTTTTTTTTTTTTTAGGTGAGGCAAACCTTGGTTAACCTTACAGATTGTAAGGATCTTGTCAGCTTACAATCCCTTACTTTTTTATTTTTTATGCCTACAGTATCTGATCTTCCTAGGTGGTCTCCCATTCAAGTACTAACCAGGCCTGACGCTGCTTAGCTTCCAAGATCAGATGGGATTGGGGTTGTTCAGGGTAGCATGGCTGTAGACTGGAATAGAGTTTTGTTGACACATTCTACTACAAATATACATGTGTTATACCTTATCATAAATGCATAAGAGGTTTCAGCAGGCTAAGTATTTATTTTAAGACATGTTTGCAGATGTCTCTGTTTGGGCTCTGTTCCTTTTCCACCCAATTTCCCCACAGATGTCAGTGTCCAGTGTTAGGCTTATGGTCTCTATACATCAAAGTGGAGTACATCTTTGCCAAGAGGAGCTTTCATTCGTTCCCAGAGGGAAAGTGCCTGATGGGCATTTCGTTTTCGCTGCTTTCCCTCTGAGCACCTTCTGCTACTTTGCTGTCTACTGATTATACAGTACTGCTATTGGGCATCCCCTTCTGCAAGTGCAACAAATTGGCTCCATATCTGTCTTCAGGTGTGACTATGGTGGCATTTTGATTCAGCCAGACTGAGATTCACATGGAGGAGATAGTGTTTTGCCTGAGATGGAGAGAAGGGTCATGTCAATGAATTCACATTGAAAGTTGAGTCATAATGTTGTGGCCACAATTACCAAACTCTCCTGCTTGTGAGTACTCAGAAAATGCTTTTCACCCTTACAATAACCCATTATTGTTGTCATTAGCAGCAGCTCACCAGCATCACCTGCACCCACATTTGAAGATGAAGAAACTGTGGCTCAGAGGATGCACCTCTATAAACATGACAGGGCTTGGATTCTAGCCCAGATGTGCTTGAAACTAGTACCTTGACTGGACATGCCATTTGTCTTCTTTCCCCCTGATATTCTCAAGGGCTAGGGCATGTACATCTTTGTCTCCACCCAGGGTGCTATAAATGTTGTACAAGAGAATGAATGCGTGAATGAATGGGCCAGCTTCTCTGAATCTGTTTCTTTCTTTGTCACATAGGCTAACAGCTCCTTGCCTGCTTCTCTTACATGGGGGTTATGAGAATCAGATAAGACAATGGCTCTGAGTGTGTGAAGTGACAGCCAGCCATACATAAGGCAGGGAGTTTTCTCCATCTTCAGTCCTGATTTCCACCCATTTTGAAAATGGTATTGGGCAGTGACATGGGCTCTCTTGGGGCAGTTGGTTTGGATACCTCTGGGATTAATCCTCTGACTTCCCAGGATAAAACAGACACTGGATTTTCCCCACCCACTACCCAGGCTATGCAAATCGTTAGTTTTGTAGCTCTGGTGTAATCTCTTTTCTCTTAATAACGTATGATATAATTGACATCACATCACTCTCCTAACACTTACCAGTTATTCACCATTGCACTGAGAATAACACATTTATTTTTTGCCTTGGCTCTGGAGGCCCCTGTGTGATTAGACTCTTGCCTGTCTCTCTATCCTCATTACCCAATACTTCTTGCTAATCTCTTTAGCTGCACTGGCTTTCTTTTAGTATCTTGGATATATTTACCTTGCTCCCCTCTCAGGACCTTTGCACATTCTGTTCTCATTGCCTGGGTCCTTTTCCTCCACATTTTGCCTAACTTACTGCAGGTCTCAGCTCAAATATCACCCCTAAAAGCCTTCCCTGGCACTTCATCTAACTCAGGTTGTGTTAGTTTATTATTTAGGGACCTCCCGGTAGGGTTTTTTTTTGTGTGTGTGGGGTGGGGGCGCTTCCTTGGAATTGTAGTTGTTTGTGTATCCTTTTGTTGGCAGATTTGTTTAATGTCATCTCCCTCATAAGCTTCATTGAGGGCAGAATCCATTCTTTGTGTTTGGCTTTGTGTTTGCTCATAGGGTACAGAGTATATGCTAGATATATATTTATTGAATAAATGAGAACATTTACTCCTAATGATAAAAGTCAACTGTATTCACCATAAAAAGTTTTGAAAAGATATTAA
Organism: Macroglossus sobrinus; assembly: GCA_004027375.1. Classification (NCBI taxonomy): domain Eukaryota; kingdom Metazoa; phylum Chordata; class Mammalia; order Chiroptera; family Pteropodidae; genus Macroglossus; species Macroglossus sobrinus. Next base: position 90,783 of record PVKZ01000915.1, on the reverse strand, counting down.
GAAAATAAAAATCGTGTCATCTGCAATCCTATATCTGTGATTTGACAATCATAGCCAGCATTTTGAGTTAATTTATTTTATGTAATATTTAAGTCTGGGATCATATTTTAAATAATCTTATAATGTGAATTTGCTTATAAGACCAAATGCTCTTTTAAAATGTGATTTTAATGGCTGTGTGATATTTCTTATTAAGAATTTATTGTAAAAAAATTCTTTATTGTTGGACATTTCAGTTCCCAAATTTTTACCATATAACCAATAATGTGGTAATCAGTCTTGCCATATAACCAATAATGTGGTAATCATCTTTGTCTTCATGTCCCATTGCTTCTTAGGAAATTCTCAGAAGGGTAATTTATTATATACATTTTCAAAGAATATGACTATTTCAAGATTCATGATCCGTGTGAGATCTGGATTGTTCTTGCCAACCTTGAGCATTTGGAGCTCTTGTAGAGGAAAGTGAGTGTCAATTAGTGAAATATCTGAATTATAAATTTACTCTGGAAAGAAGAGCAGTTTGACTCCGTGCAATATCTCAAAGTAGGTCTTGTTTGTTTTAAGGCATTACCTAGAAGAATGCTCTGCTCTAATAAACAGATAAGAGTTATTTCTCCTTAGAATATATCTTTGTGCAGATGGGAAATCTGAAGTCCTTGGCCCCTGCCTCTCTTCTTGTTTCTAGCAGTGTTGTGTCCTCAGATGTGAATTGGGCCTGGAATAGTGATGAGTTTGATCATCCATTACCTTTCCTTCCTTCCTTCTTTCCTTCCTTCCTTTCTTCCTTCCTTCCTTCCTTCCTTCCTTCCTTCCTTCCTTCCTTCCTTCCTTCCGCCCACCCACCCACCTATTCATCCATTCATTTATGTATTCCTCAGATAATACCCTGTTAAGGGTACTCTCTATATGCCATCAAGTACCAGGAATGTTGTCAAGAAGCCATGGTCTCTTCCCTCTTAACTTGTAGTCAGAGAGACCATTAGGCGAGTAAACCATCTGTTCAATAAAATAATAAGCTGCGCTAAGTGTTTTGAGAGAAACAAAGGGTTAAGATGTGAGTAATGGAGGACCTCTTAGATGAGGTAATTTCCAAGTTTACTTAAGGATAAGAGGAGACTCTCCATATGGGGACAGGGGAAGAGGGAAAGGCTCGTTCATGCCTGCTGCCTGCAGTAGGGAAGAACTGTGGTGTGAGCAACTGAGCAAGCCAGTGTGATTGAGCAGTGAGTGGGAGAGAGAGAGACGGGGCGAGGGTGGAGGGGAAAGTAGGCTGGAGGCCCAGACCTGGGTAAAGTTAGGTAGCCTGTGGGCTGTGGTAAGGGCTGTGGTAAAGACTGTGAATTTTCTTCTGAGCTGGATGGGAAGCCATTGAAGGGTGTTAACCAGTAAGTGACGATTCGGTTTATGTTTTGAAAAGCCCATTCTGGCTACTGTGTAGAGTTTAGATTGGAGAGGCAGAGTAGAAACAAAAAGACTTGCTGGTGGGTTTGCTAGCGATTTAGAATGTAGGATGACAGGATCAGTCTAGGTGTTGGACTAGGTATGGAGGAATCAGAGACATCTCATGTTTTTGGCCTGGGCCACTAGGGGGTGGTAGTACCTTTTTGAGGGTGCAGAAAAATGAGAACTGTTTATGTTCTCTCCTCTAGGCCTCTCTCTTTCTTCTAATGAATTCTCCCCTATTCTTTAGGTTATCATCCCAGCTGTCAAAATGCATCTGTCCTGTGTTCACTTCCCTCAGCACTCTGCTCCTTGATTCTTGATGGCTAACACACTGTGTGACTTGATGCTTTAACTCCATGGAGCACAGAGCTTCCTCAAAGGTGCTCACTTTGGGGTTAGAAGGTGGAACTAGAAGGGACAGAACTCCAGTCCTTAGCCTCGTTGTAACCAGAGCAGCTTTCTTGTCATCTGTTTTAAGTATCAGGTTTGTTTGTAAGCTTTTATTTGAAGAAGTGGATTTTAGTTCCTACTACAGACAGGGACTGTGCACCAGAGCCTGAAGGTCCCTCTGTGGTTTGGGCTGCATGATGGGGAACTGGCCTCCAGAAAGGCCTTGTGCACAACTCTAGTTTCCAGAGTCCAGCTGGGGTTACTTGGGGAGCCAATCGGAGTTAACTTCCAAGACAATGCTCAAACCTCTGCCAGACCTACCCATGCTGCTGGAATCCATATGTTCCTGCACCTTTTTTCCCAACAGAATGGGAGTTTCTAGAGTGTTCAGGGACCTGGTCATCTCTATACCAGTATCACCCAGCACAGGGCCAGGTGCAAAGCAGCTAGTGACATATATTGACGGAATAGATGAGTGATAGTGAATGAGGGAGTGAGTGATCAGGCAGCCATGTAAGGAATGTGCAGATTGTGCACTGCCCAACTTCAGGTGGTGTCATTCATGTCAAATACAGTATGAGTGGTATACTCTGGAGTTGTGTGATATCTAATCTGCACAACAGTGAATCACTGAGTGAGGCAATGAGCCTACCCACCCTATTTCCCTTTGCCTGTACGGGTCTGGTTGTGAGACAGCTTCTGGGGCCGTGCCCTGACTTTGCTCTTTTTGGCATTCAGTTATTGAGGGGCCTCTGCCTTCCCTGGACCCATCTTGCCAGGACTAGTGTTATCTTTTTTTCAGCAGCCCCTGCCCCTATATCATCTGTAGGAGTAGGGCTGGGTGAAGTCAGTGGTCTGAACGATTTCTTGTGTTTATGAGGGGAACCCTCACTTCCAGCTCGTGGGGAGAAAACTATCTTTCTATCCATTTTACAGACAGAGACAACAGGCTGTGGAAAGGGCAGTGGCTTGCCAGAGGTGAGCACGAGGTTCGGTTTGAGTCTCTCTCTATGCCTTGCTCTGAAGTCTCTTTCTAAGCTGTTTTTTAAGAGTGGAATCTTTTTAAGATGGGAAACAAAGAAATGAAGGGCATCCCTAGGCTCTTCCCTTCCCACTGACCCCTCATCAGCCTCTTCTCAGGTTCACCCCACAGAAGGTAGGAAAGAAGGCCGAGGAGGCAGGGCAGCTCCAGGGGCAGATTCAGAGCTGGCAACCCCGCCGCAGCCCTTCATGTTTCCTCTGCTGGTTTCCTTTTCCCTCTTGTCTCTGGTTGCATTTAGACAGCCTAGGATTGGCTGTGATTCCTACCCTCTGGCCATTCACAGATAGCAGGTGTTAGAGGCAACCCCAGTCAGATGAACCCCAGTTGGAATCCTGACTCTGCTGCCCTGGGCAAGTTTCTCTGCCTCTCTTAGCCTTAGTTCCCTTGTTTGTAAAATGGGAACTAATTGTGAAAATTGGCTGTGTAAAGCATTGAAGTTCTCAGTGAGCCTAGCGTCTGGCTTCCTGAGAGATTCAGGTAGCCCCTTGTAGCCTCAGTTATATCATCTGTAAATGGAGCATCACACCCAGGAAGGCTGTGAAGAGACGGTGAGATAAGGGAGGTGAAGGGCTTGCCACATGGAGTGCTTCCTCCACCCAGGCCTTAGCCTCTGCCTCAGCAGAATGTGGACAAGGCATCTCTAGAGTTCTAAGGCTATCTTAGCTCTGACCTCCCATGTGAGTCTCTAAAACTTCTTTTCCTAGCATTTACCTTAGAGGGCTCCATTTGGGGCCTGGTCAAAGGAGATGCCCTTGACATTGGGCAACCAGAGGTCTTGTTCTCTGAGCAGCTCTGTGAGAGGGTTGGACAGGGGAGCTCAGTGTCCTGGTGGGCAGAGGTGTCTGTGGGTGCAGGGCAGGGGCATATGGGGCAAGGCCACCTGACAACTGGCTGCTCCACTGCCCAGAATAAGCAAGGGACTGGGTGGGTCCTCCACTTCCCTTTCTCAGGGAGCGCTCTCTCCATCCCGCTTCAAGCACTCTCACTCCAGAAAGCCAGGTCTCTACAAATGTCCATTCTTTTACTGAAAACCTATATTCAGGGGATTTCTTCTTAAATATATTCAGTAACTATGAACACCTTAAAAGATACTCTTCTTGGTACCATTTTAAGGAATGTTCACTATGTCGAAGTCTTCTTATGAATGTATTAATGAATTTTATTATTCTTGTTAGAGGAAAATGGCTAAAAATGCTAGATATGTCTCAGAAAGAGATTAGAAAGTTGCTTACTTCATGCCTAGAACTTTCCCTGGCTACTAGTCAGTATAAATTTAAAAAAGTAACCTTAAAACACTAGAAATTTGGTTATATTAATAAGACACTATTCATTGAGTATAACAAAGAAGGAAAATGTTCATGAATATACTCAGTTATCAGGGATATGAAAAATAATCCTTAAAGTGTTTTTGGTAAATTTGCAAATGTGATAAACTTGAAGAACTGGTCATTTTGCAAACTGAGTTTCAACCACCTGGCTGGTTGATTTTTGGCAAACTGAGCTTCTGAGATTCGATCTTGAGGGCCTGACCTGGGCTTCTTCTGCCTGTCCTTTACACTGACCAGCCGTCACCCCACCTCATCCATCTATCATCACTCTGGGCTCAGGGGAGGGTCTGATACCCCCTTGTTGGTCTAATGTGGTATTTAGCCCAGTTAGGTGGTCTTCCACTTGACTTCTGTTCCTTTTTAAAATCAAAACGTAGTTGCTATATAATATTATATTAGTAAAGTACATACAGTGATTTAACATTATATACTTTAATAAGTGATCACCATGATAAGTTTAGCAACTGTCTTTTACTGTATGAAAATATTGACCATATTCCCTATACTGTACCTTACATCCTGTGAATTATTTATTTTATAACTGGAAGTTTGTACCTCTTAATCCCCTTTACCTTTTTCACATATCCTGCTACCCCATCCCCTCTGGCATCCATCAGTTTGTTCTCTGTATCTATAAGTCTTTTCTGTTTTGATTTTTGTAATATTCCATGTATAAATGAAATTATCTGGTATGTCTTTCTGTATCTGACTTATTTCACTTAACATAGCCCTCTGGCAAATGGTAAGATTTTATTCTTTTTTATAAATGAGTAATATTCTGTGTGTGTGTGTGTGTGTGTGTGTGTGTGTGTGTGTGTGTGTGTACTGTATCTTCTTTATCCATTTGTCTACTGATGGACACCTAAGTTGTATACATATTTCGACTATTGTAAATAATGCTGCAGTGAATGCAGGGGTACTTATGTATTTTCGGATTAGTGTTTTTGTTTTCTTTGGATAAATACCCAGAAGTGGAATTTCTAGGTTGTATGGTGGTTCTGTTTTGAATTTTTGAGGTACTGTCCTCTAATCTTGCAGAAGCCTCGTCACCAGCCTCCAAGCTCCCCAGCCTCTGTACCCTCTCATTTCAATCATCCTTTCTCTGTGTTGGGAGTAGATAACCCTGTCTGCAGCATAGGCTTTTGTGAGTCTCTTCTCTACACATTCTCCCACCCTCAGGCTGCTGCTTGCAGGCAGTTCTCCTGTTTTTGCGATGTTCTTGATGACTTGCAGCCTCAGGTTTCTGTCGGGGCAGCATGTCTAGGCAGGTTCCAAGCCACAGCCCAAGGTCGAGGCCCGAAGTCACAGGCTGGTGGCCTGCAGTTGCCTGGAGGGCTCAAATGGAAAACTGCAATTGTTCATTAAAAATATGGAGTTTATACTTTGGAAACCTGAAAGACCTGACAACATCAAGCCAGTGTCCTCACAGGGTGGGGTTGAGGGTGACCCTGAGATAGGCCATATGCTCTCCAGTTTGCTACAGTCCCACCAGGCCAAGGATCAAGTTGCATTTTTATTGTACATCATTACAAAGGCAATGATATGTTTATCATATAGCAGAGAAATATTTTTCTATGCCTACATCTCTGTGATAGAAATATTTCTTTGTGCTCCTCTATTAAAAAGAAAGCCATATTTTACAAGAAAAACATATTGCTAAAGGGCATTTAAAGATATTCCTGTTTCATGGGCAAACACTGCCCATTTCACTCCCTTTGTTGGCTGTTGTGTTGCAACCCCAGGTCAGCATTATCCACCACAGTTTAGTGAGCAATCTGAACTTTCAGATTGGCAGTGAACTTTCATAACAGCCAAGTACAGTAATGGACTTGATCATTCCCATTTTATAGATGAAGACACTAGGGCCAAGGCAACAGATGCCCTTCCTCAAGTTGCCTAGGATTGGAGTCCAGGTGTGCCAGCCTTCAAAGTGAGCTTGAACCAACCCTCCTCAAATCACCCTGTTAATGCATCTGCCTTTTATGTAGATGGGCACCTGTTGCCTGACATGGAAGTCAGAGGGTTTAATCTCAGCTTCTGCTGCTGACTCACCATGTGATCCTGGTCAGGTCCCTCTTCCACTCTGTGCTTCAGTTTCACCATCAGTAAAAATGCTTTGAAACATGCTCAAGTGAAAAGGATTATTATGACACTTCTGGTGACGTAGGCAGTAAGCTCTTGCTAAGCAGTGCATGGCTGCCTGCCTGGCACTGAGGGAGGCACACAGTGCGCTCACCTCTGGAGTGAGATGGAATTTGCTTCACAATGTGACTTGTAGCAGGTTGTCACTCAGGACTTTCAGGGTGACCTCAGGTCATTTTGCATCTTCTATGACCAATCTGTGAGAGTCATGGGGGGGGCGGGGGTGTTGGTATAGCCTGGTAAGGCCTCTGTGGACTGCGTGTCTGTATTGGCTAGGACAGGAGTAGGCCCCAGGAGGGGTGAGGACAGCTTTGGGACAATCCTTCCCTGACCCCCAGCCCATCTACAAAACACTGGGTTCTAATTCCAGCCTCCAAGCCTTGAAGACCTGAGCAAGTTCTTTCTCTTTTCTGGGCCTTACTCTCTACAAAATGGGTGGGGGGAATTCAGTGGAAGAGCTATCTGTCTACGCTTAATACAGTGGTCCCCAATCTTTTTGGCACCAGGGTTCGGTGCTCCTATAAGAATCTAATGCCTTATAATCTGATGCAGAGCTGAGGTGGTGATGCTAGTGCTGCAAATACAGATGAAGATTTGCTGGCTCCCCCTGCCACTCAGTTCCTGCTGTGTGGCCCCCTTCATAACAGGCCACTGACGAATAACCATCTGCGTTTTAGGGTTTAAGAACCACGGACTTAACTTGTCTGAATTCAGGTTTTCTCTGATAGAAAAGCAAGCAGGTAAGAGTCAGAGAAAGCACGATGGCTGGGGACCCACCATTACTCACTCAGGGACTCTGCCCTGCTGAGCTTCTGGGAAAGAGGACATGAGCCTTCTACTCCCCTCAGTGAGAGGAGTTCAGAGTTTTATATACTTGTTGACCATTAGATTCAAGCTGGTGACTCATCTGGTGCCCACTGGAATGGGCAGCAAATAAGTTCCAGTGCTGGAGGAAGACCTGGCTGGGTCAGGCTCTCCAAAGGCTGTATACCTGCCTCTAGTGTGGAATCTTCCAGAGGGGTTTTTAAGAATGACTTGGATGGGTAAGGGGAAGATAAAGAGAGTAAAGGGGGATAAATATATGGTGATGGAAGGAAACTAGACTTTGGGTGGTGAGCACACAATGCAATATACAGATTATGTATTATAGAATTGTACACTTGAAGCTTATATAATGTATTAACCAATGTTGCTCCAATAAATTTATTGAATTAAAAAAAGGAGTGACTTGGACCATGTGGCGTTTTCCTATGGCACCCTCTCCCTGCAAGCTGATGCCCTGTGCAGGATGGGTGAGCAGTGGTGGTGTGAATTCACAGATGGGGGTGGTGAGTGGTGGCCCATCCTAGGCCTTGGCCTGGGCTTAGGTGGGGTGGACCCAACACCCTCCTCCCAAGCCTCTCTGGGCAGTGCCCTCACCTACCCAAATGTCCAGCTTTTCATTTTATTTTACCCCTATTATGTTAGGACCTGTGTGGCTTTCCCTATTCATGCTGGGGGATAGATTCTGTGGCTACATAGTTTGTCTTTATTGGAACCGCTGCCCCAATCTTAATATTCATTTATGTTGGTATTTATTTTATCAGGAGTCTGTAACTCAGTTGCCTTCAAGGCTGAGCAGGCAATGTAAGGGAATGGAGGGGGTGGCTAGGGACCGACTTAGGGACTATAGACAGACCTTATAACAATGATTGCCAGGTGGGAGGTCAGGCCAGGTGTGACCAGATCTTTGTTTTAGAGAGAATTGGTATTATGAGTTGAATTGTGGTTCCCTCCTCCCCAATTGTTGAACTTCTAATTCCCAATACCTTAGAATGTGACCTTATGTGGAAATAAAGTCATTGCAGATATAGTTGACATCATATTGGAGTAAGGTGGACCCCTAATCCAATATGACTGGTGTCTTTGTGAAAAAGGGAAATTGAACACTGAGACAGACACAAACCCAGAGAGAATGCCATGCAAAGATGAAGAATGAGAATAATAAATCTACATATATCTTTTGGACATTGTGAAGATCATTGAGGTAACTTGTGTAGATATCAGCACAGGGCCTGGCAAATAGAAAAGGTTCAAAAGAAGTTACTTATTTTAATTTTCATGTTATAGATGTAGAAACTGAGACTCAGAGAGGTTAAGTGATTTGCTCAAGATCACACAGCATGTCTGGAGCAAAACTGGATTTGAAATCAGTGCCCAGAGAGGAACTGGCTACCATGTGAAAGGAAAGTTCAGTGTTACTATGTAATGCAGCTCCAAAACCCAGAGTCCTCAGTCCAAACTGCTGTGCAAAGGTCCTCTTATGTGAGAATCCTGGCACCACCACTGTGAGTGTGCACAGCTGGCTGTATTAGCACAGGCTCCTTTGTTAACTGCTATCCAGTGTGGTTATTCTGATGTCAAGAGTCTTCATCTCTAGGTGGCTTTTTGATTTTCCACAGGATTCTCCCCATAATTAATTCCTTTCCCTTTCACAACTCAGAGATGTAGTTAGGGTAGGTTTTAAACTTTATTCTTCAGCTGGACACACCAGGCAAAGAGGCTGATAGTGGAAGAGTGTGTTCAGCTCGCTTCTGACAGGATCATGTGAAATACATGAAATACATTACTGCCAAATGCTATCCTCTTTCTGCCTGGGGCAGAGAAAGGCTCTGGGGCTAATTTCCACATTTGGGTCACTAAGCACTGGTGGGGATGTTGATGGAAGCTCAGAGATCTCCCTTTCCTTCCCAAATCTTTGGCTGGAGCCCCATGGATTTCATCTGTTTACCTCATTGATTAATAATCCCTGCTGAGAGATTTCCTAGGGAGTCTCTTTGATGAAAGGGAAGCCCTGGGAAGGACACAGAGAGATAGATACAAGACCTGGTACTGCCTCCCTCTGAGCCTCAGTTTATTTTTTCTGTGAAATGGGAATGTTAATCCCATAGTGCATAGCACTGTGCTGGGAAATGAGTAGTCCTCAGTGTTTTTTCTCACTGTTATTTTGAAGAATAAGAAAACTGGGTCATTGTCCTGGGGATTCAGGTGGGAAGCTGGGTGAGGCTTGTGTTCCCATCATTTCACCAGCTGTGTGTTACTTGATCTATCATCTGTAAGATAAAGACAATAGCAATTCCTGATAGGCAAGATGGGTTACTGAGATATCATTTGGTGTTTTTTTTTTTTTTTTGCTGCGACTGATAAGACTCAGAGAGAAGCCCAGGAATGTGATGGGGTCTGGGAGTTCTAGGTAGGGGGATTCCTGGTTCAGGGGTGCATAAATGGAAGTTGTGTTTCAGGGCTCAAATGGAAAGATGCTGGCACAGAAGACACCCTCTCTGTTATGGGAGGTGGAGACGCAAGGGGGAATGATAAAGTTGCAGAGAGTAGAAGAAGGCAATGTAGGGTACTGGTTAGGGACTGCTTGGTCATTGTCTTGTCAGAGCTTCAGTTTCCTCATTTGTCAAGTGGGGATGCCATAGGCTGTGGTGAAGGCTGGATGAGTGAAGGTCCATAAGACCCAGAGCATGGTACCTGCAGGGTGAGTGCTTGTCTTGATTTGGGTTCCCCAGAAGAATTTGAGTGCCGGTAGCTGTTTTGGGAGGTGATCCCAAGAGACACTGGTAAGGGAGTGGGAAAGTGAGGGAAGGCGACAGCCTATACAGGTGTGTTATCAAGCAAGTGACCGTGGGGGTACTTGGGGCTCAGTCTCACAGGGCTGTTGTGAGAGCCAGTGTGGAGTTGTTCCTTGCCTCTGTGGTATAAGGAAGAGGGGTTATTTATCTGTTAACCTCCAGGAAGCCCCAGAGGTTATGGGTAGTTGAAACCTGGGGGCCATGGCCATGACTGTTTGGGAGAAGTGCTCCAACTTGGCTGGGTGTGGGAGTCACTCATTTCTGACAGGATCATGTGGGCTGGGACAGAGACCCCTTCATCAGCACCAGATGCGACCCAAACCCCTTCCAAGCCCCCCTTCCAAGCTCCTCAGAAACCTCCCAACAGATCCTTGTAACACTCTAGGGAGCCAGAAGACACCTACCTCAGAGAAGATGGAGATCAGCTTTCTCATCTCTCTTGTGAGTGGGAGTTCATACCCAGATTTAATATGATCTAGGAAAATAACGCAATGTGATGTGTGGGGACGCAGACCACCAAGTGTAGCTGGGAGTCAGGGGAGCCGCAGCACAGGGCCTAGAGCTCAGCAACTACTCGGTATGTGTTAACTCACCCTGGTGTAAGTGCCTTGTGCCAGGTCTTGTTCTGGCCCCTTTGTGTCCCTCATGGCCTAGCCTGTGTCTTGTAGATAGAAGCTCCTTCCAGGCTACCTTTCCAGGCTGTGAGCTGTTATGCCTGTTTAGGTCCTTTCCCCAAAATGCTCACCTGTCCCTTCCTGCAAGACCCCTCGTGTAACTGAAGAGCTCTATGTGCTAGGCCAGATCTAGAGTCCTGAGAACATGGGCCCTATTGTTTGTTCTGAACCTGCTAGCGTCAGGGAGGCCAAGGAGGCAATGGCAGTCATGGTGATGCCCAAGCAGGAAGGGCTTCCAGTGATAAGACCCAACATCCTGGAGGCCAGTTAATAACAATGATGATGATATCACCCACAGGTGACACTATTTGAGTACCTCCCATGTGCCAAGAACCATTCTCTCTCATTTCATCTTCACTACAGCCCACCAAGGTGGGGACTGTGATTCTCCCCATTTTATAGAGAAGGAAACTGAGGCCCACTGAGGGGAAGCCATATCCCAGGGTCTAACAACCATTGAGGGGGAACAGGCCAGAACTCAAAGCCTGCCTCCAATGCACACTGTTCAGAGATCCCTCCACCCACTACACTGCTGAGATCAGCAAAGTGTGAGTCCCCTGCCAAAGAGGTTGTCCCACTGTAAATGAGAGTCTTAAGAACAATGCAGAAAGCAAAACTGGCTTTTTTATTCCTGAAGTCTAGAGAGGTGGCCAAGACCCTGGACATTGTCCATGTGTGGTCTGCTGTGGCCCAAACATAGTTTGGACTTGGCCCAGATTGGCTCAGAAGGGCCTGAACATGACCCAGATGTGGCTTGGATGTCCAGCCCCCACGCCTGCCAGGGGTACAATGACTCCTGAGTTAGGAAAAAGATACACTCCAGACTGCAGAAGTCACAGATAAGTATTTATTGCAGAGAGGGACACCTACAGAGCTGATTCCTACACTCCCACTGGGACCCATCATGACCTGGATGGCCACTGTCCAAGTCCTCACTGGGAGAGGAGAGAGGTCTGGGGTTCTACGAGGAGGCCGGAGTGATCACAAGAGCATCCTGGAATTGGAGGAGAAAAGTCACACAGGTTTTTTACCTCCTGTTTTGCTCTTCTTTATGCTGGTTTGTCCTCTTTAAGGTGACCACTGGCATTGAGGGTTATGACCTTGAACTCACTCATACAGAATTCTTGAAAGGGTCAGAGGACTAGGGTCTGTGTGTGAATAGTGACACCATGCAGGGGTCTGGGGCACAAGTGAAGTATCTGCATGCAGAGTGTTGGACTGTGTAGGATTGTTGTCCTCAATACCAACTGATCACTCCCAATCCCCCAAAAATAGTTTTATCAAGTGCAGGTTCCTGGCTATATAAATTAGGTCCCAGGCAGCTCAATTTTTAACGAGGCTCTGGCTTCTTTTTTTTTTCTTTCAGTTAAGTGTGATATGAGGAACTTAACCTAATAAACTCCCCCCACCATTTTATTATGATTATTTTTCAAACATACAGCAAATTTGAAAGAATTTTACAGTGAGCACTTACATACTCATCACATAGAGTCTACCATTAATTTTTTAAAACCATACTTGCTTTATCTCATATCTCTCTACTTATTCATTTCTTCAACTAGATTTTAAAACATATTATAAAACTATAGGAAGGAAATTAATGTGTTGCTAGTCCCAAACCAGTGAATAAAGCAAAACAGGAAGTTTGGAAACAGATCCAAAGAATGAAATGATACCTTTCCAACCCAAACTGTAAATGGTGGATTATGTGGTACAAATTGATTAAAAAAAAAAAAAAAAAGTAGAAGAAGACAGTTGCTACATGCCCCCTAATAAGAGATATGTGAAATAAACCAAGCTGCAGCCATCTAGTCGTATAGACACCAGTTGTCCACCCAATATGAATCAAGTGCAGTATGTGTCTTAAACTGCTTATGTTATAATTGGATCATTGTAATGTAGTTCATTAGTGCATGACCTGTGTATGAAGACATCTACTGGGTTTTATGACTGAGGATTCTGGGTTCAGAGAGGCCAGACGACCTGCCTGAGGTCCCATGGCTAGAGAGGGTGAACTGGGATTTGAACAGTTCTCTGCTCCTCAAGTCTAGACTCTCAGCCTCTTTTGGTACCATCCACAGTACATTCTCAGTTTTCTCCATCAAAGGCAGCTGAAGGGCGGACACAGTTTTTGAGCTGGGCAGCTGATAATAAGTCACATGTCAACTTATCTTTGAAGCCAGTTAATAAAGCCTCTTACCCTTCTCCCAGGTTTGACCCTAATTGGTGGTGGGGGGCATTTTTGAGACTTCTTTTCTTTTGGGGATTTCTCTAGAACTAAACAGCTCAGGAATTCAGTGATATCAGTCTACAGCTTTGGGAAAATCAGGACTAATAAGAGTTATAGGTTTGGTCCAAAGTGTCTCTCTGGCCTTTAGTTGGACACCCTGGCCATGGAAGAGTGGGCAGTTACCTGTGGATTTTCTAATTATTAATAATTCTGCTTTTTCAATGTCTCTCCCCCTCTAGAGACTCTAGTTTCTAGTGGACTAGAAATTCCAAGAGGGCAGGGTTTTCTGTTTTATTCACTGTTGTGATCAGTGCCTGGTACACAGTAGGTGCTTAGTAAATGCTTGCTAGCCAGCTAACTGAGATGGAACCACCTCACTGTCATTGGTTCATGTGGAGGTTGGGGCTCAAAGCAGGGTGTTATAAAGGCAGATACTGAGTCCAAATCTTGACTGTTGCCACCTACTGGTTGTGTGATCTTGGAAATAGACTTGCAATCTTTGAACTTTAGTTTTCCCATCTGTAAAATGGGGATTACAACAGAATCTACCATACAGAATGTGAAGACCTAGAAAGATTCTACTTATACCCCAGTGCCTAAATGATTATAGGTTATTAAATATTATTAATGATTGTATTTGCAAATGGGGGTGATTCTGCTATAGCTCCCCTCCCCAGAAGTTACCAAGAAAAGTCATTTGCTCAATAGCATTTACTGAGCATCTACTATATGCTCAGCTTTACTGAATGAAGGAATAAAAGAATGAATGAATGAATGACAGGTAGGGGGAAAAAGCTGGAGGTGTATTGACCCCAGGCAAAGAGAGTTGCACTCTCCCACTTACAGATAAGAAACCGATACCCTGAGAGAAGAAAGGACTTGCCCGAAGGTCCCCCATGAGTGACCAGAGGGGCCAGGATGGGAACACAATCCCCACCTCCTAGGCCAGAGCTGTGTCTGTGACTGTGCCCTTCCTGGGGCAGGATGTTTAATGCCACTCACCTTGGTCAGAGACCATGAAGCTGCCTCAAATCCCAAGGCCTTTATCATCGACATTGGGATCCCGGATCTTAATTTGCCTAAAATAACAAATGTGGTCAGCGATTGGTGGGCCTGGGGTGGGGCTGGGCAGCTATGGGCAGGTTCATAGTTCCCAGAGGAGAACATAAGACCTTGCACACCCAATTCAGACTATCTCTTTTGCCTCTGCTTATCTGTTCTCCGGCTGAGCACCCACCCAGCCTCATCTTTCCAACCTTTGCCTCCAGCACAGGCTTCTGGCCTCTCCAAAGGGCACTTCTCACATCCTCTTACACCCCTGCTCAAGAACCAGAAGTGTCTGTACTTTGAGATTTCTCCTCTAATAAAATAAAGAAATGAAAAAGATGGGGCTGGCACTCCCATGACCTGGATCTTAATTAGAAAAATTTCACCTTTTCTCTCAGCTTCCTTCACAACTAACAGAAATAACAACAGCAATGGCTAAGAAATGTTGAAGACCGACTATGCCAGTCACCCGCTTTCTGCCCTTTTAAACATCATCTCTTTTATGCTTCTGAGGAAGTTGCTCTTACTTATCCATTTTATAGATGGAGAAACTGAGGCTCAGGATGATAAGGCAGCTTATCTAAGGCCAGGCAGTCAGCAAGAAGGGAAATCAGGACTTGAACCCAGGTCCATCTGAAGTACATCGAGGGTGCTCTTGTTGCCTGTTTACACCTCTGTTTCTGTCCTGGTGTCAGCCCTGTGAGGCTGGACATTGCCTGGTTCATCTTTGTGTGCTTAGGTTCTGGCACCAGTAAAGAAATTGGGCTGGGAAGTTGGAGATGGGAGAACTCATTTCCAGCTGGGTGACCAGGAAGTCTTCTTGGAGGAGGTAGAATTTGAACTAGGCTCTGAGGATGAGTGGGAAATAAATGAAAGGGGCCCCAAAATGGAAACTCAGGTAAAGCACCCATCCTCAAAGCCCTGAGGAGTGGGGAGACGAATGACAAAGGGACACACCATTCTCATTTGGTATCAGGACAGAGATGAGGATCTCAGTGACGATGTCTTTCAGAAGTTCAGGCTGTGAGAAAGAAAGGACATTGTTACTTTGCCTGAGAATCTGAAGTCCTCCCAGCCACTTCTAGGATGGGTACAACCCAGCCACATGGTGAGGACAGCTGGTAGAGATGCTGGAATCCCAAGTCCCCTGACAATCAAAGATGCAAGGGCTCCTGGGAGTGGCACAAACCCAGCTGGCCCTGGGGCCCAGCAGGTGGAGCATTTGGGGTGCATTAGAGGATGCATTTCCTGCCCCCTTACCCCCATTCTATTGGTCTGTTCCATCAGAATATGCCCTGAAGGAATTTTGCCCTTTGTTTTCTGAGGTTTTAACTTTTCAAGGAAAGCCAGAAAAAAACATAAGGACAAAACAAACAACCAAAACAAACAAACAAAAAAACAACTCCATGGCAGAAGACCGGATTCAGCCACCTTGGGATCTCTGATTTGGTCTGACTCAGCTGGGGGAACTGAGGACCAGATGGAAGGGGCTATGAAGGGTCAGTCACAGAGATGAGTCTACGTGCACAAAATGAGATTATGAATAGAAGATATTTGTTTTCCAATTTTGGGTCAAAACTTCACAGAAGGAAAGTGAGTGTATTTGTGTGTCTGTGAGTATGTGTGCGGTCTCAGCTGTGTTCAGTATACAGTAGGTGCTCATGAAATGCCTGAACCAGGAAGTTGGACTTTGTGGCTAATAATGTGGAAACCAGCCAACCCACCATGGGGCTGCCTATGGGGACCTTGTCTGAAGCACATTCTAGGCAGTGTCTCCTTTCGAAATGGATCATCCTCGGCTATCCCGTGTCTGCAGGGACAATCCACTAATACTCACGTTGAACAGGCCAATGTCGGAGTTCAGCAGGTGGATCCGATCAGAACTGCAACAGAAGATGCCCATGAGAGTGGTCTCTTGGAATCTTATTTATTCAACCAACACCTATTTATTGAGCACCCGCTATGTACAGTACAGGCTCTGGAGATATAGCAGTGAACCAAATCAAATCCTTCCATTATAATTGGGGTTTGGAGGTGGGGAGACAGAAAACAAATAGCTGCCCGAAGAATAGAAAAGTCATCCTCAGAAGTGAGGACTGTAGTAAACTGGGGAGCTCGGTCTTCTTCTAATGGGGATACCTGATTCCCAGCTCAACTCTTTGTTGTCATGTAGGCATGCAGGCCCACGACAGTGAGATATTCTGATTTTTCTATGTTGGCAACTCATTTATATAAAAACCCCAACCCTATGTGAGCCGACCAAAACACATCTGTGGGCTCGAGTTATCTTAAGAGGCTCTAATTTGTAGCCTCTGAGCTCCCTCTGGGGAAGCAGGAGGGTAGTGGGTTGTGGGGGAGAACAGGCAGGGGCACAGAAGGCAGCAGGAGCCCCGTACTTCTGGGCTGGGCTGTATGGGGGCTTAGCGTCTGGGCATGACTGTCACTGCTACTATCTTGAGGTGTCCAGAATGGGCCACCCAAGGCCAAGGGGATGGTGCTGGGCAGGCTGTTCTCATGGCTCCTGCAAGGCCACTTCCCTCTCCTTCTCCTCTCCTCAGCCTTGACAGTGGGACAGTCCAGGTAAGCAGACTTTTTGCCTGTCCTGATGTAGTCTTCACTCACACCCCAAAGATTCAAAACACTAGGTGTTTAAAGAAACCCAATGGTCACCAGATAGGACTCATTTTCATTACCAGTATCTTCACAATGATTTACATGTTACCTGATTTCATTCAAGTTGAGCATAAGTTGGTCATCCTTAGTGTAAAACTGAGCTTCTGAGCTGGCTTCCTGCAACAAGAGAAGCCCAGGCCCCATTTCTTTTAGAGGATCTGTCAACGGTGGGGTGTGGGGTTATGAAAGGAGGCTTGGGGTCAAGCTGAAACTTGATTCTCAGCTATTGGCTCTGTGACCTTGGGAAACGGTTTGACCTCTCTGAGCCTCACTTTCCTCATCTGTTAAATGGAATAGTACCTATACCCACTCCCCACTGAAGAGATTACCACATAGGGTTGTTGTGAGGAATGATGATGACAGCAGCCAATATGCATGGAGCCCTCACTATGTGTCAGGCAGTGTTTACAGATGTTTATATGATTGCCTCCTGTACCTCCTTTGAGCTTCACAACCCTATAAAGAGGCTCCTATCATTTTTCCATTGTAGAGGTGAGGAAACTGAAGGACCAAGATCAGTAACCCTCAGTAATGTTAACCATTATTATTGTTGAAAAGGTCAGACACGAAGCCAGGTGTCAAATATACAGGTGCTAAATATATATATCAATCTGACCTGTGGGTTGGAATGAGCCTGAGGGCAGAGTTCCAGGCTCTGGCTCTAGTTCAGCTGCACCCAGAGAGTAAACTTGTCCTGCAGGCACGGTCTTGGTGGCCTTCTGAAAAGTGCCTGCCATTGGCCACGGTGGGGGCCAGGTCATCAGGGAGTGAGGCTGGCCTGGGCAGTTCTTTACCACTGCTGATCAGGGGATCAGAATACAGGAAGCCAGGACACTGTGCTTTGTGAAAGGCACCCCTGAAATTGCCTGTGGATAACCACAGCTGTATGCAGCGACTCTGCTGTAAGGATAGTGTCAACATTAGCCTCCTACTGACATTCAGGTACTGTGGTTAAGCACAATTCTAGCACCCAAACATGAATCCTGCATAGTCTCTCTCATCTCTTTACCCGCTGTAGTGGGTGTGGTTGGTGCCCCACTCAGATCCTCTCCATAGGGCAGGGCATCCATCCCTCTGTTGCTGAGTGCTGAGGCTAATAGTCCACAGCTGCCCTTCTCTGGAACAATGCCCTTGTTTGAACAGATTGTCTTACTGGGAGATTATGTCCCTCCTACTCCTGGGGATGGTTAGTGGCCGGTAACTGACTAACAACAGGGTGCAAAAGGCCTGACTGACAAAAAAAGTTCCGGGGTTAGAGTTGGGCCCCCAAAGCTCCTGATTCTTGGTTTTGAGCTTACCCCACTCCAACCCTGCTGGGTAACAAGAGTGGTGGAAATGTTTAGCAAGGCAAGAGGGGTGAACAGGAACAGTGAATGGCAGGTTCCCTGAGATTGCTGCCAATGTCACAGGAAATTGAACTCACAATGCCCAGGGTGAAGAAGGGGCGGTGAACTTCACTGTTGGCGAATATTTCCAGCACGATCAGTTGGGCCACCTTGGCACTGCCATAGTCCAGAAGGAGCTCTGGGGTGTGCTGGGTTAGGATCTTCACAATCTGTGTGTGCCCCAGTTGATTTGCAGCCTGGAAGGACGTCAGAGCAGCATGTGGCCTCCCAAATACCCCGCCATGGCCCATAGGTCCCATGTGGCTCTATGTGTCCTGGCCCATGCCCAACTTTCTGGCTTGTACTCCAGCCACACTGTCCCTCTCTCAGATCCTGGAATGGATTGTTGTTCTCCCCATCTCACAGCCTTTGGTTTTGCTTTTCCCTCTATCCGGAATACCCTTCCCGCCAGGGAAGCCCTCTCAAGTTTCCCGGATTCCATCAAGTGCCCCAGTAATGCTCTCATAACCCCTAGAATCAGTCCTTTGTTACCGAAATATTATCTGTGTAATTATTTGATTCAGGTCAACCTGTCCTGTTAGACTGAAATCCCCATGAGGACAGGAACCAGTTTGTAAAAGTCACCAGTGCTGGAAGGAGGGATAGTGGTCCCACAGAAGCCAGTGGACAGACCATAGCAAACACCCATCAAGCTGCAGATGGCCAATGGACTAACCTTTTCACTGATCACCTTAATGTTGGACTTCAGCCGCCGGGCCAGTTCAGGAAGCTGAGGATGAGAGGAAGCCAGAGCAGGTCAGCTGGAGAGGAGAGGGGAGATGCACCTCCAGCCCCACTACTGGGATCCCCAGAACCCCAGAAAAGCTGGGTGGGCCTGATAGTCAAGGCTACATGTTTGTTACTGGTGGAACACAGCACTATGTCAGTTGCTGTGGGGTATGGGGTCCTTGCTGGCCTGGAATTTTACTGTGGGTCGGTGGTGACTGTGGACCTGTGGGCAGGTCCCTGCTCCTGGAGGACACAGAAAAATGATCCAGTTCTTACTATAGTCATGAATGTGGTTACTAGTGACCACTCCTCTTTTCTTGCCATCTCAGCCCCTTACTCTGAGTTCTAATTCTCAAGAGCTTGATTGTTTGCTGGCAGTCAACTGACTTGAAGTTTTGATACCCTCCTATAATTTTGGGCCGAACTTTCTTCCTGTGGGCCTCAGTTTCTCTATCAGTCAACCTGGAGGAGGTGGAATACCCTAGTTGACTAGTGGTAGTTGCCTGCTGTGCTGTGTTGATAAGGATTCCAAGGCTGTGTTGGCCGCTAGGCTCAATAGGAAGGGCCCTGATCGATTAGTGATGTCTGCTATGGGCCCCATAATGGACAGCAGCAGCACAACTGTCATTCCTGGACCAGTCAGTATCTAAGATACCCTTTGGCTAGACAGGACTGTTATTTGGTAGAAGAGGCAGGTGTATCAGGTTCCAGAGGGCAGACCTAGGACTGGAGCTGGATGTTACAGGGAGTGTTACAGCTTTAGAGCTATATGTCAGAGGTGAAGACTGTTAGGGGAAGGATAGGGTTCTCCATTTCTAGAAGGGTTTAAACTGAGCTTGACAGAGGATTCATGATCAGGGGCTTAGGGTAGGGATTCCCAAACCACTCCCTGCTCCAGCCATGGATCTGGCTACACACCAAGGGGTGAATGGCGGGCGAATGAGTGAATCTTCATCTGTATTTGCAGCTGCTCCCCAGCCCCACTTCAGATCATCAGGCATTAAATTCTCAGAGGAGTACCAATTCCCAGTGCCAAAAAGGTTGGAGACCTCTGGTATGGGGGGGTATTTGCACCCCTTTTGATTCAGGAAATTCCTATGATGCAGTAGAGGTGCCTCCATCCTTTCTCCCATGCCAAAGCTTACCACATAGTCCAACAGGACCATGAATTCTTCTGGAGGGAGCAAGGCAACTATTACGGCATTCGCCACATCTTGCCTCACGGTGAAGCTGAAAGGGGCTCCATCCAAGGTAGGAATTGTCAGGGAAACTGCAGACTTATTAAACGATTTGGTCACATTTCCTTGTGAGTCCAACAACTTGGCCTAAAGAGACACAAAGCAGAGAGGTGGCTGGAAACTTTAACTCTACAGCTTACCTAATAACCACCTAGAAGGAAACACCACCACTCAGCCTGTTTCTCTTTTAGCACTTGCTTCCAGGAAGCTTAGCCTGGAATTCAGTTCCTTGCTGTAGGTGATAAGTTATCTCAGGGGCCTAGCAACATCTATTCCACCTGCATCCTTTAGATATTCTCTGATTTTTTAAAACCTTAGATGTCTTATTTTATATTTAGGTTTCAACTTCTCAGCTACTTTGTAAACCATTTGGATGAAGGAAAAATGCAAAATTGCAACAAAATGAATGGAAATGTTTGATGCTGCAATTTTCTAAGGGATCCATGAAAAATGATCTGGGATTCAAGCTGCCCAGGTTGGCCTGGTCCCTTAGGGAGTCCAGCCCCAGTGTGAATGTGTAGCTCCATATTTTACAGAGAACTGACAGTTACTGGCCTCCTCCTGCCTGCCAGACCCTGTGCAGTCTCATTTCGAGTACTCTTTTTGGTGACTATTATTATCTACATTTTATAGATGAGGACACTGAGGTTCAGAGAGTTGAAGAAACTTGCCCAAAGTCACACAGCCAGAGAGTCGTGGAGCTAGGAGAGAAACTTAGGTCTGTGTGATCCTCAATGACATGTTTTGAACCTGGTCTCTTCTTTCAAGGTAACCAGATATTTGGGGATTGGCAAGGGCTTGCCTGAGAGAAAGGCCAAGAGCCCCAGTACACACACTCTGGCCCCTGAATGGGGAAATCAGCATCAGAGGGCAGATCACTAGGATCAGCACTCTATGCGTGGCCCTTAGATTCTACCTGCTGTTTTTTCTCCCTCAGAATGGTTTACATGGGATATGTTCAGCTTGTTGAGATTCTTCTATATCAGCTTGTGTGTCCTAACCATGACCAGTGTTTTCTCCCCTGAAATAGACCCATGGTGTCTGATCCTTAGTGGTCAGAAAAGGGCAGTGGTGTCCCCAATTTACTCTCAAGTTCCCATGACACTCACCGCGAGGTTGAGCTGGATGACATTACTCTTGATGGTGGGAGACAGAAGGTCAAACTCCAGGTGGTCAGAGCTGAGGGAAACGGGCACTGCTCAGGGACAAGAAGAAAGTTCTGTGAGGGTGGAGGGAAGTATTGGATGGGTGGTTTGGGGGCTGCTTTTGCCTGGAAATGCATTATTGCACTGGGCGGGGGGATAAGTAGGGAGGAGCAGTAGTAATGATGATGTTGGTAATGACAATGATGAAAATGATATTTACTGAGCATATATCAAATGCCAGGTGCTGTGCTAAAATTTTACATGTGTTAGCTCATTTAAACTTCACAAATAACTTTACGAGATAGGTCCAATTTTTACACCCATTTTACAGATGGGGAAACTAAGGTTCAGAAAAGTGAAATGTTTGCTTATTTGAGCCCAGTTGGTCCTGTGCCACCGCTCTGGTTTGGAGCAAAACCGACCCATTGCTTGTAACTTTTCACTTCCCCATCAGACTGCAGTTTGCACTCAGGCAGGGTCTAGATCTGTCCACGGGATCGCGTGTGTTCCAGTTGAATGAATGAATGAATGATACAGTGGGGACAGATTCCCCACTTGGCCACCAGGGAGCAGTGGCGTCTCATCTGTCCAGACTGGTGAGTGGAGAATGGGCAGGGCAGCAGAGGGAGTGCAGGGGCGGGAGAGGAGTTGGTCTTTCCCCATCCCCAACCTCCCACTCTGCCCTTGGGGAGCAGAGGAGTCTGAGAGACTTCAGTTCTAGCCACAGTAGCCTTGGGTAATCTCTCTACCTCAACCTCATTTTCCTCATCTTGAAATGGGGGTATAATAGTAATATTTCTCTCCTAGGTTGTTCAGGATGGGTACCTGGTGAAATTGGCTTGAATCTGAATTACACCAGACATGGAGCTTGACAAATTGGGTTTAAGTCTTGCCCTATCACTAACTTCCTTTGTGAACTTGGACAAAATGATTTAATTTCTCTGAGCCTCAGTTTCCTTATCTGTGAAGTCAGGTAATGATCACTACTTCATGGTGTTGTCTGTGGAGTCAGCCAAGTAGTGTATAAACACCCAGCTCAGTATTTGCTCTGTGGGTGCTTAATGCTACTCATTCCATTATCTTCTTCCCACTTTCCTCTGCCCCTTTGGATGAGCTGCTTCAGATCCCAGAACGGTAGATGGGAAAATTTTCTTCTTCCTGGCAATCCCCACTCCTAGGGGTGGAGCACAGCAGAATTTCGAGGTGAAGGGCAGAAGCCTGTGTCCTCCCATCTCTGCTACTCTCAGGGAGGGAGAAATGGCTTCCTTCTTGAGCACATGTCTCATCTCTTTCCTTGTTATCTCTTTTCTAATAGCCCACAGAGGTTGCTGTATCATTCATTCATTCATTCATTAAGCGTCCTTTCGAAAACACTTCTCTGTGTCAGATAGAGCACCTGCTATGTACCTGGAAATTTTCTGTAAATTTTTAATCCTTGCTAGCAATTATGTGAGGTAGGGATGTGTGAGCCCCTTTTACAGATGAGGAGCTGGGATTTGAACTTGGGTTTATGTGGGGTATCCACTGGCTCACAAGGAAACTTGTATATAGTGAGTAGTGGAAGTT
Organism: Macroglossus sobrinus; assembly: GCA_004027375.1. NCBI lineage: Eukaryota > Metazoa > Chordata > Mammalia > Chiroptera > Pteropodidae > Macroglossus > Macroglossus sobrinus. Next base: position 68,131 of record PVKZ01000915.1, on the reverse strand, counting down.
GTGTTCAATTTCTGCCTGCTCATCCCAGGCAGAGATCAACTGATGCTTCTCCCACCTGCTGCTGGGCGGGTTGCTACTCAGACCTGACTGGTAAGGCGTCCCCTGGGCAGACCCAGGGCCCAGCAGTAAAGGAAAAGAGTGGGAGGGAGCAGTGCACTTACTCTTCACCAGGTGCAGGAGGTCTGCATACATGTCCTCAAAAGACGCCTTCATTACGGGACATAGCTGTAACAGCACAAATGCAGGGACTTCATCAGTGAAGGAGCCTGGACAAAGCCCTACAGTTACCCATGCCTGGCCCACGTGGCCTGAGTCCCACCATGGTGCCCACAGCCAGCCAGGTTTTCATCCATAGCACCAAGGACTCCACTCTCCCAGCCATCTCTACTGTTTAGAACACACTCCAGCCTCTCGTGTCACCTGGGGTCTTTTGCAATGATTTGTCCCTTGTCCTATGCCCAGGGTGCACCTGGCCCACAGGTGCCCTCCCTATCAGACTGGTCATCTTGCTCTCAAGAGTCCATGTTTTCCATGAGAGGGAGATGGAGAAGTCATTCCTTCATTCACTTATTCATTTGACATGTCATATACTGAGTTCCTTCAGCAAGTCAGACTCTGAAAAAGAGGCTGGCAAGACAGACCCAACCAGATTTGTGAACAATCTCTTTCTGACCTTTGTGGGTTTCTAGCCCCAACGCATCCCATTTGCCCACTGACCGCTCTTCACCCCCAATTGCCAGCAATTTTCATCAGCAATTTTGTCTCCCAGGAGACCTTTGGAAATTTCTGGAGACATTTTAGTTGTCATAACTTGGGCAGTAATTTACTAGCATTTAGTGGATAGAGGTCAGGGGTGCTTCTTAATATCCTGCAGTGCATAGGACAGCCCCCACAACAAAGAATTATCTGGTCCAAATGTCAATAATGCCAAGGGCAAGAAACCCTGGCCTAACTTAATCCTGGCCTTGCCTGTTCTGCTAAGGAAGAGGTTAAACATTTACTTTCTTGTGGGACCCAAAAGCCTGTTCTCTACTCTAGGCAGTCCATTTTCCAGGTCAGTGCTCTGAGATTTTTGTCATTTTTGTCTTAGGTACAAATTCTCCAGTGGAAGAACCTTCTGGTTGACCACCCATTGCTACTCTTAAGAAAGGACATTGCACTTTGAGAAATGTTAACTTTTTCTGTGAAAAACCCATTCCCTGCTCCTAGCTACTTTGCCAACCCAGGACCCAGAGAGGATGGAGGACTTGGGCTCAGAAACCTCCAGCATTCACTGCTAAGGGACTGCCCATTCCTCAGGGGAAAGGTGTCCCAGGTAAACTTTGCATCTTCTCCCAGATTGCGCATTCCTTTAATTTCACCAGTGAGTCTCAACCCTGACTACACATTAGAATCCTCCAGCAGACAAGCTAGAATCCTTTGGGATACTAAAGCCCCACCCAGGCTAAATAAATCTGAATCTCTGAGGTAGAGCCCAGATATCAGTACAGAAGTCCCAATTATCCTCAGGGGATAAGTTTTAAGATCCCCAGTGCATGCCCCAAACCATGGATAGCACCTCACCCTACATATACTATGCTTTTTCCCTCTCCATACATACCTTGTACTTAAAAGAAGCACTTTATGGCTTCTCTTTGGTGTATTTGAATTGTCAGCATCACTACTCTTGTGCTTTGTGGCAATTATTAACTAAAATAAGGGTTACTTGAACACAAGTAATGCGATACCATGACAGTCTGATAACCAAGATGGCTACTAAGTGGCTAACAGGTGGGGAGCATATACAGTGTGGAGATGCTGGGCAAAGAGGTGATTCACATCTCAGGCGGGATAGAGCAGGACAGTTCGAGATTTCATCATGCTGCTCAGAACAGTGCAGAATTTAAAATTCATGAATTATTTATTTCTTGAATTTTCCATTTAATATTTTTGGACTGTAGTTGACCATGGGTAACTAAAACCTTGGAAAGTGAAACTGCAGATAAGTGGGGGACTACTGTGTTTTAAAAATCTTCTCAGGGGGTTCTGATGTGCAGCTGAAGTTGGGACCCATGTATTTATACTGATGGGGCTTCAGCATTTTCTAGATGGGCTTCTATCGGATTTCAGTGTGCTGCACCTTTTCCCTTCACATCTAGTAAAATATTCATATGACCATCATATCAAACCCAGTGGGTCTTGATGGGAAACTATGATGATTAACGGAAGGCCAGTTCTCTTATATCCTTCACTATATGTGGCTTTTCACTCTTAAAAACAGATATTATACGAAAATCATTTTGTAATCCCAAGTTTTTGCTATCTTTTCTAGTAAATGTAAAGTGTAGTAAATGTAAAAAATACATTTTTAGCTATTAAAGTATGATGCCAGTTAAAGTGTGGTTTTGCTAGAGGCTTGGAAGAAATTTCCACCCAGGCCCTACATTAATAAACTTCCACCTTTAAACAGAAAAAAAATTCTTAAAAGAAAAAATATCTCACGTAAGAAAAGCCAAATTTTACAAAATTATTCATTTTCAGATTTCTTTAAGAAGTCTTTCTAGAATGGTTCAGTAAAGTATTAAATATGATGCAGCTTTTACAATAATTATAAATATTGTACAATGGCAGAGAAAATAGATATAACTTAAAGAATATCATCTGATTGACACTGAGTGCAGCCACATAAAAAATATGAGTGCATGTGGATGGAGATTGGAAGGCAATATGCAACAGAGAAAATAGCTATCAAGTTAAGGTAGAAGGATTATGGGTATTTTTTCCCCAAAGTTGTTTTAGTTATATTATCTTTTCATTTCAAAAAAGTTTTATTATAAAAAACATATTAGTTATATGACAAGCTGTTTTGAACCATAGGAGGCCCACTTTTGTGAACACATCTTGGAACTTATAGTGGAAATCAATGGTCAAGGTGGGTGAATCCACCTTATAGAGTTTTAATTTACCTGCGCTGTATAAGGGGCATATAAAATGAGAGAGACTTGTGTTTACTAACTCAGAAAACTAAGTCCAACTGGACCTACTGGTGACAGATCCCTGAAAACCACAGGTTGGTGTGAGACACTGGTGAGCTAGAGCCAGTTTGTGAGGGCCAGTTGTTAAATTTCCAGCAATTTTTTAGCTGGGTATTAAAACTAGACATTATTAAAAATTAAATTATATTAACTTACAATTAAATAAATTATATTAAAACAAAGTTAATGAAATCTCAAAACTCATTACTTCCTAATTAGTTTGTTATGTGTTACTATTATTTCTTGCTCTTGAGGTTATTTATGTCTGTCATATCACAGCTCTGTTCAAGGTCTTCTGGCTGACTTTTGGCATTTTCATTACCTTGACCTCAGTGATCCATTGCTGAAAGAATTACCTGGGGCCCAAGGTGTACCACTCAAGGAGACACAGGTCCCTTAGCAGCTTGCAGTTTCACCTCAGCCCCATGGGTAAGCAATCTTTGCAGGCCAGAGAGAAGGTCCTAATTCCACTCACCTGGCTTTTCACCAGTTTGGGAAGGGCTGGCACCAGGAGGTTCCTGATGCTGTTGGCCAAAGGGTTGACCAGGATGGAGAGTCTTCCAGAGAGAAGGGGAGAGAGATTAGGAAAGGTCAGAGATGATCACTCCTCCCCTGTTTTATAGAAAGGGACACTGAGTCCAAGGGAGGAAGGAACTTGCCCAAGGTTACATGGCCTGTTAGAGACAGGACTGGGAGTCGACCCTGAGCCAAGTATAGATGGTGGCAGAGAGTTCTCAGGGAGCAGGAGCTGGGGGTTGTCACAGAAATCTGTGCCGGACACTGGGATGATGGCAATTGGTATTTCTCCCCATTCTCCAGTTAAGGAGAAGTGGAGGAAAGTAACACGTTCTTGAGCCATTGCTGTGTGCGATGCACTCTGCTGAGTGTTTACTTATGGCTGTGGCCTGAGCTAATCCTCTCACTACAGCTTGGAAGATGGAATGTAGGGAGGCGACTTGCCTAGCGTCTCCCAGACCGTCAACAAGGAGATGCATTTGTTTGACTCCAAAACATGTTTTTACCCATGGCTCCACTAAAGCCTGCCTGGGGGTGATTTGAGGGGCCCTAAGAAGGTGGCTCCTCTGCACCTTTAAATGTTTGCCCCACGTTCCTGGCATGATGTTTGAAATCCCACCATTATGGCTTCCATCCTTGATGTCTTAAACTTTTTTGGCATCACATATTCTCTGAAAGAAGCCCCATATCAAGAGCCAGGAAGGACAGTCCCTTTCTTTCCCTGAGCATCAGTGCTTCCCATCTGTAAAATGGGGCAGGGCCACCACCCGGCTTCCCTCCCAGGCATGGCAGTAGCCTAGCCAGAGGTGGTCACACTCACTTTCGCAGCATGCTGACTCGCAGGCTCCCATGGTTGTTGGAGCAGTCTTCAAGGATGAGTTTAGGGCGATCCGTCTTGCTGGTCTCCACTCTGATGGTGGCTTGGGCCTCTGTCTCCATGTGTATCTCCACAATGCTCTTTATCAGGGGCCTGGGATCGGTGGTACCTGATGCTGTGAGCACCATCCCAGCCCCAGGATGGAGCAAACCTCTTGTCCCTCTTTGTCTTCTGGCTCTCTTACCACCCTTCTCAAACTCCATTGCTGGGAACTCCTCATCTCCCCCATTCTTTTTTTTTTTTTACCCCAGCATGTCCCAGGCTCAGTTTTTTGATTCCTCTCCTGGTTTAAATCCCCTGCATGTGACAACAGTTTCTAAATTTATACCCAATTTCATACCCAGGGTTCTTTCAGGCACCTTAAACTTAACATGTACAAAAAGAACTGTGGATCCTTCCCGAACCTGCTCCTTTCATGACCTTCCCTGTCTTGGTTTCCAGCCACTCAATCCTGCCAGTTGCACAAGCAAAAACCTTGGAGTCGGCCTTGACTCCTCAGTCTTCCTCTCTCTCCACCCACATTCAGTCATCAGGATTCAATCTTGTTGTCTCTACCTACCTCTCCAGCATCTGACTACTGCTCACCACCTTCCTGCCCCTAAACCCTCCTCCAAGCTTCGGTAGTTTCTGGATAAGCTCACTGCCTCCATTCTGGCAGAAGGAATGTTCAGAATGTTAAACCATGGCACGTCCCTCCTCTGCTCAGAATGCTACATGGCTCCCATCTCACTCGGTAAAAGCCAAGTCCTCACTGTGGTTCACAAGGCCCTTATGATCTGGTCTCAGCTTCCTGCTAGCCTCACCTCCCACCATTTTTACTCTCTCTCTCCCCTCTCTTTGCCATTCTTTGAACAAAGCCGGTGCACTCTTTGCTTCAGGCCCTTTTCCCTGGCTCTTTCTTCTACTTAGAACTCTCTTTTCCAGATACCTGCATGGAGGAAAGGGGGAATGAATGGGTGAACCTGTCAGGTTTGCTGTGCCTGACCGAAGGTATACTCACGTGTTGAGTCCGGCCACCATGTCCAGTGGGACTTTGACCACTAGCTCTTGACCACTAGCTGAGGGTTGCACCTGCAGCTGGAGGATGCTGGCTGAGGTGACTCTCAGCCTGAATGGGAGGTAGGAGAGATGAGATTCATCTGAGCATCATCTCCAAACTTGATCTTCATCTTTCCTATTCCCCCTAGTACCCAGCAGCCCCTGGACCCAAGCCTTGTCCACTGACTCCTCCCCAGAATGATCTTGCCTCATCCCTCCCCCTACTCCTGCTCACAACTCTCCCACTTCTTCCCTTTCTCTTAGGAGATGAATCCCAGCTCCTTGGGCTGACTTGTAAGACCCTCTTTGACCTGGCTCTTCTGATCTCCCAGTAGTCACCTTGGGACTTGAGCATCAACCATTCTGACTGACTCTCATTCCTCTATGCCTTTGCCCAGGCTGGCCCTCTACCTGGACTGCCATTTTTCTTATGAAATCATTGGCTCGCCTGCCACCACTACTGAGAAGAGTCACCTTATCTTTTCACCTTCTCACCCCATCTCTTCACCCTCTCACCCCAGGTGACCTTCCTCTGGCGTCACCCTATTAGGGCTCCTGTGTGACTCTCTTATAGTTATTATTAACTCTTCTGGGAGCTTCTGAAAAAGAGACTATTTATTAACATTCTTTCTAGTCAGGCATAGAGTCAACACCAATTGATGCTTGTTAACTGATTGATTGAGTGTGCGTAGTGCGTCCTGAGCTGGAGTGTAGGGAAGGAGCTCCTAATTTAGTCTTGCTTGACTTACCAGATAATATGGTTCAGGACCGAGTTCACCAGGTTGCCCAGTATGGGGATACCCCCTGCTGGCTCCTGCCGTATGGCGCTGAGAAGAGGCAGCTGCTGGAGGATGTTGATAATATCATGATTCTTCAGCTGCTGTGTCAGCTCTGGAGGCAGATCCCAGAGATTAGAGTATAGCAGGAGGGTCAAAAAGGCTTGGTGGGGGCTCCAGGCTGGGATGAGACATCACTCAGGGCTACTTGAATCTGGGCACAAGGTGAGGCTATGAATTGCCCCCTTCTAACCATCTCCATTGTATAGATGTAACCTTGAGGACAGAGGCCAGATGGGTCATTTTCACATGAAGACTGAGGCTGGGGCATAACTGGGACCATTCACACCCCTGAGCATTGCCAGGATTCTTGGCACATGGACCTGCATTCCTCCCACCAGCCAGTGGCAAACACTTCTGGAGTCAAGAGGCAGGGAACCCACAAGGCCCTGCTTGGGACTCTTTTGCTGCCAAAACATACTTGCTAATAATTCTGTGGCAACCACACCCTATGGGTCTATTGTCCAGAGAGCCTCAGGTGATAGCAGAGAAAGGAGGAGGCAAGATCAGGGGCCTGTGAAACTAACTCTGGGTTCTGTTCCCTACTGGCAGCCAGAGCCTGTTTGGCTTGTGTGCAGAGCAGGTCAGAAGTGCTGGAGAATTGATGCTTAGGAAGCAGCCCTGGGCCAGTGACCTATGGGAATTGGTATACCAACACCTCAGCTCCCCCAGCCTTCGGGCAGGACGACTCAGGTGGGTGTGCCTCACCATGTCCTCAGTCCTTCTGTGTTATTGCCTCTCAAGAGAAAAACCACTCTTTTTGCCTTGTGATACAAAGATGTGCTCTGTAAATATTCCTCCTTTGCTAGCTGGTGCAACGTTAAGTCCTGTCAGTGGAGGCTCTGGAGGGAAATGGCAGAGGAAGGGCCTTCCCCTTCTGGCCCCGGCCTTCTCCTGCCAGGCTCCTGTGGTATCACTGTCCAGGGTTATGAGTTCAGCAGCACTCCTGAGGGTTGCTAGTGAGTACTGTGGGCACCCCAGCTTGCCTTCTGGCAGTTTCCAGGAGACAGCTTCCTGGTGAGTCAACAGCCAACCGCTTCCTCAGGAGCAGCTTTCCAGAAAATTCCATTGACTCCCTGCAGGCAGTTCTCTGGCATCAGCTTACCAGCTGTGTGACATGGACAACTTGGCAATTTCTTTACCATCCAGTGGGCTTCAACCACACTTCTCCCACGATTAGCCTTCCTCTCTCCCCAGTCCCCAGGGTATTCTTAGGAGTTTTTTTTTTTTTCTTTTTAAACAATTCCCCATGAGTCCAATCCCTTGCTCATTATTCTTTATACAAACTCACCTGTTAAGCTTACTGTGTGATTTCTGCTTCTGGACTAGCCCTAACTAACACAGTTGCCTGATAGGACTGAGCTCCGGCTCACAGTGGTAACTGCCTGCCCTTGCCTGACGTGCTTCCCACTCTCCTGCAGGTGTTTTCTCTAAAACCAACCACTTGCACACAACTCAACTCAGATTCTCCTGATTGGGAACCTAAACATGGTCGCTCTTCTCCAAGCTCCTTCTGGCTGAAATTCCATATACTTGCAATCCACAGTATGGGCCTAGGACACCTCTGCTTCTCCCCATAGTACCTAGAACTCTCTGTCCTCTGTCCCTACTTGGGGATCCTTCCTCTGGCTCCAGTGCCTGTATGGCCCTTCAAGACCACCCCTGCCCATCCAGCCCTGGCCCAGGCCAGGGTGTGCGCAGAGCACTGGTCTTTAGATGGACCTCCAGAGCCAACTGATTATCATCCTCTTAGGGGACAACACTTGAGAGCAGTGGTTCTAAACTAGGGCAATTCTGTCCCCTAGGAGACATTTGACAATGTCTGGAGACATTTTTAGTTGTCACAATTTGGCTGAGGATACTGCTAAACATCCTGGAATGTATAGGACAGCCCCTCACAATAAACAATTATTTGATTCACAAGGTCAGAAGTGCTGGGATTGAGAAGTCTGACCATGGAGTTTGCCAACCTCTCGTCACTTCCTGTCCTATTGGATAGTCCCTATTACAGGCCCTCTCATTTGTTCCAGAGGTGAAACCAAGGTTCAGGGAGTTGCCCAGGGCCTCAGAGCTAGAGGGTGATGAAGCTGTGCCTGGGGCCTAGGCCGCCAGACTCCCAGCCGAGGGTCTTTGCTCTGGGGACTGGTTGCATACTGACTTTAACTACCATGGAGATTTAGGCGTGGGAAATAGGAGAGGCAGGTATATCATCACATGCCGTGCTATACACCCCTTCTACAGGCTGTGGGACTAAAAGTAGTGGGTCTTCAGAATCATGGATTTTAAGAAGGCGGCGATCTTGGAATCATGGGCTTTTGGGAATCTTAGATACTCCCAACCTTTATAACTTGCCCACTTGCATCTCACTTTAGACCTGGGGTCTCAGCTGTGCCTTGTATATCCCCAGTGATGGGGAACTCCTTCCCTCCTTTGGAGACCTGTTCCACCTGCCCCCTTGCCTCATGGTGCTGAGGCCTGGGTGGCTGAGACTTACTTTCTCTGATGACTTCTGGGCCGAGGCTCAGAACTGCAGCGGGGCTGAGGGTGGCTCTGACCAAGGTGGCTGCCAGCAAACCACAGAGGAGAGTGAAGGTCCTTGAGCCAGCCATCTTCTTGGGGGTCAGTGAGCGGCAGGTGGCAGGTGTCAGAACCTGGGGTGGGAAGAAAGGGCCCTGTTAACCAGGAGGAGAGGCCAAGAACAGGTCCACCACACCTAGTGAATCAGGGCATGGAGTCCAGGAGAGGCCGTTTTGTAAAGTGGTTTAGAGAGTGGGCTCTGGATCCTGACCGTTTGGGTCTGTGTCCTGCCTCTGCTGCCAGGTACTAGTTGTGTAGCCTAGATCATCAACTTAACCTCTCTGTGCCTCAGTTTTCTCATCCAGCAAATGAAGTAATGCCCTACTTTATAGTGTTTGGCACTTAAAACCCTCAATGGTCCAACCTCAGCCAACTCCACCTCCTGCTCATTCCCCTCTTGCTCTATAAAGTTCCAGTCACCCAAAACTGCTTGAAGGTCCCAGAACATATCCTGTTTTCTCCTGTGTCTATGCCTTTTCTCTTGCTCTTCTTTCTTCCTGTGATACTTTCCCCCTTTTTTATGAGCCTGCTGGATTCTTATTCATCCTTTAAAACTTTGCTCACATGTCCCTTTCCTCTGTAAAGCTTTCCCTCTTCTGCAGCACGAGACCCTAGACCACACTTGGAGAAATATTGCCCTGTGTGCCCAGGACAGGAGGTTTGGAGGCAGCAGGTACATGAGAATGAAGGCAGGACTCAAAGTGTCAAGAAAGCTGTTTGCTTAATCCACAGTTCTAAGGGGCCTGAGGAAGGAATAGATGGCTGCTTGGAGGTAGAAGGAGAAAGGCAGAGAGAGGGAGAGGCCTGCTCCGCTCCTAGGAGAGGAGCTGGGGGTATTCTGGTCCCTTGGCTGCTCTGTCTTCTCCATGAGGTGGAGCATTAGTACCTATAAGCTGGTTCTGAGTTCCCCAGCTTGTATTCTGGCTCAGCCTCCAAGCCCCCATGGAAGCTTCTGCCTCCTGTGGACTGTTCTGCTTAGAGGGAGGAAAGATGCTGATCCAGAGACCCAAGCTCTTGCTTGGCTCAGCATGTGGTTTCCTTGTTGCCAAAGACAAATGTGGCATCTGGATGATGTGTATCTTCTATGAACTAGAACGGTGTGAGCTCTTAGAGACACTTGCAATAATGATTCAATATCTGCCTCCCTGACCAGGCCATGAGCTCTGGGAGGGAGCATTGGTTCTACTTGCTCCCCCTATGTCCCTACTATTCAGCATAGTACCTGGCACACAGTGGGTGCTTAATAAATAAATGGTTGCTGAATGAATGAGTGGTCTCTGGGAGGTCTGGAAGAATGGGGAATCTGAGCCTGCTAAACCGAAAAGGTTTAGGCCATAGAGACTCTTTTTAAATCACAGAACCCCCATTCCTGTGTGTTGGGAGGCTTGAGGGTAGAGGAGAAATATCATGGGCTTGAAGTCAGACAGACCCAAATTGGAGGACTGCCTCTATCATTGTGTAATCTTTGGCAAGCGACTTACCCTCTATAGGCCTAAGTTTTCTCACCTATAAAATAAGGGATAAGATTATTACTTATATCACAGGGTTATATTGGGAGGATTAAATGGGACAATCTATTTGTGGTCTGGAATGCCACAAGAGCTCAATGAATTTTAGCTGTTATTATGATTATGACAATAGTTATTGCTAATACTGTGGTCAGAAAGAATCACCTTGCAGTCAAAAGCCGGAAGACAGAGATGACACTCTGCACCCTGCTCTTTTGCCCAGAAAGCCTCCCAGCCCCCTATAACTTTTTTCTTTAAAGCACCTTGGCCCTGTTTTCTTTCCATTATCTTTGCACATCACTCTTTCCTGCTCTGATCAGATATGCTCAAGGAACCAAGAGGATGGTAGCAACCACTTCTGTGGAAAAGCGTCCCCTCCCCAAATCCCAGTACTGTACACATACATACTCACAACACTGTATCTTGCCTCCTGGCCTTTGCTTATGTTGTTCTCCTCCCATGGAATGGCTTCCTTTTCTCCTTTGACTAGTCAACTTCTACTTGGTTTCTCAACTGACATGTTACCTCTTTTAGGAAGCCTTCCCTGACTGCCCTCCACTACCATGTGCCTGGGCTTTCCTTGAGCACAGAATATACCTCAGGGGCTCATACTGGGAATTCCCTAAGGGACCAGGACTGTCTGATGCTTCTCGTCCCCATAATTATTCCAGCACAAGATAGGGCACAGAGCAATTGCTGTGTGCAGAGCAGATTTATGTCATTGGGATGAGATCAGGGAAAGACTCAGCCAGTCTGGTTTTCTCGGTGAAGAGCTGGGGACCTCTCTACTCCCTGGTCCTGACTCTCAGTGTGTCCTAGTGGTCCTGACCCTCAGTGTGACCTTACCTCAAGGCTAAGTCTCCCTCTTGGCTCCTGACTTGATTTCAACAAGTGTCTGCAGCTCAGAACCTTCCTGGTGCCCTAGGCTTTCAGCCCCGTCCCTACACTTTTACCTGGACACACCAGAGTCCTCTTCTCACCTGGGCAGTGGGTCTAGAAGCCCAGCTTTATATCCTGTATACCCTGGGCTAGGCTGTCACTCTTTGCATTTGGGCCAAGGCCTGACACTGGGCTAAAGTATCCAAGGAAAATATTTGTTGCTTCTGTTGAACCACATCCTTGCCTGGAGGAAGCCTTAGAATTCCAGCTTCCTGAGGTTTGAAGAAAGGAGATCTCAAGTTGATCTAAAGGGTGGGTGGGGCACTGGGGCACATTGCAGGCATCTGGAGCAGGCATGTTGTGTCCTGTGCACAGAGTTTCCTGCCTCCTAGGCAGTCACTCCTATGGGGACAATGATGAGAACAGTAGCATTGATGATATATGAAGTACCTATGACATGGCAAGTGCCACCCCAGGCTTTATGTTGGTTGTCAGTGGAGTGTCAACCCCACCAGAGTCAGCATCATCAGCCCAACTTTACCACAGAAGAAATAGCCTCACATAGTCAGCAAATGACGGAGTCAGGATTTGAACTAAAACTCTGACTTCAAAACCCATCTAGGTTTTCTACAGCCATGCCACCCTGCACATGCCTGATTCCGTTTGATCTCGGAAGCTAAGAAGGGTCGAGCCTGGTTAGTACTTGGATGGGAGACCACCTAGGAAGACTGAGTTCTGTAGGTGTAAAAAACAAAAAACCTCATCTAAGGATATCTCCCCAGCTTGGTGAATACAGGAGTGTCTGGAGGACAGACTGGGTTTGAGTCCGGGCTCCATCATTTCTGTGCTGTGTAACTTGAAGCACATTCCTTAACCTCTCTGAGTTTCAGGTTTTTTTTTTTTTAATTAATTTATTTTTTTATCTATGAAATGAGAATAATGGTAACACCTACCTTATAGGGTACTGAGAGGAACATGATGAATATGGCTTAGAGCATAGGTCCTGGCACAGAGTTAATGCTCAATAAATGTTGCTATTGCTATAATGACTTATAGTGGGGTGAGCCTCTGTAGAGAGGCTATGGTCATAGTTTAGTTCAGATAACAAACGTGGAGGAAGTAATAACCTTGCCCTTATTCCTAATGCATCCAAAGATTTAGGAATATACATCTCCATTAATTAATTCACTCAAGAGAATAGGTTTGGATTTCTTTTTTGCTACTTCTTTGCCATATGACCCTATGCAAGTTACTTAACCTCTCTGAGCCTCAATGTCTTCATTGTAAAATGGGGATAGTAGTGGCACCTCCCTCAAGGATGCTGAGAAAATGAACTGAGGTGCATGCTCACGTAGCCCTTAGCATGTGCTTTTATTCATTTTTTTTGTAGCAGTTTAACAACCTCTTTGCTTTGTCTGTGCCTTCCAGAATCTCAACGAATATTTGTAGAGTAAATGAATAATGAGGCGTGACTATGAACTATGAGTACAAATGAACAGCCCTGCAGGACCCCCTTCACCCATAGCTTGGGGAAAGGCCTTGGCTCCCTTAAGCTGCTCAGTCAACTCAGAGGCGGGGCTCTGCAGTCCTGGGTTTACTAAGAGTATTTGAGGCTAAGCGGTGAGTGACTTGCTTCAGGTCACTGCCAGGGGTGCCAGAGCTGGGACTTGAGCTCAGTCATGTTCTCCAGCAACTCCAGGTTAATGTTGTGGGGTGAGATGTAGACAGCCTTTTGGCATAATCTGGGAAACCATCCTTGCTGCCCAATTTCAGTCTAGAAGCCAGACTGTGGTTCAGAGCTGGGAGGGCCACTGCTGAATCCTGTGTCCATGTGCAGGGGGATGAGAGAGGGGCAGAGAGTGTCCTGATACCATACAGCGTGTGGCTGGGTCCTGGCTGGTCTCATCTTCCTGGAGTTGTCAAGAGGAATAAGGCAGAAGTGTTTGCCATCTTGCCATATTTGCCATCCTACCATATTTGCAGATGCACCGAAGGCCCTGAACTCCTAAAGGCGAGGCCTTCTGGGAGGGACCTTGCCTGTCCATTGAGCACATCTCCAGAGGCAAACACTCCCTCCTGGGCTCCCCAGCCCGCCACGCCTGCCGCACATGGACAATGCCTCTCTGTGGTAGGCCTGAGCCCAGTGCCAGGGCCTGGGCCCACATCAGCACCTGCTTCCTGCCCCCTGGCCCTCACACCCTCACTGTGGTCAGCAAGTACGGCTGTGCCTATAGGCCTGGCATACCTTGGAACCTGTGAGTCGTCATGGTCTTGTCCTCAATACTGCTCAGTCCCCCTCAGACTGCTGAGGGCCTCTTTGTCTTGGCATCACCCTTTCCCAGCTCCCAGGCCTTTGATTGTGCTCTGTCCTCTTCCTGGAATGCCTTGTCTACCCTCTGACAACTCTGTCTTGCCCTGTGTGAGCTTCAGAACAGGGGAAGCCTCTGAAGTCCGACAGACATGGTTCAATCACTGCTCCTGGGCTGGTCAGCTGTGCAGGGAAAGTTACTTCTCACTGAGCCTGTTTCCTCAGTAGTGAAATGGGACTTTTTTAAGGGTCACATAAAATGATGTAAAATGCTTGGAATGTCAAATAATTCAGTAAATGGCAAGTGCTATTATTACTGTTGTTATTATTATTAAAATGTTAACATCACTGACTTTCAAAGCCCAACTCAAAAGCAGATTCTTCATAAAGCTGCCTAACCTCTGCCTCACCTGGATCTGATGTCCTCTTGCTTTCCTGGGAGCTCCCAGGTACTAACTACTTACTCTCTTGAGGACTAGATCCACCCCAGCCTTGAGAAATGTCCATTTTATCTTTCCATCCATTCATCCATCCATCCATCCATTCATTTATTTATCTTTTCGTCTCTCTGTCTGTCCATCCATCCATTCATCTATCCATCCATCCATCCATCCATCTATCCATCCATCCATCCATCCATTCATTTACTTATTTCAGTCTCTTTTTCAATGTCCAATGTCTGCCCAACAATCTGAGTTAATTTTTTAAAATATTACCTCGACCTTGTTACTCTCCTGCTTATAAAAACCCTCCAAAGGCCTCTGCGGCTCTTGCATGAAAATTTGAGCTCTACAAGGCCCCACGTGGTTGGCTGCTGTCCACCTCTCAGCCTTCATCTCTCATCACTTTGCTCCTATCTCCTCTCATTTCTACTTCAGGACCTTTGCACATGTTCAGAACCTTCTCCCAGGATTGCTCTTCTCCTAGCCTTTCCCTTGGCTAACTCCTCCTCATTCTGCTTCAGTGTGTCTTTCTTGGAAAGCCCTTTCCTGGCCACTCTGTCTGAAGTAGGGCTCTTCTCTCTCACTGCCCACTGATGGGTATCTTTACTAGCCCTCACTCACATTTGAAAACTCCAGTGTTATCCAAGGCATCACAATTCATGCATGCTACATACCAAGAAGAGAGGCCAGACCACAGTACAGCAGATGGCCAAGAACTGGCTACATAGTCTTGGGTTCCTCATGTGGAGTTTCCTGATTCAGATTGAAGTGATTAAAGGGTTAAGAGGACAAAGGAGGCAGATCTGTGAAGATATTTCATAGGAAACAGCAGTGGTTCCTCCTCCCACTCTCCCAGTGAGGGGAGCATGGGTATCTGCCCCAAGTGTAGGCCTAGAGGGAGGGGGCTTTCTTCGGACCATTTAGGGACCTGAGGGGTACGTCCCCTGGAGTTGGGACATGGAATATACTGAATTCTATCTCTTGCCTGAGAGAAATAGGCTGATGCAGTAAAGTCATGGTGGGAAGAGTGGCTTCTGTGGGTGGAAAATTATTGCTCTTTGCTCCCTCTATAAAAGGTCAAAGCTTATACATTTTTCCATGGGTCTAGCATAGACCTTGCAAGAGAATTAAAAAAAAATTTACACTGAAGGCATTTTTTTTTTTTTTTTTTGGTCAGCAAATAACCCCATGAAATAGTTTGAAAATGAGTAAATAAAGGTTGGGCAGAGGACAAAGGAGTAGAGCTCTTTCCCAGAGCTTACCCACAAAGTTGGGATTCTGGGGAAACACTATGATGACATAGCTTATTGCTGCAACAAAAGCCCAGTCACACTAGTACCCGGAACCACTGGGAAAGAAAGACAGAAATGGGAATTGAAAACTCATGGGCATAATCCCTCTTTTGTGGCCCAGGAATAGATAAGATTCAAGGCAAACAAACCCTGGTTAAACCAGACTCTTAGCTCTTCCCCACCCCGCAGGGGTCACAGTCAAGGGTGGGTGTCATACAGTTACAGAAAGGACAGGCATTGAGTCATGATCAGGGTCAGTGCAGGCAGAGGGCTAAGTGCGGTCATTCCTATCCAGGCAGCATGGTTGGTGGAGGTCAGCTGGGCATTGGTAAGTGCCCTAGGACAGGAATATCCAGACAGAGTGATATGTGCTCCCTCCTTCTCTTTAGTAACTCAGGACTGGAGGGACAGATAGACACAGTCAGCCAGCAGGTCAGTTGGACGGTTAGCTAATGGACCAATAAAGGTACCTTTAGTATCTTAGGATGGAGGGACAGATAGATACAGTCAGCCAGCATGTCAGTTGGACGGTCAGCTAATGGACCCAGTAAAGGGAGCAAACAAACCACCTCTGTCCTCCCGGGACTCACATTCTCTTAGGGAGACAGAGAGTGAGCCAGAAATGGACAAGGGGATATGCAAACACAGAGCTCAATTGTTTCAGTTGTGGGGACAGAGAACAAAAATAAAGAACACATTTGGAAAGCTGGAGCTCTCCCATCAAAGCATCAAGAGGGTTTAAGTGGCTTTAGCTCTCTGGATGCCCTCCCGCAACATCTCACACACACACACACACACACACACACACACACACACACACACACACACCCTGCATAAAATCTCACATTTTATGTGTTTGACTTTGGGAACGCAATTTTGGGGGCTAATTATAAATGAAAGGAAAGGCCGCCTGAAGTGAAGAATAGGAACATCTTACCATTTCTGAGTGCTCACCACCTGTCAGGCTAAGCCTCTAGCATGCAAATTCACTGCTATTACCCCTCATTGTACAGATAAGAAAATGGAGGTGCAGAAGGCCAGGTGATCTGCTCAAGGTCACACAGCTACCGGGACAAGAGACCAGGATTTGAACTCTAGTTCCTCTGACTGTGAAACCTGTGCTCTCAATCTTTCAGCCATCGTCTTCTAAACACCTGTTGCCTGTGCAATGCCTTCACCTGCTGGGACATCTAATTTCACATTCTGCAATATCTACTAACCCTGGATTACTGCTTATTCAACATGCTTTTTGGTAAATAAAACCACGTTTGAAAATTTAAATAAACTTGATTTTCTATTTTTAACAAGAAGTTGTATAACCCTACCAAAAGTGGAAAAACAACATTGCTTCCCGTAAATAAGAGGTGACAATATGACTACAGTGATGACAATAATGTCTACACTCTTTTCCTTGCATTAACTCATTTAACCCCACTTAACCCCATGCTGATGCCTGGAGGTAGACACTGTTTCATCCTCATTTCATGGATGAGGCATGGATGAGCACCCTTCAGAGAGGTGAAACACTTTTTCTAGTCACAGTGAAAATGAAAAGAAACACATTGTTCTGGCTAGCCATGCTACCTGCTTGAAGTGCCTGGAGAGCATGACCAGTGGTTGGAGAGGTGATGAAGACTCTAGCATTCCACCAGCCCTTCATATAGGAAGAGTTGAGAAAGACTAGGAAGGCCAATCACATTCTCACGCCTGCTAATGTCTGGGAGGCAGCCCTGCTTCTGGAAGACTTTGCACCAAGTTGTCTATCAAGAAATGTTTTGGAGCTCTTTCTGAGTGTGTGTGAGCCAGATGGCAAATCTCTTACCTGTGTGCGTGTCCTCTAGCACCAATGGAATCTCCAAAAACTGAATGAAGTGAGTTCTCGATACTCTTTGCACTGTTAGTGGACTCACCACCTCTGTGGACTGTGAATGTCTTGCTCTTTGCTTAATAGAGTTGATTCCTGGGGGCCAAGGGGGGGGAGGAGGGGGACCCATTGGGCACCTCCCTCAAAGTCACCCACGCGGAATTAGGTTCCTGTGCTAACATTTACTCACTTAGTCACAGAGTCCTTCAGGAGAGGAGAAAGGTATTTAGTGGGTAAACCAGAAGACCCATTCGAAGTAGGGGCATCACAGGGATTCTTTTAATGTCGTCCTTTGCATTGGACAGAGACATTCAGGATGCCTCCCTACCCCCCACCCCCACCCCACTCTGCATCTCTGCTGCTCCCGTGAGAGGCCGTTCTAGGGTCTCCTTGCACAGAGGACTGACTCCTTGCCTGTTCCCGCTCATTCTTCACCTCCTCCTCACTTCTTCCTGAGTCTCCCCGCAAATGGAGTCTCCAGCCTCCCCCATCACCAGCCCCACTGCCTGGCCTCACTTCTGGCCTTGCTATTTACTGACTGGATGGTTGCAGCAGTCCCTCAGAGGACCCCTTCAGATTCCCTCTTCTCACTGCAACCAGAGCAATCTCCTCCTAACACTTTCTTAGCAAAATTTTCAAACACTGAGTAAAGTTAGTTTTGCAGATAACATCGTCTATTCACCACCTATCTTATTGATTTGATTTCAAACTAAGTTGTAGATGTCAATACTCTTTCCACTGTGGACTTAAGCACGCATATCATTAACTGGAGTTCAACATTTGTTTGGAGTTGGTCTGTTGGCTTGGAGGAAGCCAAGGCATGCCTTTCTGTGGTCCTCCAGCACCTGGGTTCATCCAACGCCAGTGGCTTCCTCCACGATGCCAAAAGTTTAAACCCAATGAGATCAAACTTGTGTGCCTGTGGGGCAGTGGTTGCTACATCTGCCCAGGCCCCCAAGGTCTGTTTCCAAAAAAGGTTGGTGATATCACTGAGGCAAATGGGGACTGGGGGTATCCAGGGATTACCATGGAACTGACCATTCAGAACAGACAGGCTCCGATCAGGGGTACCTTTTGCTTCTGCCCCAAAGAGCCCTCAAGGAGCCATGCAAAACAGAAAGAAGCAGAAAAACATTAAGTACAGTGAAAATATCACTTTTTATAAGATCGTCAACATGGCCTGGCAGATGTGGCACCAATCCTTAGCCAGAGAACTCTCTGGAACCATTAGAATAATCCTGGAGACTGTCCAAACTCTAGGCTGCAAAGGAAAACATTTCAAAATATATTATGGAAAGCACAGATCTTAAGCGTCCATTTGCTGAAATTTGACAAATACATATACCAGTGTAAACCAAACCCCTATCAAGATACATAATTTCTACATCACCCCAAAAAGTTCTCATATGCCCCTTTCTAGCCAGTGGCCCCCTAACCTCTGTGAAGGTGAATTCTTTTTTGTTTTCTTTCTTTCTTTCTTTCTTTTTTTTTTTTTACCACCATAGATTAGTTTTGTCTGTTTTTGGTCTTCGTGTAAATGGAACATATAGTATATATTCTATTGTGCCTGGCTTTTTTTCACTTAGCCTAATATTTTTGGTATTCATCCATGTTGTTGCTGCTATTGGTAGGTCATTTCTTTTTATGGATGCACAGTATTCTATTTTATGGGCAAATCACAATTTTTTGTTTGTTTATTTTTTTAAGCCTACAGCACCAGGTCTTCCTAGGTAGTTTTCCATCCAAGTACTAACCAGGCCCGACCCTGCTTAGCTTCTGAGATCAGACGAGATTGGGTGTGTTCAGGGTGGCATGGCCGTAGACCACTAAATCACAATGTATTTATTTATTCTTCCTCCTGTTGATGGACACCCAGGCTATTTCCGATTCGGGGTTATTATGAATACAGTTTCTACTGAACATTTTTTAAACAAATCTTTTTGTGAATAGATGTTTTCGTTTTTCTTGAAGTGAAATTGCTGGGTCACAGGGTAGAGGCATGATTATTTTATAGGAATCTGCCAGAACCTTTCCTGGAGCAGTTGTACCATTTAAATCCTGCCAGCAGTGCACTAAAATCTGGTTGTTCCACTTCCACACCAACACGTGATATGGTCACTCTTTTTAATTTTAGCTCTTCTGGTGGGTGTGTCAGGGCCATCTTTTTTTATAATGCATGTTCCTGGCTCCCTATGTCTCAGGAGAAAGTCCTACTCTCAGCCTTAGCTCTGAGCCCTCCAAGGTCCAGCCCTTTTCTGTCTAAGCCTTTCCTTCTCCATCTCCTATTTAGTTTTTCTACTCTATTGATATAAGTTTTTTTTTCTTTCATGCAACAGAACATTTCATTTTTCTCTGCTTTTTTCATGGGCTGGTTTTTCAATCTGGAATGTGCTCCTGCTCTCACTTATCTGATGACATCCCAATTGTCTTTTTAGGCCCATCAAAGGTGTTACCTCCTCCAGGATGCCTTCCTGGACATCTTATAGAAAGTCATTCCCTTCTTGGTGTTCTTTCCAGCTATTTCTCCTGTAGCTCTGATCACGCTGTTCTGTAACTGTCTCACTCTCTAGACTATGAACTCCATGAGGGAAGACACCCATCTGTTCCACCCCTGTGTCCTCAGCACCCAGCACGGGGTCTGCACAGAGTAGGATCTCAGGCTGCATTTCACAGCATCACCAGTGGTAGCAATGGGAACTGGAAAAGCTGCTGATGTTTGCTGCATGCTCACATGTGCTGGGCCCTATGTGAAGCCTATCAACTCCCTCATTTAATCCTTACCACAACCCTATTAGGCAGAGCTGTTACCATCCCTATAACACAAATGAGGAAACCAAGGCTCAGAGAGGTGAAGAGGCTTATTTCAGGAAACAGCCAGCACTTGTCAAAGCTGGAAGGTGTGCAGACATTTTTTTACTAGTCAAGCTTCTGCTCAAATGTCTCCTCCTTAGAGAGGCCATCTTACCTTTTCTTCCTGTACTCCCCACCCTCAGCCATACAATTTTCATTACATTCCCCCCCTTTTTGACCTTTAACAACAACAGATCTTTTTTAAAAAAAATTTATTTATGTGCTTATCATTTGCACCCCTCCCCCAACCATGAGTTCACGAGAACTGTAACTTTGTCATATTACTGTGTTGCTCTAGCACACACCACCACACTGCGTGGCACACATTAGGGGCTCAGTAAGTGCTGGCCAAAAGTGGAGCAATGGACACCAGTATCTACAGTTTAAAAAAAAAGTTAAAGAAATTCAGGCATAAAAATGAAATATAGATACACTTAAAGGTTTGAGTATTTTATTCTCTATTTAAATTTTCCTTAAAGAATCTAAACAAATATTGAACTCTAGTTAATGAAATGCACCCTGAAGTGCTTAAAGATAAAGTGAACTGCTATCTGCAATTTACTTTGAAATGCATCAAAAAATAAGATGGTTGAATGGATAGACAGGCAGATACATGATAGGGCAAGCATAGCAAACTTAACTATAGGATATGGATGCTTATTATGCAGTTATTTCAAATTTCCTGTATATACAAATATTTTTATAATGTTGAGGAAAAAGTAATACATGTATATGATAAAATTCCATCAGAATGATACTGAGTGAAGCACAGAGATAGTTTCCTCACCCCCAAACCATTACTCCAGCAGTTTTAACCACTGTAACACTTAATTGTCTGTCCTTCCAGAATGGATTTATTCTTTTACAATAATCAAAGAAAGATAAAACTATATCATGTTTTGTACCTTGTTTCCCCATCCCTCATTAACATGTCATGGAGATTTTTCCAAATCAACACATACAGTTTTAGTATTTCATTTCACAGGATATATAACACCATGACTTTTCCCCTTGTCTCTAGTAATAGGCATCTCGCTCACATGAGTTTACTGTCCCTCAGGTCTCCATTGGTACCTTCCAGCTATTTCTACCGCATCTCCGATCACTGTTATGAAAGGGAGCGTGAGAACACACCATAGAGTTGTTGCAGCTTGAGCCACAAGGGCTGGCCTTTTTTTTCCTTCTCGGAAGGTTAGTCATTGACTGTGGACTATCTCTCAAGGGGTTGAGAGGCTGCTATCAGTTGAAAGTGATTCTCTAGAGAAGGTGGAGGGAGGCTTTGTGTTGTTAGTGGCCAATGCTGACAGCTTCTGGGGGTTAGTAAGGGGGCTTGGGGTGGGGAGCGATGGCAGTGTCTGCAGTCTACACCGTGCACTGCTGGAACTGACTTGCTTTTCATAGTAAGTTCACTCTATCAAGGCACAGCTGCTCAAGGGTTCTGGTTGGTCACTGTTATGCACTGAATTGTGTCCCCCCAAATTCATGTTAAAGCCTTAACCCACAGGACTTCAGAATGTAACCATATTTGGAGATAGAGCTTTTACGTGATTAAATTCAAATGGGGCTATTAGAGTAGGCCTTAATCCAATCTGACTGGTACTCTTATAAGGAGAGGTGATTAGGGTACCCAGAGAGACTTCTGGGGCATGTATGCTCTGGGGGACAACCATGTGAGGAGGCCGCAAGAGGGCACCCATCCACAAGCTGTCAGGACAAGCATCAGAGGAAATCAAACCTGCCGGTTCCTTGATCTTAGAGTTCCAGACTCCAGAACCATGAGAAAATAGAGTTCTGTAGTTTAAGCCACCCGGTCTACAGTATTTTGTTATGGCGGCTGTAGCAAACTGATATACTCGTAATTCACTGGAAACTTACAATGCTGGCCAGAGTCCCTAGTTGACCATGAGGCCTTAACCAATACTCATTATCTCTCTTCTCATTACCCTAATCCTGAGCCCTTCTGCTGGTCCAGGTGGCTGCTTGGTCACCTGAATGGATGGCACAATGTCAGGAACTCAGTGTTGGTCCTTGTTGTTGACAAGTCATACATTTGGCGCTAGTTTCTAGGTCAGCCTCGG
Source organism: Macroglossus sobrinus (assembly GCA_004027375.1). Taxonomy (NCBI): domain Eukaryota; kingdom Metazoa; phylum Chordata; class Mammalia; order Chiroptera; family Pteropodidae; genus Macroglossus; species Macroglossus sobrinus. The sequence continues at coordinate 46,051 of PVKZ01000915.1, read as the reverse complement.
TGTACCCAGTCTTTAAATCTTAACTTCTTCTAGGTCCCCAACTAAACTATTAAGCCATTTGCCTCAGCCTGTGAGGCTAAATATTTGTCCATTTCTCTCTTTTCTCAAAGTGCAGGACTAAGTGTGCAGCCTGAAGTTTTGCTTGTTGGGAGAGTTTCCTCACACTCCTGTCTTTCAGAGTCACTCTAGGTGGGGCAATAGTGAAATTTCACCATCCAATTTCAGCTTATGCCAACACATGGAGCTGACCCATTTATGAACCAAGCTCAGGTTTTTTTCTTTCCTCATCAGCTGGTTGTGGGGAATACCTCTTGTGGCCTTCGTTTTGAACGGAGAGGAAAGTGTCAGTGTAACACTAAAAGATGACATAGATGATATGGGGGGTGGTCTGGGTCACCTATTCATGCAGCTTATTTATATCCTCTGGCCCTTCTTGAGGCCAGACTAGATGTGCCACTTCTACCCGCTGAGGGATTGCTGTTGGCATGGCCTTGCTCCAGAACTCTAGCGGTCTTCGCTGAGACTCCCTTACTGGGGTTTGTCAGAAACTGCACGTGGCATCTTTATCTATCACAGATACTTCTAGTGCCATGAAGTCCACATGATCACATGGCTCAAAGCAATAGTGCTGCTTGAACTGCAGCCTGGAGCTGCTGCACAGTCTTTTATTGCTCTGGTCCTCACTCAAAACTAGCACAAAAAGGATGCTAGTTTGTGAGGGGATGGAGTACAGGGTAGCAGTAATAAATGCAAATGCCTGTGGGGGAAGTTTGCCAGAAAAAAAATACAGAAAGCCAATTTAAATTTGAATTTTAAATAAAAGATAAACAATCATTTAGTTGGAGAATGTGCAATGCAATATTTGAAATACTTACACTAAAAATACTTACACTAAAAATTGTTTGTTGTTTATATGAAATTCAAACGTAACCAGATGTCTTATATTTTTATTGGTAAAACTGACAACTCTACTTTAGGGCTCAAGCATTTAATAACATAAGACAATTTAGTGTGATGGAAGTTGGGGAAAATGGTAAACACATTTGTAATCAGCACACAATTAAAGAATAATCAGCATTTAAAATGATTTAAAGTAAAAATGAAAATCTTCCAGGTTTGGCTGGAGGCTCATGAATATGCAACCCCTGTCAAACAGTTTGACTTTCAGGATTCGAATCCTGGATCCACTGCTCATAACTTGTATCACCTTGAGCCTTAGTATCCTCATATCTTTGAGGATTAAATCAAATCCTGCATTTAAAGGGTTTAGCAAGGTGCTGGGACTACCATCAGTGCTAAATAAATGTTAATCTTCAAGATAATTGCTGAGTTGCTATGCAACAGCTCTCTCTAGTGGTCACAAGTCATATGTGCAAGCACTGGTGCAGGCTAGGATCCTGGAGGTCTTCTTGGCTCAGGGTATCCATCCAGTAGCAAGGCTAGTCAGGAATTGGAGGACAGGTCCTCAAACTCCTTAGATTCCAGTCATTCACATATGACTTCCATGATTTTTGCCACATACCAGCCACCATTACCTTTATTTACTAGTGATTCTCCTTTAAACTGTATCTCATCTTTAAATAAATTTATTATAATGGGCAATGTTACAATTTTCAGCTAAAAGCCCCAGTATCAACTTTTAGAAACAGAAGATAACTACAAGTAGAAAACAGAAAAGTGTTAAGTTTTCCTGGATAATGTGGTGAGAAGAAGAATTGAACGATCCCTCTCTCTCTTTCTCTCTAGCTGTCTTTCCGATGATGAAATGAGGCTCAAATAATTTGCTTGAAATGCTATTCCGGAAAATAGTTGGCATGAATAATAATAACAGCTATGTTTCTTGAGCCCTGACTATGTGCCAAACACTGTAATAGGCACAGTATTACCTGCATTAGCTGAGTTAATTACCACAAAGCCCCTCTGAGGTGAAGGACTGGAGCTCAGAATGTCTGGCCAACTGAATGTGAAGGAAGTGATACATGTCACTTTCCATCTGGCTCTTAATGACATCCTGCCTATCTGTCAATCGTCATTGCCCTGTCTTAATGACCATGGAGGTCGTGAGGTCCAGATGATATATCTCCAAAATGGAACATGGAACGAATGTATGAGTGAAAAATCAATATTCATTGTGTTAGGCCACTGAGGTTTCAGGGCTCCTCTGTTACTGCAGCACACAGCCTTGTTCTGTTCTAATACCATGGAAATTTAGATTCCAATATTTTTTTAAAATGAGCAGATTCTGAGATGTTACTATTGATGATAATTAGTAGAAGAAGAAAATAGGGAGTTGGGAATAGGAAAGAGAATGAAAGCAGGTGGCAGAGAAACTGCTGAGGTGTTATGACGAAGACTTGGGAGAGAGGGAGTCTGAGAGACAGCAGACTCAGGTCCTGGTGAGTCAGGTGAGAGAGATAAAGCAAGTGAAGTTTGAAACTAGTGATCAAACAGAGACGTGAAGCATATTGTAAGGGCAAGAACTCAGACACATTTCCTCCCTCACACCGGCTGACATTTAAGGCGGGGATGGTTCTGAATGGCTGGTCATTGTCTTCCTCCATTCCTCCTGAGGACACATCTGCTAGCGCTATAGGGCCAGTGCCTGCCCCCTAGTGGTCCAGATAGTTCATGGTTATGGGGAGACCTGCAGTCTTTGCTCCCCCTGATAGATCAACCACAGTTCTCTGAAAATCTTTGACACTTGATATGTGTGTTAGATGGAGCCTTTAGTGGCCTCAGAGTATCAGTGGAAACACCACTGAACATGACAGGTTCACAGAGCCCAGGCTGATTTATTTACTGAATAAATAACCCCAAGATTGCTGCAAGTATTTGATTAATTTCAAGAGTTCTGAAAAAGTTGGTTCTGACAAATATATTTTTCTATTTTTTTCATTGCTTTTATGTAGGAGAGAATTTTCAAAGGCTTTTAATCTGCTGTTGTCACTAATGTCTCTCTAAAGAGTTTTTAACATGTGAAAAATGTGTCACTATTTAAAGTAGTAAATGTGTTCTGATTAAGCTGGACACCTCTCAGGCTGTTTTGTCCTAAGGGAGTCTTAGACTAGTTAGGAATTGAAATTGTTAGGGAAGGGGAAAGTCCTATCTGTGGGCTATAGAAAGAAGTCCAGGGAAGCTGGGGGGAAATAGTATCCAGAGATGGGCAGTGGATGTGTGTCTAGCCAGGAATACTCTTTGGTGCCACGGTCAGGGGGCAGCAGGACTGATGATAATGATCCCAGGTGTGTGTGTGCCTGTCCTTATCCACCTTAATTCCTAGGGCTTCATCCAAAGAGCACTCTTTGAGTCTTGACCTAATATCTTCCCCCCCAAAAAACATGAAGATAACTAATGCTTGGATACTCCCCAAGCCCAATCAGGTCTTGATTGCTGGTTCTCAGTCCAGAAGGTCATTCTGTACTTCAGGTTACTGAATAGGCAGATATTCGCAGTGATCATGCGACTGTTTATAGAATTTAACTACTCCTCCTGAGCTCAAAGATCTTCTGTAAGTGTGAAAGATGCTTCTTTCTTTAAATCCTCACCAGAAGACACCTGCTGGTTTCCTACAGTAAACTTTCTTGCAGTTCTGAACTCTGGGACTGTCCTGCCATAATGCCATGTTGGTTGGTGGCAACAGTGATGGGTCTGGCCATGACAGATGTTTAGCAGAGGTTGAGAAAAACCACCATGAATCAGCTCATTTTCACAAAGTCAGTGGGATCTCCCAAAGAGCAAGATTTTCTGTAAAGTATGGGATATTTCAGTTCATGAGTTACCTTTTTGTCACTCTGTGACCTGTGCAAGTCATTCACAAAAACCCCAAGGCCTCAGAACTCTCATGTGTGGAGTGAAAGCATTGGACTAGTCCTCTAGATCTCAAACAATGATAGCATATTTATTTTTTATTCGAGGGGACAACCTTTCCCAGCCTGGGCGGCCCTGTTCTTCCTTACTGCATTCAATTTTTCATAAATCTTATCTGAGTTCACAATCTCAACTTCCTTATATCCTCTTCTTTTCTTGATTCCCTAAAATCAGTCTTCTTCCTTCAAAAATTATGACTCTTACCCAGGGCATCAATAATCTTCTCATATGCAACTCCAGTGACCCTTCTCTATGCCTATCTTTTTCAAGCCTCCTAGCAATGAACACTTTGGGTTAGTTTTTCCTTTTTCCTACACATCTGCTTTGTCATCATTATTATCCTCTTGCTGTGAGAATAGAAGAGAGACCAATATGACTAGATACAAATAAGCAAAGAGGGGTAGTAGGTGATTTGTGTATCTGTCAAGCTTCCTGGACTCTCTTTTGGGGTCTCCCAGGCACTTTTAGGCAGCAAGGCCATAGCTAAAGGCATAATATTCCTGCTGGAATCAACTCATCCTCCCATATTTTCCAGTTACCTTTGGGCTTCCTAACCTGAGACATGGATGGGAGCCTCACCTTCTTTCTCACCTACACCCTTCCAGGTTCACCTTCTGGACATCTCTCAGATCTGTCATTCTGACTTCTTGTGTAGTAACCTGTGAGTCGTCATCTCTGTCTGGTATGCTAAATCTACTCTCAACCTCCTGTCCACCCATCCTAAGGACACTCTGAATCCACACTCATCTGAATCTCTGTAAGGTCTAAACACTATTCTATGGCTCTAACCACCCAAGCCAGGGCTCTTTCTAACCTATGAGCCCTCAAGTGGTGATGAAGAATGACAAGGCCCCCATGCAGAGAAAGAGCAATTTTATTTGGTGAATGTAACAATTTTATTTGGTGAATGTTTTCCTCAGCGAGAAGGCTGCTCTGGGTCCCAAACAGTGACCATGATATTGTCCGAAATGTGGGCAGCCTTCTGTGAATCCTCAGAAGCTGGGCAGGGAGTGGACTGAGCAGTAAGAAATGGTTCTGTTGGGAGAAGACCACAGTCAGAATGGAGACTTGAGGTTACTGACACTTGCTGGTATTGGACCACCATCAAAACCACCTTTCAGAGGGAGGGGAGGAGGCTGAAACCCTGGGGCTAGGGGTCTTGTCTATGCTACTAGGGGAGCCCAGGCCTGGGGTCAGGGGCCTCATTGTGTGTATATTCGAGTGTGTGTCTGTGCATCCATAGGCAGTTGTGTGAGTTTGCAAACGTGTGAGCATGTGTGAGTGTGCTGGTGTGAGAGTGTATGCCTCTGTATGTATTGGACATATGTGTTTGTTCATGTCCATGTGTTTCTATTTGGCACTATGTTGTGGTGCCACCTGTGTATCCCCACATCTGTCAACATCTCTGTGCACATCTGTGTTTGTCTATGTGGTTGTTTGTCTCTGTCTTTGGATATCACTGTCCCAAGCCCCCTGCTGTCTCCAGGAGAGGAGCAGTGGCCCCTAAGTCCTGGGGAGTGGGAAGCAGCACTTACCAGCTCAGCAGAGGACGAGTCCCTTCCTGGAAGGCTTAGATCTTTATTACAAAATTCACTCCCTGGATGAGTTGGTCTGGAACGTGAAAAAAATAACCATTACAGACTTGAGTAATGATTTCAGTGTGAAAGCATTTGGGGATATCCCACATCCCCCCCAGGGCCAAGATATCTGACCAAGCTCAGGCAAGGAGGGCTTGGTGGGGGCAGTGTCTTCTTCTAAAACCAGCTCAGCTGTTCTTTGTGTCAGGGTGATACAGGGTGGGGGTGCAGGGAGAGACAGAGTCTATATCTCAATATTATCTGGATAATTTAAAGCAAAAAGAAACTCAAAATGGGGAGATGTGAGGCTGGAGGGTCAGCATGCAGAGACAAATGTCCTTGGGAACAACTGTTGCTCCTGCAGGGTGGGAGAGAGGTTTTAGAAGCATGTACTTACTGATAATATTATGCTCCAGGGTGACATCCAACTGGCTGAGAAGTTTATTGACTAGAAGGCACACCTGATGCAGAGGCAGAGAGGGGAGTTAGGCAAAGCAGCATCTGTAGGAAGACCCTGGGAGCAGCCTCATCCCAGGATGGATTCACTTTTCTGTGTCTGAGAGTGTTTGATTCTAAGAAATTCTGCAGGTGAATGCTCACATGTTCACAATGAGCAGAAGGAGAAGCTAAAGGCATGTGTGTGAAGTGCCCAATCACACTGCAAGCCAGTATTCATTCTGTGACATGATACCTGTTTCTAACTAGAGTGGACTGCTTTGGGAGGGGTGAATTTCTGGTTAAAGGAGACACCCAAGCATAAGCTGGAAGAATGCTTGTCTTTAGCCATAGTGGGGGTGGACTGGAAGCTTTTCTGAGCAGGACCATTTTAGCTGGAGTATGGATACACTCAAGGCCTGGTCCAGAGCAGGAAGCAATCAATACATTTTGAAGGATGGAAAGAAACATGGACAGATGGATCAATGGACAGATAGATATGAATGGAATTCACTTATCAAAGTGAGGGGCTCAGAAAAGCTCATCCCAGTGTCCTCTTTCAGCCTAAGAAGCTTTAAGACCCAAGGGCCAGGAGCCCCTTACCCACTTACCTCCTTCTGCACCAGCCCAGGAAGGACTTCACTTAAGACTCTGGTGAGGTTGTCAATAAATTTTTGAACAATAAAGCCATGTCTGAAAGAGAAAAGCCATAGGGAAGTACAGAGGTCTGGGGTTGGTATGAAGAAGACTTTAGAGGGGCCACTGGGCCCATCACAGTTTCAGCACTAAATAGCTGAAGCTGGGCCTTGTTCATCCACACTTACAAGCAGGCAAATACCAAGGGGCCTATCCAAAGGGAGTGACACCCTACATAGAAGTGCATACAGTAGGTGCATATAAATAGACACACAGTTTATTCAATGAGACTTTGTAGACTCCATAAATGGATCAACATTTTGTGTGCAGTTGCCATGAGGATTCAATGAGATGATATATATGCAGCACAATTTATGTGTTCAGTAAATGTTAGCCATGATGGGGACAACTTATGTATATTATACCTGACTTCATCTCCCTTGGGACAGATAACTGAAATAAGTAACCTAGGAAGGCTGCATAGCTATTTTATCCTTTACTGGGACAAAGCCCAACTATACCTATTATCTAGATGGATTCAATCAATAATCCCAGTGTAAATCTGTACTATAGTTATCTGAGTAAGCTGAGACTCAAGTTGGAGAAGTACTGTCCAAGTTCACACAGGAAGCTCTTGAGCTACTCTGGTAGATGGGACTTGAACTCAGATTTTTTGTTGCATATTCCAGCATAAAATTGGTCAGCCCAGCTTAAGAAGGGATAATTGACTATTTACCCATCCAGTTACCTATCCTTCTATCCACCCATCCACCCACTCACCCGTCCACCCATCCACCCACCCACCCATTCACCCATCCACCCACCCACCCATTCACCCATTTGCCCACCTCCCCCCCCCACCAATCATCTTCTCTCTCTCCTATCCATCTTCCCACCCTTCCATCTTCCCACCCTTCAATCTTCCAGCTCATCCATTCTCTGATTGTTTCATCTTCCCAACCTTCCATCCATCAGCCCATCCTATTCTCTCTGGTCAGGAGAAGCCACCCCTCTGGCCTCACCCATCGAGTACAGAGATATCCAGGTTGGCAGGAGAGTGAGAACAGTCACCAATGGCCAGGTGGATGTTCTGCTGTTCATCTTTCACAGTTAAGACTTCTGCCGTGACGTTTAGCTTCACAGACACTTTTAGCAGACTTCCAACCAGGGGCCTGAAGAGGAGATAGTCTGCTGCATCTGGCCCCACCACATTCCAAGGCAGAGGAGGCTTTTCTCCTTGCCAGAAATGCCAGCCTCACCTCATTCCATCTTGCCTACAGCTGTACTCATCTCATTTCCCAGCAGGGGAAACTAAAGCTCAAAGAGGTCAAGTGAATTTCTCAAATGACCCCAGGTCACTCAGCATAGCAACAAATGAACTGAACTTGGAGGATCATGTCTGTTAGACTTCAATGCCCCCTTTTAGGCTACCTTTAGTTATTGGGGTCTGCTCTGGTGAGCCATCCTCCCATTCCCTCTTGGGTCCCACTCACGTTTTCACATTGACGACAAAGCCGAGAGGGATGGTGACATAGAGACGATGAAGGTCAGGGCTCTGTACAACACCAAGTTCCAGCAGTTGGGGATCAGTGACCTTCACACTGCCCGGGGAGCAACATTGAAGGGAGAAACATTAGCAGTTCCAGCCCCAAACCTAGAAAACACCTTTAAACCAACTATACCCATCCCACAGGTGGTGCTACCCATGAGGTGGGATGGGGGAGATAGGAGGAGAGTCTTACAGCAAAAACCACCTGGGTTCTGAGTTACACATCAGTCTTTCCCACCCTCTGCACCTGGCCACATTCTGACACACCCATGGCCCTCTCCTCAACTCAATTCTATGAGGTATTCTGGGATAGAGATTGTATCTGGATTATTATTTGAATTATGTTTTCATTCTGTGGATTAATGAGCAGGTGAGATGAATATGTGAGTGGCTACTTGGAAGAGTAAGTGCTTAGATGGAAGGAAGGATGGACAAGTGAATGGATGGATTAGTAAGTGGAGGAGAAGATGATGTATGGACAAGTGGAATAAGTTTTTTTACAAACATTTATGGGTAGAAATCACTCATCCTGCCATGATTTTCAATGGCAGGTCAATCAACAATGTTTATCATGGAGACTGAGGAGCAGGAAGTCAGGGAGAATGGAGAGAGGATGGAAGTAAGTCTCTTCTCTGAGTCAGCCACTGTGCCAGGTGATTAGATCTTTTCCAGTCCTCTCAATGGTTTTTCTCTGTGGGTACCATAATCTTCATTTTATAAGTAGGGAAACTGAATGAGACTGAGAAATACAGAGGGATTGATTGCCTAGTTCCAAGTCAACCAGCAAGAAGATTGTGCATTTGGAAATTAAACATAGGTCTATCGGTCTGTTTTCAAGTTAGAGGCAAGCACTTGGGCAGATAGGGATCTTGAAAATAGCTTTGATCCAGCCCTATCAAGGACCCAGGCTTTGACTGCTCACTGCATCAAGCTTTCCATTATCACTCCTTGCTTAGAGAGCTCTCACATGTCTCATGGGAAACAACATATTAGATTATTCTATGGGCATCACATTGATGTTGTAATAGAGGAGGGTAGTTTATACTTTTTTGTTTACATCAAAGGCCACCTATGTTCTAAGGGATTCTACAGGTGAGAACAAAATTGCCACTGGGTAGTGGAAAAAACCTTGACTTTGCACTTAAGTAAATTAGAGTTAAGTCCCTCACTCTGCATCACACTAGCTACCTTTCTGTGCTTAAGTTTTTTTTTTTTTTCTGCAAATGGGGTTATTAAATTGACCTCAGGGGGTTGTTGTGAGGATTACAGATAATGCTAGGGACTCAGGACATGCTTCAGGACTGGGGGCAGTTGATTCAAGAAGACTGGTGTTACCTGCCAGACTGTGAGAAGGGTCTCAGACTGAGTCCTGGTCTCATTTTCAGACTACCCATCTCCTTCCTTCATGGTCAATACCTGGGGAAGTCAGATCTCCAATGGGGGTTCTCTGGTGGGAACCAAGGCCCTACTTTAGGGCTACTCACTCAACAATGTTGTTTAGGAAAGGAATCGCCGAACCCAGTTTCCCAAGCAGGCCACCAAGCAGGCCACCAGAAGAGCCTTTTCCAGGCTTTAGGATGTCCAAGAGTGGAAGGTTATTGACAGTGTCCAACAAACCCCCAGAGAGCAGGCCTTTGCTGAGAGCTGGAAATGGGAAATGGATTCCTCAGAGGTTGTATCTGACAATTCAAGATCTTTTAACTCTTTCTCCTACTCATTCCTGTCCCCCTCCCCCACTGGATGATTGGACACACACAGCTGAAGGAGGTTGTCACAGACTCTCACTTACCATTTGTAAAGTTTCCAGCAAGATCTGTGGGACTTAAGGGCAAGGCTGCAGGAGTCAGAGGTAAGGGTAGGCCCTGGGGCAAGGACAGGGCTTCCAACTGAGCCAGCAATCCACAGAAGACAATGAGTCCCCCAATTTGAAACATCTTTTCTCTTGGTGTCTGTGGACAGGTGACAGGCCATAAGTAACGTGGATATCAGAGAAGTATTCATCCACCACCTGCCCCCGGCCTCCAGAACACCAGAAAATAAATAGCAATAGCTAACACCACTCAACATTTCCTCTGTGCCAGGCATCAGGCCGAGTACTCCATACTTGGTAACAGATTTCATCTTAACCACACCCTAAGATGTGGGCACTCATCAGCTGCATTACTCAGGTGAAGAAATGGGTGTTTAGTGATTTAGTAACTTCCTCTAAGTCACAAGTACACACGGAGATAAGATTTAAAAGCCAGATCTGTCTGACCCAGAGGCCTCTGTTTAACTTAAGTGACCATCAGATTTATTCTAATTGGGCTTGCTCACGAAGGCTTGAATTATTGTTCCTTCAGATTAAGCAGATGAAAAGGCTCAAACACGCTAATGGCTAAAGAATCAAACTACTTTGCCACCATCCCTGTTAAGTCTTTTGGTCCAGGAGCCAGTCTGTGATGGTTTGTGGAAGCCCTTGCAAGTCACGGACTATCAGAGGCCATAGGCACCATCTCATTCAGTCCATTGTTGGGAAAATCCTAGGTCATTCAAAGCCTACTTTGCACAAGGAGAATTGGGACTAGAGAAAGGTAGTGACTTTCTCAAGGTCACACAACAAATTGATGGCAAAGCTGTGGTCAGAGATAGGTCTCTGAATCTGCCCCTCACCATCCCCGGCCCACACTATCTTTTCTATACCTTTCTCTTCTCCCTCAAGCTGACCTGGATAAACTTCTGAAAGAACCTCTGATATCTGACTGCCTTTTACACCAGTCCCCTCCCAGATACCACCAACCACAGGCCTATTTGGCAGCTGGCAAAGTTGTACAAAGCTGGAGCTGATACTTACACATTGGAGACACCTTGCTATTTGGGGCAAAATTCTATTAACTGGTCAATTTGGCCAAAGCACCATCATGGTTATGACTGATTGAAATCAAAAGGGCTCTTTGGTCCAAAAAGCCAGTTATGGCTTCCCTGGGGATAAGGCCCTCTGAATTTTGTTTGAAAAACAGACCTTTTATGAATTCAATGGCAGCTAAGAATGCTACTCCCAGAACAAGGCATCAAAATGTACGAAATTGGGTGCATTTTAGGTTTGTGGCTGATGATCTGAATGCACAGTGCAACCTCAAGTTAAAACTTGTGCCATAGAGATTTTGATTTAGGGTATGAAGAGCATGCCCACAAGAGAACCCCAATGTGGAATTTCAGCAGTGTTACACCTGCAGCCACATATGTCCCACCACTATCAAATTCCCTTTTCTACACTGAAATGTTGCCGACCTCTTAGGGAAACAGAGTGAATGGCTATCCCCACTCCCCTGAAAATAGTCAGCCCTGTTTCTCTTGGAAGACCCCCAATGAGTGATCCTAAGTATAGTCACTAGTGCCCAACCCACAACGAGGAGCCTGGTGCCCCTGAAACCTAGGGCGCCAGAGCAGGAGCGTAATGGGCAGGTCTCACCTGGGCTTCTCAGAAGTCCTGGAGGCTATCCTGGTCTCCTCTTCCCTCTCCTGCTTGCTTCTGCTGAGCAGCAGCCTCTTTTATAGTGTGGGAATAAGGAAACATGTGATCAGATGATGGGTTGTAGAGAATTCAGAATGGTGGTGTCTTTCAGGGCTCTCCAAAGTAAATAATTGCCAATCACATTAGTAGGTGGGACAGTTAAGCCATGTGATTGACAAGTTAAACAGAGAAGAACTTGAGATGGAAATGTTACCCAAGACTTCATGGTTTTATGAGTGGGCTCAGGACACCTATGCTCCGAGGTGGCCTGGAAGATCAAATTTGGAACACTGGGATAAGCAGCCAGTTGGAGCCCAGGAAGAAACCCCTTTTCCATTTCTGGTCCAAATCTTGTTCCCTAAGTGTCAAAAAGAGCAAACTGCCTATATCTGGAGTCTCCTATTTTTCTGAGCCCCTGCTACACAACAGTCATGTGCTAGGGGCTATACATTCTCACCAGAACCCTGGGAGAAAGGGATTACTTCTCTTCCTTTTCAGAAGAAGAAACTGACGCCCAGTGGGACAAGTGCCCATAGACGCAGAGAAGATGTGGAAGAGTTAGAGTTCAGTTCATTGGATAATACCAATAAAAACGATGCCAACAGCTAATACTTATTGAGCTCTTGTTGTATGCCAGGCCAGGCATTTTTTTTAACATGCAGCATCTCAGGAATCCTCATAGCCCTGTGTGAGGTGGGAATGAGTACCCTCATTTTACTAGGGGGAAACTAAGGCTTGGAGTGTGAGTTGACAGATCTAGAGTTGCATGGTAGACATGGGCCTGAGGCAGGTACAGTCCAGTCCTTTCTTTAAATCATTTTGTTGCTTTTCCACATCTGTAAATTTCATGCTTTCATGAAATTTCATTTTTATATCCTGGAGAAGTCTTTCCAGGTTCCCAGGACTAAGCAATGCTATGGCATCCTGGTCTCTACCTTAATTCTTTCTTCTTCCCTTCCCCAAATGAAATATATGAGACATTTTTTTTTCTCACCACTTAGACCTTTACAGATAAAAAAAAAAAACCCGAGGCATGGAGAGATCAAGGTCTTAGACTGGTGAGAGCAGCTCTTGCCTTGCAGACCCTGATACTTTATAAGCAACAGAGAGAGAAAGTAGAAATGCACATTTATTGAGCACCTATTAAATGCCTGGTACTCTCCATATTTGAACCTTGTCTTCTCCTGAAGTGGTTAATACTGTTGTTCCTCAAGCATCAGATACAGACAACAAGGTTCAGAGAGGGTGACTACTTCCCAGGGACACACAACTGATAAGGAGTGGAGTCAGAATTTGCCCCTGTGTCTTGTCACTCCTATAATCAGTAAGCCACACTGCCTTCCCTCATGCCAGGCCTTCCCTGAAACTACTTGCATATCCTTTGAGAGTCTGGCTGACACCTCCAAGGATCCAAGGCTGTGGCTTTGAAGTCTATCCATTCAGGTACTTTCTAGACTCTTCCCAGAGCTTGTCAGTCATCCTCAAAAGGATCCCATTTTTTGTTACCTTGGTACAACTCTTATAGATTGGTTCAGGTTGCTACTATTTTGCAGAAAAACAGGCAGAAAAGTCAGGGGACTGATTCAAGTTCGTACAGCCAGTTACTGACTAGCAGCCTCTGGTTTGAAGCTGGGAGGCTGCATATGTATTATGGCAGAAAGAAGATGGATTTGAGCACAGATTTCCCTGGTTCAAATCCTGTGACCCTGGACAAGTAGCTCCAATCCCCTGAACTTCAGTTTTTCTCAGCTGTAAAATGGGTAGATAATATCTACCTTGCAGGGCTATGGGGGATCATGTCTGAGAAGCTGGTATGAATCTTAGTTCATAAACTCATGTGTATACATTTTTCTTTCCAACATATTTAGTTACTATTTCTAATGCCATTTGCTGTGCAACAGAAATTTTTCATTTTCCCATGTAGTTTTATTTCATTCGTGCCAAAGTATCTGGAGAAGGCTGCCCCGTCTGTTTTGACTAGATATACGGAGACATCCACATGCCGTCTGGTCCTGATTGCCGAGCCACTGTATGTCCCTTCTGCACAAAAGGCTTCTTTGGATTTAACACTTACTTCTTACTCCCTTGTTAGACACCCAAAATTGTTCTGCTGTTTCTTGATTCCTTGAGCCTCAGGCAGGACCATGAAGGGCCACCCCAGCCCATCTACCTGGACCCACCTAGACCCTCTAGTTAACCTTCTTTCCCTGGGGTCTTGTTATCTCTCTTAGCTCTGGAAGGGAACATGGGCACAGACTCCCTCTGTTCTTGAATCGTGCACATCAATTTGGGGGTGTCTGTTCTTCTTCCCACACCAAGTTTTGCCTGGGGAGAAGCAAGGTCATGAGACATTTTTGAGAAACTACCAGAACTATGTTGAATCTCACACTTCACCTCCCCAACCTGAGGAATTTTCTAGTCTTGGGGTAGAAAACCTTGCTTTAGTTCATTACACATGTGCTATTCTTGATGGCTCCTATATCCTGAGTTTTGAAATTGAAAAACCTAGGCTTTAAAAAAATGTAAAAAATTAACTCACCACAAAATTGGCTTTTTATCTTTAGATGTGTAGTTCTATGAATTTTAATGCATATATAATTTTATGTCACCACAGTAATAATTAGGATATAGAATAGTTCCATCATTTCACAAACACTATCATACTGCCCTTTTAGAATCACACCCTCCCCCACCCACCAGCAAGCACTGATCTATTCTTTGTCGCTACCATTTTGTTAAGAACTCTGGTGTTGGAAACTCAAAAGCCTTCTCTCTGCTTCTGCTGAAGTTGCCCTTCCTTGAAGCCACAGGTTCTTTATGTTCCACTGCCCCAAACAGGGCAAATGTCGTGGGGCATCAGGAAACGTAGAAGGACAATGCTAACATTTTAAGACAGGGCTTCCTATATTGGTGACATCAATGCCTTCCCAAAGTGTTCCTCAGAAACTGTAGGTGGTGCACCTTTCTTCCTACATAATCTGATTGTGATTGTGGTTAGAAGCCTTTATTAGTGTTCTGTGAATCAAGAGATCATTTTTAAATGGTGAGTGTCCCGTCCCACAGGACGACTAACGGGAGCTCCGACCAGAAGTGAGACTCGAGGAGACAATCTGCAAGAGAATGGGGGACAGGAGACGCGAAGAATGGAGGCAAGACAAAGTTCTGATCAAGCCTAGTTTATTGCAGATAGGGGTAGAGTATATAAAGGGGAGGATTTGCATAAGCACGGTTGCCTTGGATACCGAACCGCAGAACATTCCATTTCCTCATATGACCCAAAAATGCAGAAGGGTCCCGGGAGAGGAGGGGGCTGCAAGGTCAGATTAGTTTAAGCAAATGGCTCAAGGGGCCCAGGGCATGTCAGGGCAACTGACTTTATGCTGTCTATCCTATCAGATAGCACAGGGCGAGGCAGACCCTGTCCCAAGGCGAAGTTGCCTAGATTTCAGGTATGAGAGCCTTGAAAAGAATGGCTCCCAACAGGTGAGTTAATTTTTTCAAGGGGCTCTGACCTACGCAAAGTCTGATCTCCAGAACCTGGGAGTGGGGCATTGGCTCTGTTCCCTGAGAGCAAGATTAGAAGCAGGCTGAGTTTGAGGGGGATCTTCAGATGGCCTTGGAAACCTCAGTGGCTTTGTTGAGGGACAGAGGGCAAAAAGGTTCACAGAGAGCTAGGGGCCCCAACTTAGATGAGAAAATATTTTTAAGCAGAGTTTGCTTAAGGCAAGTTCCACTTACCTTGGAGATTAATCTTCTCACATACATTTATAGCTAATAATATTAAAAGATTTTAATGAGACACTAGTGCTTTATATAATTTCTAACAACCCTGTGGGGACACTGAGGTCAGGGAAGACAGTCACTGGTCAAGGTTATCTCAGCTAGGAAGAAGTGAAGGCCAGACTGTCATCTGTGGCTGTCTGGCTTCAGCGCTCTTAACTTCAAGAGCAAGTTTGTGTCACGGAGTCTTTAGTCTAGAAAGTGCCTACTCACGTACTCTACAGCCTTCTCATTCCTGAGAAATCAGACAGCCCCGAGTTCCAAACCCAGCTCAGCCAATGACTGCTCTTCCAGACTAAGTTTTCTCATCTATAAAATGGAGCTGATGGTACCTACCCCCCAGGGCTGCAAGAGAGTTAAATGGAGAAACAAATATAGCTTGCAGCCCAGTACCTGGCACAGAGTCAGAGCTCTGTAATGGAAGAGCATGGAAGTTACAAGGTATAGACAAGCCGTGCCTGGAGAAAGCTTCTGAGCATTTGGGGTGAATTTCTGCTTAAATTACCCCCCGCCCTGGACCCCAGCATCATAATAGAGGTCTTTTGTGCAACAGGCTCTTCCAGAGGAAAACAGGATGAGTCCATGGCTCCAAGAACTGTAAAATGAAAAGAAAACAATGAGAGAAACCTGAGGAGACTCTTTGAGGAAGGAGGTCCCTGAGCCACCCACAGAAGGGTCAGGGGAAAGGTAGACAAAAAAAAAAAAAAAAAAAGCTGCCTTCACTAATGGACAAGGCAACCTCTCTGGAGTATGAGGCCTCCTGTTTGCTCTTTGAGCCATGAGCAGGAAACCCCATAACATCAAGGCTGTGAAGGGGAACTATCTCTGTGAACATGGGCGTTTAGAGTTGCAAATCCCCGGCGAAGCATTTCGGATTAGGGAGTCTGAATTGAAAGATGGGAGACATGAACCTCTCTTGCCCTATTCTCATCTCTGAGCTGTTGACACTTCCTTGTTTGAGCTTTCCAATCTAGCTGAACACATATTTCATCATTGTCACCTCACTCTGTGTGTGTGTGTGTGTGTGTGTGTGTGTGTGTGTGTGTGTGTGTGTGTGAAGGGAGGGAGGGAAGACTGAAAGGAGAATTCACAGAGGTAAAGAGTATGGGCTCTAGAGTCTGGCTGCCTGAGTGCAGTTGCCTCAATCATTTCCTTGCCATGTGACCTTGGGCAAGTGACTTTCTCTCTCTGAGCCTCCATGTTTCCATGGATAAAATGGAATAGCAGTTCCATATGTCACTGGGTTGCTGTGAGAACCTGATGAGATGCTGAATGTGAGCTTCGAGCACCAAACTTGGCACATGCCAAAGGCTGAATATGTGTACTATTAATATGTGTGTGTTATTTCCCCTTGATTTCTCAGTAGGCTTTCCCTATCCTTGGGTGGAGGAGGGCAGAAATTCATAGTTAAGAGCTGAATAGTCATTAATCAGATAATTAACAATGAATTAAATGACATTTAATAAGCATACTCCATGAACCTGGCATATGCTAGATATACTGCGAATGGATTTTTGTGTACTCTGACAAACATTCTGCATGGTACATATATTTTATTTTAAATTTTTTTTGTTAAAAGTATAACATACATAAGAAAAATACACCTAAGGAAGTAGCTCAATGAATTTTTACAAACTGAACAAACCTCATAACTAGCACCTAGATCTAGAAAAGAGAACGTTGCCCCCCTCAAACCCCTTCTAGTCACTAATCTGCTCCTGAAGGGTAACCAGTATCTAAACCGCAAACAGCATAGATTAGTTTTGCTGTTTTGAGCTTCATATAAATGGGATATGCAACATAAGCTCTTTTGTGTCGAGCTTTATTAGGTATGTGAGATTCATCTATGTGGTCATGTGCAGTAGTAGGTCATTTTCACTATTGTAGAGCATTCCACTGGTGACTGTCTCACAAGTTCTTCTATTTATCCATTATTTTGATGAGTGTTTAGGAAGTTGTCAGTTTGGGACCATTATGACCACTGCTGCTATGACCAATCCTGTACACAACTTATGGTGCCCACATGCATGTATTTCTGTTGTGCATGCACCTGGGAGTGGAATTGCTATGTCATAGGGCAGGCATATATTGTTGTGTTTTAGGAGATGCTGTTACCCTGTTTTACAAAGTGGTGGCACAATTTCCCTTCCACCAGCAGTGTGAAGGCTCCTATTGCTCCACATCCTGTAAACTTTCCATTCTCACTTTGCAGCTGAGGAAGATCAAGAGGTAAAGTGCCTTCTTCCAGACACAGTTAGTGGGTTGTAAGACCACGATTCATCCACTCACTAAACCTTAGGTATTGGCTGAGCTTGCATTCTGTGCCAGCCAGACCTACACTGCAGGCTGGGGGATAATTGGTCACCCTGATACATATGGTGTATATCCTCATGGACATTCTCATTGGGCTGTATCAAGTCTGAGCTCAGATATATTTGACACCAATGTTTGTGCTTTTCCACTCTGTCACCATTTCTCTACACTCCCTTGAAGCTCAGAAAAGTACAGGGCACATAGTAAGTGCTCAATAAATATAAGTTAAATGAATAAGGAAATGGGAATCTAAATGGGACCCCCATCCTGGATTGATGAGCACATCTATAGATGGGCTTCTGGCTGCAAAATATAGAAAAAGAGTGTTTTCTCTGGTATTTCTGAGCTGATGAGCAAACCCAGGTATATTTAGTCTCAGGTGGGCCTTTATTAGGCCTGACTTCAGGAACCCAAACTCAGGGCCCAGGCAGAGGGACCTTTGTAGCCTTTAGAGCTATAATTATTAAGGGGGTAGGACAGAATATCCACGGGGCCCATGGTCAAAGTTTTCAGGGCAGTTGAAGCCTCAGTCTGAGGGATACTTAAGGTCCTAAGATTTCTAAGATGTTGAATCTCCTTCTGATCATCAGTAGGCAGTGGGAGGACACTCATGCCTGGTGTGGGGATTGTTGGCTGGACTCACAGTTGGTTGAGTTCATGAGCATCAGCCTGTTCTGTAAGGAGAAGAGGCAGCATCAGTCACCGGTGTGGTCACCCCCTCAACTCCCAGGTCCACAGTGAAGGGGCCTCTCACCCATCCATACTGACCAAGAGCCTGTGCCCAGAGCATTTGCGTTACAACTCTTCTCAAATGATATCTAATTATTTGTTTCTTGTCTTCCATTCACTAAACTGTGAGCTCCATGAGGGTGGGGACTGTATCTGTTTATCTGTAACTGCAGTGAGGTGGTCTCAGGTTTGGGATAGAGCCAGTGCTTTCTAAAGGGCTGAGTGGAGATCTTGGGAGAAGGTACAATCTCTGGTAATCTGGAGGTTTGGGTGACTCGGCAGGGCCCAGCCTGCTTGTAGGTGTACTCTCTGCTGTCTCAGCTCTCTTGGGGGTCAATAAATGGTCATTATAATGTGGTCACCTCTAAGTGTTCTCAGATCACGTGCAGATACCCCTCAGCAGGGGGCACCTCTTCTAGCCATTTGCCTATTCTGAGTCCTCCTCCCTGGATGGATGTAGACACTCACCCATGAGGCTTTTCAACAGTTTAACGTCGAGTTGCCTGAGAATTTCACTGATCAGAGGACATACCTGGATCGCCATAACAGAGAGAAGAGTCAGATCAGGGACTGGTAAAAGAAAACTAGTATCTGGAAGCTTAGACTCCATTGGATTTTCACATGGAATCATGGCAACAGTGGCTTAGCTTTCTTGTATTAAGCACCGATTGCATGCTAGGTGCATAGCACTTCCATGTTTTATTTCCCTGAATCTTCATGACATCTCCATGAAATAGGAACTGTAATAGTTCCCATGCTACAGATGAAAAAACCGAGCCTCAGAGAGTCTAAGTCACTCGCCTAAGGACACATAGTTAGTAGATGTCAAAACTGAAAATTTTAATTGAGATCTTTCAGGTTCTAAAGCCCAAGGTTTTAAACTCTGCTAAATTGCCATTGTATGAACCCTGACCCTCAGACTGAAGAATGCTCAAGGTGAAAATATTTTTCTCAAACTTACCTGACTTTCTACCAGGTGGGGGATAACTTTTCCCAGGTTATCTCTAAAATTGTAAAGAAAACGTTTCATCTTTGATGGGATATCTCTAGAAAGAGGGGTAAACAAACAGAATGGAACAGATAAATACAGACAATATCATGCTAGGTACTATGTATTAAGTACAACTTATATGGTCACTTAATTCTCAGCAAGCCCTATACAAGAAGCATCATTGTCAGCAATAGTCAAAGGGATAATTCAAAGAGGTGATATGACTTGCCCAAGGTCACACAGCTACTAAATGTTGATTAGATTAGAACGGGGTTAATAGAGCTCCAGGGTCCACACTGTTTCCCCTTGTATTGTCCTCTCCATGAATGTCTGGTGTGATCTAGGCTCTCAGTGAACATCTGAAGAATAAATGAGTGAACATTCACTGAGGACTTAGTTGCTTTCAGCATTCTGGAATTATAGAGAGAAAACATAAATCTTGCCCCTGAGGAATTCAGTCTGTTGAAGTTGACAGACTTGGTTAGCCAGAGTCTAGATCTTATTATTGTCTGTCTTGTTCACTACTGTACCCTTAGCATGACGCATCCCATGCCTTGCACATAGTAGGGTCTCAGTAAATATTTGTTGAATGAATAAGTAATGAAGAGGAGCTTTAAAGAAGGGAAGGGTGTTCCGGGCACAAGGATCTGCTTTGCAAAAGCATGGTGATGTGAAAATGCATGGTGTGTTGACGGGTGGGTGGGTCCTTCAGAGAGACTTACAGGGCAAAGGACTTCAGAGTGGGGCAAGGGAGAGGATCAGTAGGGCCTTGAGTAATGTCTAAGAGTTTGCTTTTCATTCAGAGGGCATTGGAGAACCATTGGAAGATTTGGAGCAGGGACTAGGGGATTCCCGTGCTGAAAAGTTACTTCTGCTGCAGGAGGAGAATAGAGTGAAGGAGGTGAGGTCCAGTCAGGGAAGCCAGATGAAGCTCCCACAATGGTCCAGGAAGTGAAACATGAGCCAGGACAGTGGCAGTGAGGATGCAGAGAAGGGAGCAAGCAGGGGCTTCCAGAAGTCACTGATGGGAGCCAGTGAAAATGAGCTGCAGGGAGTGAGAAGGAGGAAGTGTCTGGTTTCTGGGAGGATGACAGGGCAATCACTGAGAAGGGATGCAGGAGGCAGAGCAGATCCTAGGGAAAGGGTGAGATCTTTTTTGGGCTCATCTAGGAGGTGGTGGAGATGTGTGGCCACAGCTAGGGTGGGTCAGGAAGGGGCCCAGCCCTGGGGAGGGACAGCTGGGACCTTACTCATTTAGGACTTTTGTGCGAATGCTGCTGCGCTCCACATGGCAACTGCCTATCACCAGATCTCTCCGGCCAAACTGGTCTTTCTCCAGCCAGAACTCCACAGCGAGGTTCATACATGTATGTGTCTTTGAGTTCTTGTTATTGAAGGGCCTCCTGGGGATGAGAGAGAGTGAAGGAGGAAGGAAAAGGGCAGGAAACAGAGAACGAAGAGGAGGTGGAAACAAAGAATGGCTCTCCGTGTGGATGGCAATGTCCACACTCTGAGTCCCCTCAACGAATCAGCCCAGTGGGACTCCATATTGCCTGCATGTTAAATCCTCCAGCCAGTGATTAAAGAGAAAACTATTAGCTAGAGTGGCTTCTGAAAATCCTTTAAATAGACCAGATTAGGGGCCTTTAGAAATTCAAATTGAGAGTTCATCGTATTTTTAATATTTTTACTGTTTACCTGTGGCCTCCCTTTCCTTGGGGAGAGGGGATGTTAAAGGATAGTTGAACAGGAAAAGGTGATGAGATACAGTGTTTCTCTTTTTTAAATTAGTGTCCTGAACTCACATAGTTTTAAATGAACAAATGACCTGCCTCCACTAACCAATGATTGCCATCCACATTTCAGCTTAAGGAACCAAGGCTCAGAGATGTGATGTGACTTGCCCAAGGTCACACAGCAAGTGAATTAGAAAATGAGGATTTGATATCAGGCTGGGGTCAGAACAATCTGGGTTCTTCAGGTTGCCAGATTCTGCCCCAGCTCCTAGGTTCCCAGTGAGGAGGAAGAGGCCCTCTCAGACCCTGCTTCTGCATGACTCACAGTCTCATGTCAATGTCGAATTCAAGTGAGATGTTTGCCGAGAACCATTCCTTATGGAAAGACATTTGGATCCCTCTACAGACCAATTGAATGTTGCTGATGTTGATGCTACACAAGGAAAAAGCACAGGGGTGAGAGACCTTAGATGTCAAGGCCTTGTGCTGACAAGGCCAGGCCCTCTATAAAGAGGGTTTGGCAGTAGATTGGAGTCAGAGCCTTTCATACATGCTCTGAGGGCAAGAGCTGCCTGCAGGAGCCCTAGGCTGCAAGCTGTCTCTGAGTGCTCCTAACAGTTCCACACACTTGATTTGTGTAACCCACACCAACAGCAGACCCTGGCCCTGGGCCTGTTCTCACACCAAGTCTCCACCACTCAGTAGATGGCCCCACCATCTGCCCAGGTGTCCAGGCCCAAACCCCAGGGCTGTCTTCGATTTCTCTCCATCTCTCATCCCCACATTCAAACCATCATCACATCATGTTGTTTCTGCTTACAAAATATATCCTGAGTTTGGCCACTTCCAACCACTTCTGTCGCTTTCACCTGGTTCAGGTCACCATCACTTTTTGCCTGGAGCTGCTCTAGTTTCTCTGGGCTCCCAGCCATGATCTTGGCCTCTCTTTAGACTTTTCTCCATGTGGAAGCCAGAGAGGCCTAACTACCCCCTCACTCAGTGTTCTCCACAGTTTCTCACTGCTCTTGGAATAAAATCCTTTAGACCTACAGGGTCTGGCCTCACCTGCCACCTTGCTCACCCAGCCACACAGGACTTTTTCTCTCCCTCAAACACAGCAATCTCTTTCTTACCTCAGGGCCTTTCCATTCATTGCCCCTCATAACAATTGCTTTTTCATTTATGTTTCTACTTAAGGATTACCTCTTTAGAAAGGTCCTCCTGATCAGCCCCCTCACTGTCATCCTTTATCTTGCTAAATATGTCTTCATGACATTTGTTTCCAGCTGAAATTGGTTATTTACTTTTGTAGTGTATCTTACTAACTAGGATTAAGACCCCAAAAGGCAGTGACCGTATGTCTGGTTTATAGCTGCATTCTCAAGTCTCAGCCCAGGTTCTGGTACACAGTAGGTTCTCAGTGAATAATTGTAACAATTTCTTAAGGAATGAAGGAAGGAAGGTGATTGTGGCTACATCCCTTAAGGAAAACCATGTTGGTGAGTACTGGTGCTCATTAAAATGGAGAGAATGAGGGATTTGAGTCAGAGAGAAAGGAGCACCAGGGCACAGCATGCTGGAATAATGGTGTTGTGGTTGAGCAGCTTTGAGACTAGGAAGCTAAGGAGGCCTGCATCTGTCAAAAGAAAGGAGTAGAAATGGAGGTGAGCAGGACAGGCCTAGTTCTGTGAGATTCATCATAACTGCTGATGGCTATGCATCCACTACATGTAGTAGAGAAAGTTCCCAACAACTCTGGGAGGCAGGGACAATTATTATGCCCATTTCACTTATGAGGACTCATGGATGAAGCTTAGAGAACTCGAATGCTATGCCCAGAGTCACACAGTTATCAAGCAGTAGAGTGAGGCTCAAATGTTTGACTCTAGTCCTGGGTTCCTTTAGTACCCCATATGTTTATCTAGGCTGTGCTATGGGTACCCATGTTATAGATGAGGCCGGAGTGGTCTAGAAATTTTCTCAAAGTTGGTGGCAGAGCCAGGGTTTAAATGAAGAAACTTTTACTCCCAAGCTCTCACTTTTAATTACCCTGTGATGCCATCTCTCCAAATTACCCCTTCTATTAGCTCCCCATTCATCATCAGGGCCAGGGATGGAGTTTAGGGTCTTACCTGGCTTCTTGATGCTGTTGGAAGGTCCTGCTGCCGATTAGCCAACCCACCATCCCTGGGGCCATCTGCCATAAGGCTTTTATACTATCTAGGAGGTGGATGTTCTGAATTCGGCTTTCTGCATTGTGCTTCATGAGACCCTGGGCAATAACTGGAAATGGACAAGGGACCAGTGACTTTGTACAATGTCATGGAAAAGGTGGGGGTTTGGTTTCAGGAAGCCTGTGTTGCAGCTGGTTCACATGCTTCCTGCTGAGTGCTTGGTGCATATCTTTTCACTGCCCCCAACACTGAGATCCATGTACTTCATGTGGTGAGGCAGTAACAACACCCATCTCATAGAATTCTTATGAGGAATACTAAGAACATTCACCCAAAGAATATTTATTAAACATCTACTGGCTGTCAAGACAAAAACTAACTTTCTGTTTAGTAAGAGAGATATATATTAACTAAATAGTTTCAAAGATAGAGTGAAACTATAAATATGCCTAGAACTCTTAGTAATTTTTGGTAAATAATGGTAGTAGCACTTGAAAATTTGTGAGCAGCAGACTAGTATTCGGCAGTCCGATATCCATCCATCCATCCATCTACCTACCCATTTCACCCACTCATCCATTCATCCATTTCTTCATCTACCCTCCCATTCATCTACTCATTCATTCATCCTCCCATCCTTCCTTTTATTCATCCATTCTCTCATTCCCATATGAACCCTTTTCTGATTCAGGCACTATTTCCAGTTCCTGGTCCAGATGAAGCTATTGATTATCTGACCCATCATTGCATAGTGACTCTTTCAGTTTCAAAGTTGGCACATAATTCAAGTTGGTCCCATCAGACTAAAAAAAAGATCTTATGTTTTATGTTTGTGGAGAAGGTTTCTTTCTTCTTTACTGGAAAGGAGCAAGACATCCTGTAGCTCCAATGGGTACCATTTTCTTACCATACTGGAACCAGCAGCCTGAGGAGGAAACTATGATGGTAGCAGAGCTAAAAAATGGACAAAATCTAGTTCTGGATGGAAACTTTGAGCTGCTAATTAAACCAAACCTGGAGCTTGCCCTATCTATGACTTTCAGTTATGTGGAATAGCTTGAGTTGGGTTTTCTGTTACTTGCAGCTAAGCACCTAACTGATACATGAGATATGATTATAATGATAAACATATTCACAGTGGGAAAAGCTATTAGAAAAAAAGCAAAGTCCAGGGTAAGGACAAGAGGGCTTAAGATTCATCAAACACAAATCATAAGGTGAAATTTGGTGAGTTTGAAAATATTCTTGTTCAGTGTTGACAGATGACAGTTTGGGATAAATGTTAGCAATGTTTACACCTGACAAGAGACTAATGTCAAAAGTAAATTAACAGCTCCACAAATCAAAAAGGACCAAAACAAACAAACAAACAAATAAACAAACAAACCAAAACAAATAAAATCCAGGAAAAAAAATAATAAAGTGAACAAAAGATAAAAGCAAAGGAATTCAAAAAAGTCAAAATAGTTAATAGAATTGATAAGATGCTCAAATTTCCCACTAATCAGATAAAGTCAAGCTAAAACGATTAGAAATAATTCAGCTACTTATCAGACTGGAAAAAAATTAGAAAGATAATGTTAAGTACTGAATCATGTCCCTTCCTTTCCCTGCAGTTAATACACTGAAGACTTAAACCTCTAATGTGATTGCATTTGGAGATAGGGCCTTGAAGAAGGCAATTAAAATTAAATGAGGTAATAAGGGGGGGCCCTAATCCAATAGGACTGGTGTCCCTATAAGAAGAGACACACCAGAATGCACTCTCTGTGTGAACACAGAGGAAAAACCATATGAGATACAGGAGGAAAGTACCCATCTGCAAGCCAGGAAGAGGTTTCACCAGAAACCACCCTTATGTGCACCTTGATCTTAGACTTCCAGCCTCCAGAACTGTGAGAAAATGTCTGTAGGTTGTTTAAGCCACTCAGTCTGTGGTGTCTTGCTATGGCAGAACAAGTAGACTGATACAGATGGATATTCTTCAGTGCTGAGAAACATAGGGAAACAGGTATGCTCATTTATTACTGGAGTGAGGTAGACTGGTACAGCTATTCTGGAGTGCAATAGGGCAGTCTTTAAATTAAGTTTTTGAGTTTGCATTTGCCTTAGGGACCAGTCATTCACTTTCTGGGTATATCTCAGAGAAATTCTTCCATAGGTCCTAATGGGGACACATGCAAGGATGCTCATGTCAGCGCAGTTTATAATGGTGGGGCGGAGGGCAGTTTACAGAAAACTCAAGTCTCCATCCCTAGGAAAATGGATTTTATAGATCCATTTCATGGAATCTCATGGATTCATCTGTAAGTCTGAAGCCAGAAATGTCAATAGCATAGTGTCCAGTGAAACCAGTCAAAAACAATGAGATCTATATGGCAATACCATTTATGTAAATCAAAACACCACATTTTGATTTACAAAGATATGGGCGTATTTAACCACATATATCAAACACACTGCAGTAACTGCCAAGGAAGAGGGAAATGGAAGTGTGAATAAAAGAAAAATAACATAAAATCAAATAGAAGAAGGGTATTGCCATGATTCATGATGATGATAATGTGCTATGAATTGGTGTATGATCAGCTCTACCTTAATTGTCTGTTTCTGAGGTCTAAGAAAAAAGGAAGAAAAGAGGGTAAGTGATGGACCCAAGGTCACTCAGCAAGTCAGTGGTGAGGTTCACATGATGTCTTTCCCACCTTCCCTGTGACAGTGGGCAGAGCATGGGCTTAACTTACTTCTTGCCAGGGTGGACTTGCTGTCCATGTAGGCCTTGGCCAGGCCAGACCAGGGCTGTTTTTGCAGTGCCAAGAGCAAGAACAGCAAGCTGAGGAGTACCGGGAGTCTCCAGAGTAGAGGCATCTTGGGTTCTGGGATGTATGAGTGTCAAGAAGGGTCAGATGGTACCCAGGCAGATGGCTGCAGGTGTAGACTCTGGGATGGATGGACTCATGGTTTTCTATGGGAAGGTGATACCAGAGTTGGCCCCTAGCATGCTGTGGGGAGGTGGTGTGATGGGATCTGGCAGCTGCTCACATGGTAAATGCAGCAGGTGGAACACTGCAGTGAGGGCAGGGCTCCAGTATTAGGCCTTGTTGCTTGGAGACGTCTGGTAGAACCCACTGTTGTGTCATCCAGCAGGAGTGTTCTCTGGGAGAGGTTGGATGTTAGTGACTCTTCAGTGAATAAATGAATGAATGAGTGAATAGATGAGGATGGCTAATCCCAGGCTCCTCAATTAGACTAGGACTTTCTTAAGGAAAAGATCATCCTCAAAGCCTACCATGATACTTGTTTTCTAGAAACTAGTGAATATTTGTTGGGTGGCTAAATGACAATATATGAGAAAGTGAGGATAGCTTATCTCTGAATCCCCCACCAAATTATCAGTTTCTTGAGGGTAGCTGTGAGTCTAATTAATTCTCATGTGTACAGTGCCTTTCATGTTTACCACATGGTAGTTACTAACAAATGCTTGTTAAATGAAATGAATGAATGAATAATTGGCTGGCTGGATGATAGTTTGTGAATAAGAGTTATAGGTGGGAGACAGAAAGTCTTGAAGCCAAAGAATTAAATTAATCTTGTTGCTTTGAGATTGGGGGTCAAAGAGAATTGAGTTCAAACTACCCTATACTTACCATCTCAAGAAATGGCAGCATAATCCATCCCGTTGCTCCAGCCCCAGCCCTTGGATTCCCCTTGACCCCATTTTCCTCATCTTTCATAACCCATCTCTTAGGAAATCCTGCCAACACATCTAACAACTCCTCCTCAGCCATTAACTTGGCCTGAACTATTGTGGGGGTGTCTTATGTGGTCTCCTGGTTTTGATTTCCTTGCCCACCTACAATCTCTTTCACACTGCAGCCTGAACAACCAATTAAAGACATAAATCAGACCATGGCATTCTGCTTTAAACCCTCTGAAGTTTCCTATTATATGTAGAGCAAAAGCCAAACCCTGAGATGCCTCCCTGGCTCTGCAAATTCCTCTAGCATTCTCTCTGACATCACCTGCTAGTGCTCTGTCCCTTGTACATCACCCTGTAGCCACACAAGCCCCAGGAGTCTGGGCTACACAATTCAGCTGCTGTGAGCTCTGAGACAGAGGTGCTTGTCACTCTCTGTGCTCTTACCCAGGCTGCAGACGATGTGCAGGGTCCTCTGAGAATTTCACAGAAGCCCAGAGGCCATCCTTGAGCACTTGGCTTCTGGTTTCAAAAGAGATCTTACCAAAAGAATTTGTTCAGCATGATGGCTTTTCCAATTTGAGGTCCTCTCCCAGGGTTCATGCTTCCCTTGGGGATGTTTGTAGAATATCAATTACTTTGAAATGTACTTTTCTAGTCTTCCTGGTCTTGTGTAATCAGTTGGGATTTTGTTATTTTTGGTCAAGAAAATTAGAGAAGAGGGGGCACTGTTGGAAAACACAAACCTGTTGTCCTTGGCTCTTTTGAGGTCTGAACTTGGGGGTGGTTTGGATTGTCAGTTTCACCCTCAACACAGTTTGTGTTTCTCAGGGCCACTATGTCTAAAGAAATAACACCATGTAGACTTTTGGAGCCTGGTTTCAGGAAGGCACAGCTTGTGGGAAGGTGCCCTGGCTTTACAGCCAGCTTGATGCATGAGCACTTGGCAGTTAAGAGTGTGGGCTTCTGAGTTGCACAGACCAGGACAGAATCCTGACTCTCTCTTGGCAGACTTAGTTTCTAGGTCTGTAGAAGGAGGGTGATAATAGTACAGAGCTCAGGGCTGTAGTGAGGATTAAAAGGAATCACAGGCAGGGCAATGCTCAAAATCTGTGTTACTATAATTGCTGTTGTCCTCATCCTCACTTCTCTGAGCTCCAGCTTCCTTACCTGTAAACCAGGGAAGCTGGCAGAGTGAATGTCACCAAGTACAAAGAACCCAGTGATGGTGCCTGGGACACCAGAAGTAGATAACAAGTCAAGGAGTCACCTTTGGAGCACATTTGCAAGTGAAAGCATGGGCTGTTTTGGCAATTCAAGCAGGCAGGAGTTACAACCAAGGGAGGGCTGAATGGCTGGGGGGTGCTGAATGGCAGCCAATGCCATGATGGTCTCGAGCTTGGGGGGAACTTGTAGATATCTGATTAAATGGTGGGCTTTGCTCTTGTTCATTCGAGGCACAAAGTGGCTAAAGGCATTGAATGCTAAGTGCCAAGTTCCATGGGCTCTGGGGATCCAATGGAGAGTGGCCAGGCAGGTTCCTCATCCTTATGAAGCTCATATATCCATGGGGAGACTGATGGTCTTCAACTGTCATATGGTTAAGAAGTGTGGCCTCGTGTGAAGAGGAGGTGGGAAGTGTTATGCAAGGACACATTGAAGGGAAACTAGGCCAATGGGGAGGGTGGTAATCAGAAAAACGTTCTCCCCAAGGAGATGGAGTTAGAGCTGACATTTTAGAGAAAGGCTACAAGTTAGCTGGGTACCCTCTCTGCCCAGAGTGGTTCCTCTGCCCAGAGAGAGCACTGAAGGA
This sequence comes from Macroglossus sobrinus, assembly GCA_004027375.1. Lineage (NCBI taxonomy): Eukaryota > Metazoa > Chordata > Mammalia > Chiroptera > Pteropodidae > Macroglossus > Macroglossus sobrinus. Next base: position 17,261 of record PVKZ01000915.1, on the reverse strand, counting down.
AAGAGGAATGCTCCTCCATAAGCAGTTATTTACAAAACTACCTCCAAGGATAGCAGCGCTGACATTTATTTGATGGGCCTCAGTCACTGCACTAAGCCTGTTCTGTGTGTGATTTCATTCCACCATCATGGCACCCATGAGGGGATGGGAACCCAGACAAACCCAGTAGCCCATGGAGTTCCCAGCCTGGATGAGGCTGAGCTGCCATCCCACAGGCTCTCTTACCCTCCCCAGAGTGGTGAGATGCTGTTTCCTTAGTAAGATGGAGCTGCCAGACACTCCAAACCTCATCCCTTACCAATCTCTTTTACTATTTTAAATAATTTTTCCTTAGAATGAGCTTCTTTACTTTTGGAGGGTGGAACATTTTGAAAATGTGATGAAAACTTTGGTTTGTCTGTTCAGAAAAAAATGTACTTAATTGAAAAATGTTGCTCACAGTAGCGGGTCCTCCTAAGGCATGTGCATTGACACAAGTTAAAACCCCTGCTGCCTGGGGTAATTGGCTTTCTAGAAGTTTGCTTGGATAAAAATTTATATATTAACTACTTATTCAACCATCCTTTCCTGTGGGCCAGACTTTGTGCATGGCTCTAGGCAATTAGACACCTTGCTTCTCTAGCAGTTTATAATCTGGTGAGAATATCAGAGCAAGATGAAATAAACAATATATGAAATAATTAAAAATTGTATTAAAGGGAAAAGTGGGGTGAAATTGAGAATAGCAAGGGGACCACCCTAGACAAGGGCTGGGGAAGGTCTCTCAAGAAGGCACCGTTTGAACTGAGTCCAAGAGGAAGAGATGGAGTTGGCTTTGGGTGTAGAGGGAGGGCATGCCTGGCAGAAGGAACCACAAGATCAAAGGTTTTGAGGTGGGAATGGGTTCAGCAGGTTGGAGGAATGAAGAAAGATGGGTGTGGTTGGGTTTATTGGGTGAGAAGTCCCCGTGTGCCTCAGACACACCTTGGCTCACGTCCATGGCTTCAGGGAGGGGCAGTCCAGTGTGAGGAGGCAGAAGCTTCTGCTGGGCAAACTGAAGGCTGTGCAGGTGTTTGCACATGAACTCCTGCCTTCAGGTGGTCAGGTCACAAGGGCAGCCGCTTTGCCCCACTCCCTGGGCTTTAAGGCAGCTCCAGGTCCCCAGCCAAAAGTGGAGTTACTCAAACTCCAGAGGCCAGCAGAATGAATGGAAGTATAAAATGTGGATTCCTGTGCCCCATTTTTGAATCTCAGAGGGGTGGGCCAGGTTAGTTCATTCTGTGAGCATCACTCTTCTAAGGAATGGGATTCATTGTTTAAGCATTCATTTATCCCATCCTTTGTAGAAACAGCCCTTTGTAAGACTAGAGACTGGAACTTTAACCCAAAGACAAATTTCCTTAAAAATGGGGGTGGGGTGGGAGGGGAGTGGGGTCCCTTTCTGAATGGAATATCCAGTTTGACAAAGGATAATGACAACACCTGTTCTGGGTCCTGGGGTGTCCTGGAGAGGTGAAGAGGTAGTTTGTTTTCTTGGAAAATAGGATAAATTCAGAGCCAGTATTTTATATCCCTCAAAGTTCTGTGTATTTTTCCACAGTGCACCTTGATTCTAATAAATATCAACAGGCCAATATGAAAGAGAACCGAAGGAAGACTTACAGTATAGGCTATGGCAATATTGCATAATTCTTTCCTTCTCTTCAATGAAGAGGTTGCTGATTCTGAACTGGTCTTTGACTGAAAATTAGGTGAGAGGCTTTGACTCTGTTTCAGCAATCTAATTTAGGTTTGGGGTTTCTAAACCTGGAGATCTCCCTGATCAGTAAATATTTTCTAGTATACCATCTATTTCTTTTATAGGAAACCTGTGATCAATTAGTAATTGCCAAATATTTTGATTATTAATTCATCATTGCTATTCATTACAATGAGCATGCTTTCTTGTTTCTCTCAGTTACACCCTGTCACTTGCTCTTTGTTACTCTTATATCTCATCTTCACTGAAATCAGGGAGACCCTCTCAACAGCAGCATTTCCAAGCAACAGAAAACAGCCCTTATAGAGCTTTTCAAGATTGCTGATGCTCTCCTTACTAATACATTTCTCAATTTCTTAGCCAAGGGATTGTCCATTGGACTCTCTCAGGAGACATAATGGTAGGGGTAAATGCGTTTGCAAAAGATAAATCCACTCTAAAAGTCCCATTTCCCTAAGCCTTTTGATTTTTTTTTAACATTAAACCTTGAAAGTTCTGGGATCTCAGCCTCACTAAATGAAGGCCATTGTTGAGTTCAATTTCCAGTAATCAACACAGTAAACCATTCAAGCCATTTTCAGCTCTGATATCTAATATTAAATTTAGAATCTTTGGTAAATATACCCATCAATTAATTAGGAACAAGTCAATGTTATGTTCTATCTTCCTTGATCTAACTTATTTAGAATTAATCACTACATGTTCCCATGTCTGCTGATATTAATTAACAAAAATTGCAATTGTTTTGAGTATATAAGTTATTTTATCTTTATTCTTGTCCCCCTGGAGCATGCTGAGATCTGAACCTAGTTATGGGTCTAGTGGCAACAAAGGGTGGTTGGGATGAGTTTTGAGGAGGATGGACATCACCTTGCAAAGAAATTGCCCCAGCTGAAGTTATTACAGAGTTATCAAGGAGTGGAAGGCTGGTGGTTCTTTCCTTGGCACTGCAAACTCAAGATGACTCTGAGATTTAAGATTTTGAACTTTCTTTGAATTCACCTACATGTTCTGATTCTAAGTCCCAGAACCCCAATTCTTCTCAATTAAGACCTTAACTTTACAGAAACAACTTATTGAAGGTATGGCTTTAACTTACACTATAATTATGTGGCCTCATAACTGAATTTTATTTCTGATTATCTGTGAGATAAGCCTTGCAACTACAAGAAAAAAAAGATTATTTTAGGATAATCCTAGAAAGATTCTGCTTGTCTGGATGCCATGCAAATTTATCCTTTGCTTTCTGTAAATACTACTCCAGTTCACTCAGAAGCAGCCACATCATCCCACAGTCCTTGTAGACATCATGAATGCCATAATGGTTAAGTTCAGCAGCCACCAGCTTCCCTAAATCAATTGCTTCAGAAAAACATTTTATTGCAATTCAATCTCAGGCACTAATTTAATTATTTGTGATGCCGCTGCATGCCACACATCACTATCATCTCATCTTTCACTGGGAAAAAGATCTGAGCACTGCATTCAAACCCAAGAATATAACCCAACCAATGCCACCTTTGAGGGTCTGGTTCATGGAACTGCTCTTGGGACCAAGTACTGTATCAATCAGGATCTGATAAAAAAAAAACACCACATATTCATTTAAAGAAATAATTTAATATAAAAAAATAGTTAAATAGTATTAGAGGACTGAAAAGATGGAAGAATAACACTGAGCTATTACATAGATAGCGGCTGTAATGAGTAGTTATCAACTGTAGAGCTGAGGAGCAAAGGAGCTGTAAGAACCTACAAGATTTTAGGAAGGAAACTGAGGAGACTGGATTCAGACTTCTGAGGAGGAGACACTGCTTAGCTGGTTCTGGTCCTGTAGGATGTTGGAGTCCAGTGCAGTATTCTGAAGGGGCATGGTAAGACTGGTTTAAAGAGTATTAAAAAAACTTGTACATTTAAACCAACTTTTTTTGATTGGGCGAAGAACAATTGCTGGTTGATGTTTAGAGAAATGGTTAGTAAACAGAAAATAAAGCTTTTTTTTTCTTTTTTGGCCTTAAAATTTTTCTTTAATAACCCCTATTGGCAGACCCTAACAAGGAGCAAACCAGCAAAAATGTTATGTGGTTTTCAGAGTCCCGGACCTAGCAGCACAAAGCAGAGAACAGAAAGATGGATTTGGAATGAAGAGACAAAAACTTGATAACCAACATAATTGATTTAAAAAGAGTAAATGATGTAAGGTATGTAAAATGCACAGAAGAGTACCAAGAATAAATCAAGGTAGTGACAAGGAAGAAAAAGAGAAGGACAAGCACATGGGGAGTAGGCTGGAATAGTGATCCAAAGTGTTGACGAATGTGAACGCTAAATAAGGGGGTTCACTGGCATTGGCCATGAAGGAGGCCATAGATGACCTAGGGAAAGTTATTTTGAGCAGTTGGGGGAAGAAGCCAGATTATCCAAAACAGAGTAGTAGATGATGGTGAGGAAGTAAAGACAGTAAATAACAATATGTCTTTGAAGAAGTTTGGTGATAAAGGGAAGAAAAATGGGGTTACCAAGGACAGGATAAGTTTTCTCTAATAAACCACAACTTTGTAGACTGTTCTTGCCTGGAAGCACTTAGATAATGAGATCAACATTCCCACTTAACAGTGAGGAGACTATGGCCAAGAGGGGGAAGCTACTCAAGATCACAGAAACGCTTCAGAGAATATCTCAGACAAGACAGAAAGCCTTATTATTTAGCTTTTGGGAAATTCTAGGCCAAAATGTTCAGGTATTTTTGAAATAAAGGATAAATTAACCCAGGCATCCTCTCCCACCTTCCAAACTTTCATTATCCTGACCAGACTCACCATCATTTCTGACTATTGTTGCCTCTGCCCACATGGCGCTATGGAAGTAGGACAATCCACAGTTCAGAGATTTACAAATTTATTGTGGGATGATTATGGGGAATCAACACATAGATACTTGTGATTTACAGCCTCTATACCCAGATAAATAAGGGATCTTTTGGGACCAGGATCTGTAATGAAATTCTAGGCAGAAGCTAAATAATCAACATGAACATCTACATAGATTGTGGCCTCGAGTTTGGTGGACATTCTAGAGAAGGGACCAGAAAGTAGGACCTGATTCTGTGTGAGATAATTGAGATATTAGTCAACTTTGCACCCTTTTTAAGGAAGCCGCAAGCCAGAGCAGAGCTCTTTTCCGCTCCCCAGGTCCCCTCACACTGGTACTGCTGTCCACTATCCATGGTGCTGAATCATATTCCTCTCTGTATAGCCATCCACCACCTATCCCTGAATGACAATTTCTGGACTCCCTCTCATCAACTAAGATGGATCTTCCTTCTCACCTTGGCCTACTTCATGACACAAGGATGCAAAACATTGCCGGATGCCCTGGTTGATCAAAAAATATATTTCTTGTTTCCATATTGGCAACTCATTTACATTTATAAAACACTTTCTGGGATGAATCAAACAGGTCTGTGGGTCTTCTGTGATAGATAGCCTAGATGTATTGGGAGGATAAAATGAGATGCTCTAGGTCTTTCAAGGTTTTGTAATGAGTGGTAAATTAGCTTTGTTAGAGCTGCACTATTCAATATTGTAGCCACTAGCTACATGTGAATACTGAGCTCTTGAAATACAACTGGTCCAAATTAAAATGTGCTGTATATATAAAATGCACACTGGATATCAAAGACTTAGTACAACAAATATGATATAAAATATTTCACTAATAATTTTTGTATTGATTACAGTTGACATGATATATTGGGTAAATAAAACACTAAAATGAATATAATTTACTTCTTTCCTTTTAAAAATATCATTACTAGAAAATTCAAAATTACACATGTTTCATGTTATATTTCTGTTGGATAGCATTGATTTAGAATATTACATAACTAAACTCATTAAACCAAGGGCATAGATTCAATTATGTTGTCAATCACTTAATTTTTATGTTTCTGGTGGCTCAATCCATCACATGCATACTTATCCTCAGCAAGCATGTGTACAGTTCACTACAAACTTATTCTTACCCCTCAGAGGAGGATATGTCTACCCAACTCCCTGTGATACCTATGACCAGACACACAGATCTTCTTCGCATTATCCAGAGTACCAGGTTCTTTCCTACTCCTGTATATTTGCACATGCTGTATTCTCTGCTTTTAATGCATTTTCTAAATAAAAAAAACTCTTAATCTCCCTTTAAGATCCAGTTTAAATCCTGCCTCCTCTTTGAAGTCCTCCTCTTAGAAGTCCCCTGGCAGGGCTGCTAGTCTTGTTTCTCTACTTCCACAGAAACTCAACCACAGTGCCTTGATGCACAGAAAATGACCTACTTGTCTTATCCCTTATTCAGCTGAGGGCTTTTGTGGTTAGGGTCCAGGTGTAATTCATCTTTATAACCCTGGCACCTGGGGTAAAACAGGAACTAAGATGAAGTCTTTGCCTTCACAAAGTCTATATTCGAGTAGGAGAGACAAAAAAGAAACAAGTAGCAGGAAGTTAGATGTAATAAATGTTATAAACAAAATGAAGTAGGGAAGAGAGTAGCAGATGTGCCTTTATAGAAAGACCAGAGATGGTGACATTTGAGCAAAGAGTATTCAGCACAAAATGGCCACAAATGAATATATGATACATGAATAATGGCATCTACTTTTACAGAATCCCCTCTCCATTTCTTCATCAAATATCATCCTTGTAACGATACCTCTTATAACTGAGATCTTTCCACACCCCAGCCACATTGCCTTCCTTTCCCACCTTAGTCACTGTCTTTCACATCCTCCAACTTTGTTATCTTTATGGTACCCACCACCTTATGGAATTTAGTTGACTATGTATTTAGTTCCTAGCTCATTGTTTGTATGTCCAGCTAGGATACAAGCTCCAGGAGAGCCGAGTCTTTTTGTTGCTCAAGGCTGTATCTCTAGAATCTAGCACACTGTAGATGTTTCACTGAAATTTTATAAATAAGTGAATGACACATTTATAATGACCCTAAATGCCAAGAGCCATCACTAAGGAATGGAAATATGCTCTGGTCTCTCACTGGATTGGTATTAGTGTGGCTGCTTCACTTTGAGGCTATTTAGATGATAAGTTGGTACATGCCTGGCTGAAATATCAGATCTAGAATGCAAAACGGATGTCTTAGACCATGGGAGTGAAGGAGGGTCAGAGAGAGCAAAGGAGGTTTCCTTGCTCAAACTGGGGGCAGAGCAGGGTCAAAAAATTAGCCAAAGGTTTGGAGACAGGAGGCTGGGCTGGAGGCTTTGTCACTGGTTGCCTCTAATCACTTTACTAACAGTTCTGGGCCTTGGTTTCTTCACTCATAAATTGAGAAAAACTACTCCCTTCCAAGCTAATCATTTAAGAGCTCTCTATTGAAATTAGGCAGTAAAAGAAGTTGGCATTATAGCATCCAGAATCCTCATTTGCCAGGCTACCTCTCCAAAGTTGTATCCCAATATTGGCAGAGCAAGGTGTCAGTCAGACTCCCCAACCCACATTTACTTTGGGTGAGGCTTGGAACTGAGCTTTGGGAGCTTCAGGACTCATCCAGATGAACTGCCTCAAGCTCCCCATCTCATAAGTAGTGAGCTGCCTATCAGTGGTGGTGTGTGGGCAGAAAAATGCTTGCTGCAAGAGTCATTTAAAGGAACTTTAGAAACTTCAGCATCTAGCACTTGATAGGATAAGTGAAAATACAGCAAATGAAGAAAGAGTTCTTTCAACTCAGCAATTCTATTATTGGCTTTTAGATTCCTGCTGGGGGTCTGAGCTGTCAAGATTCTGGCAGATGTGGAAACTTTGGGTGCTTGGTGGTAGACTACTGGAGACAGGTTTTCTCTGGGCTGAAACCAGGCCAATTTTCTGCTCTTATTGAAATATTATATTTAGGAGGAGGGTGAAGGAGGTCTTGGACAACTTTTCTCCCCCAGAGAATCTTCCATTTATATCTCAACTTCCCTAAGCTTTGAAGACCAGAACAGAATTGAAACTGGCATGTACTTATCTAGTGGTGGAGCTTCAATGGCTGGTGCAGGCAGAGTATTTTACTCTGGGCTTGATGCACAGGACCCCCTCAGTAAATGGGAGCTGAGTTTATTAGAATAGTTATTATTAGGGACCATTCTTCCTCAGCAGGGAAGAAAGAAAATTTTGGTCTGGGAGAAGTGTCAGGGATGATGTGATAAAAGGTGAAGGAGGAGTCTCAACTTTCTCCTGCAGTTCCTGTTCCTTCCCACCATCAGCATTTGCTATAGTTCGTTAGCCAGCTGTGGATTTAGGTAATAGAGCCATGAATTAATTAAGGGACACATCTGAAAGACAAGGAAATATGCAGGAGTCAGGAGGAGGACCCTACCAATAAAGCCTGAATGGAGTAATTAAGACAAGTTCACCTTCTAAGCTAATTTCTAGGGAACAACCAGGTAGAAGGATTTTGGGGACAGACTACCCTGAAGTCACATGTCAGCTGAGACATTTGGCAGCTATGTGACTTGAATAAGTCACTGACCCTCTCTGAAACTTTTTCTTAATAGGGAAAGAAAAGAGGTGGAAAATGGAGATACTATTGTTACCTAGAGTATGAAATCGGAGGATGATATAAGAAAATTCATGTAAGATACTTAGCACAGCGCCTGCGTACTTAATGAAAGTTAGCTGTTAATTTTATGATTACTTATACTTATTTTACAGATAAGGAAACTGAGTTTTGGAGAGGCTTACTAACTCACCTCCGGTCTCACAGATGCTGTTTTTTTGACTTGAAGAATTAAACAATGTCCGTGAAGCACTTTGTCAGTGCCTGGTTGCAAATGAAAGCTTAATAAATGCTACTTCCTCACTCTCTAACTCTCTTTCTTGGAAGATTTCCTTCTAATTCAATTAAAAAGATCCATCCTACCAAGCTCTGACTCAAGACTAAAAAAAATGAAATAATTTGGGTTTGTAAAGTTACTTTAGCTCTCAAATTATTGATTATCATGATTTTCAAGTTTTTCTGTATGTTTTCTCCAGCAAACTTTGTGGTTGGGGTGACTCTAAATGAAGAATGAAAGAGGGTCGTAGAACAAATTAATTTCTCCCAGGTTCCCCTTTCTTCACATAGCTTCTTTGCTCAATTGATTCCAAATTGCTAGCGTTTACCATTTGTTTCCATAGCACTCCATGACCCAGCCTTGCCCTTCTGCTCTTACCTACTTCTTATGGTTCCTTAAAATTAATCTTTCAATTTAAATCACCTTGCCTTCATCACTGTTCCTCCTCACCACCCTCTCTGTGCCTATTTTGTTTCTCTCTCCTGGAATGACTTCATCTTCACCATCCTTTTAGGTCCAGCCAACTGGCTTTCTCCAGAGATCCCTTCCTGACTGCTCCAGCCAACTCTGCCTTCTCTTTCCTGCATACTTTTCTGTTTCTTTGTTTATCTAATGTTCCAGTAGAACTTATCTCCTCAGTCAGATGGTCATGCCTTCATGGAAAGAATAATATAATGTCACTCTTCAGTTGGGGGAATGAGAAAGAAGCAGGAAATAGCAGTGTAAAGGTACCTTTGTGTTTTTGACTCTATCCCTAATCCTTACAGATGAGGGCAAATCTGTCTAATTTCTAGGCAATACCCACTACCTCTGGTTCAAGGGACAGTTAATTCTAAGTATGGCAGCTTATCAAAACTGAGAAACTGTGACCTGGAAAGTTCTTCTAGAGGTCTCAAACTTTGAGGGCTAGGCTTGAAATGGAAAATAATGAAGTGGATGGGGGGCTAGTTTCATGGAGAAAGGTGAAGGTAGTGATGAACTTAAGAATGCTCACCCTCTCTGAAAATACACTGTGCAGATTAAACATGTCTGTGGCAATATCTAGGCATCTCTGAGCAATAATGCCAAGGAGTACTGGTCTAAGCAGATTTTGTGTTCTTGTATTAAGTTGTATTTAATCAGAACTGAGTTGACCCATCAAGTCTAAACAAAGGTGGGGCTCTCTGGGTGAAGAAACAAACAACAGCTGAAAGTTGTGGCTCCAACTACAGGTGGCCCCAGTTTTGTGCAAAAGCAGGTCCCATGCAGAGCAGAAGCTGATTACATGCAAAAATGGTTACTCACTCATTAATCATGTAATTTATCACACAGATACTATGTGTTATAAGTCCTGGGAATACGGCTCTGAGCAAAAAGAAGCTTTTACTTTAGTGAGTCTTGGAATGATCACATTCAGTGTGAGAGGAAGAGAGGAGCCAAGGACAACATCAAGATTTCTGGCTAGAGCAACTGGATAGGGAGAGTTGTTATTAGGTAAGATGAGCTGGGCTGAGGAATAAGCAGATTGGGGTGAGAGTGAGAATTGCATTTTGGATGAGTCTTTTACACTCTTGTAGTCAAATAGAGACAATTATTATAATTACCACATTATTATTGTTGAGGTTGTTGTTTTACTGCTGATTGGGAGCTTATTGAGGACAGGAAGCTGTGCAAGCAGTTACACATATTATTTCATTTAATATTCACAACAGTGTTATGGAGGTAGATGCTATAATTCCCCATTTAATAGGGGCAGAAGTTGAGGCTCAGAGAGGGGAAGGGACTGGTGGTGCTCACATAGCTGGTGAGCAGTCATCCTCTTCCCAGACAAAGGGTCTGAACCCCTGTCTTCAGTGCCTCCTCAGCTCTTGCCTCTACCCCCACATCTTGGAGTCTTTGGGTCAAAGTTGAAAATCATGGGCTCTAAAACCCAATTAACTATTTAAATGCTAAAATTTTTCAGACACAACCTTGACCTCTGAGCATGTTCCACACATGGCTCCCACCCTTTATTTATCTAGCCAAAAAGGCCTGCTTGGTGCTGGACCAAGTTCTAGACACAATTATTTCGCCAATATTTATAGAGGCCTACTATGTGCCAGAGCCATACCAGGGGATGGTGCTGTACTAGTGAGAACAACTGCCTTCATGGAGCTGGCATTCTATTCTAGTGGAGCTGAGGGAAGAGAGATGATTAGGCAGTGAATAGGGAGATGCAGGACTCAGGTGCAAATAAATGTTGTGAAAAGGTTGATTTCAAAATCTTTAGTAGCCATTTAAGCATGGACAACGACCAGTCAAAAAGGACATCAGCCTTAGCTCTTTAGTCTGGTCCTAGAGCTCCCAGGCTATGCCAGGTGTTAACTCTTTAGATTTGGGTTAGTAAAGAGACTGGAGTCCTGGAGGTAAAGCTGGTGTTAGGATGATGATGGAGAGCCACCTGGAGAGTCATGAGCAGAGGTTATTTCCCGAGGAGCAGAGGAAGAAATTTTTATATTTTAACCTGTGAGGCCATATTGGTACATGCTATTTCAGAATGCTATTTCTGTCTATGAGAGAAAAATAAAGGCAGAGTGAAGAATTGAGAGTACTAGGTGAGGGTGCTAATTTATGCAGGGAGGTCAAGGAAGATCTTTCTGCAAATATGAATCTTAACAGAGACCTGAAGGAAGGGAGGGAGACCTGTTGATAGTTGGAGGAAGAGTGTTTTAGGCAGAGGGAACAGCAAGTGCAAAGGTGCTATGGTGTGCTTAATGTGTTGAGGCTACTGTGGTAGGAGGGAAGTGAATGAGAGTTGAGTGGTAGGAGAGGTGGGCAGGGGCCAATCCAGGTAGAGCTGGGTTCTTTGATGGTGGATCTTAGGAGACAGGAAAGAGGAGAGTCTTAGGAAATGAAGATTAAATATAGTAATGTAGTAATGATCAGAACAACTAATGATTAATGGTGTTAACTGTCCTAGGCACTATGCTAATTAGAACTTAATTGGCATTAGATCTTGGCCCGGACTTCTAGGAGAGGTCTGTGGGTCTGACAAGGCTGGGTATGACCCCTGGCAGGACAGTCTAACCTTCAGCAATCTGAGGCAAGAGCAGTTGAGCAGTGGATGAAGCAAACAGCCCACAGAGGACATTCAGCATCTTGGGTCAGGTACCTGTGGGAGAGCAGGGCAGAGAGAGTAGGTTGTGGGGTCATTCTCTGAGAAGGTTTCCCCAGAGCTTGGGTGTAGGGTGTCCAAAAAACTCATGTGGACCCATTTTATAGATGGGGCTTTTGAGGCTCAGAGAGGAGACATAATTTTCATCATAGTATAGAGCAAGAAATAGAGGGCCCAAGAGATGGAGTCGCCTACCCAAGGCTACATAACCCATATTTATACCCAAGAGAGCTAGACATACATTTCCCTGCAGTGTATAGCATTCCCAAGTAGAGTTGCTCACTGCCCCTATGAGAGGCTGCATAATGTCTTAGTTATGAGAACAGTCTCTGAATTCCTCCACCTCTTACCAGGTGAGGAATTGTGGGATTTAGGGCAAGTTGCCATGACATTGTATACAGGACATATTACCTTCAGTTTACAGCGAGGTATTAGTGGTGATGTGCACTGGCTTCAGAGACAGACAGGCCTGGGATGGAATTCCAGTTCTGCCACTTACTTGCTGGATAACTTGTGCAACACAGATTCTCGGAACCTCAGTTTCCCATCTGAAAAATGTGGATGATGCATACTCATACCTTCTTCTCATCCTGTTGTAAGCACTGAGCACAGCTCCTTGCTCATTGGTTGTCATTATGCTGATGAGTTTTATGACTATGATGATCCCCATCTGCTTGTTTAAAGGACCTATCTTCCTGAGCTGATAGAAAAGATTAGGCTCAGCATCAGGGATATCTCCCTGAAGCCAAAGGGCAAGGGCTAGTTTAGCATATGGAGACTGTGGTCCAGTTTGTAGTGCCTCTGTGTTTAAACTGTCTGCTTATATGGTGCCATCCCTAAGCTGGGATTGGTCCTTGGGATCTTGACACTCCCTAAAGGGTCAAGGACATGCATGCACATGTTGGTGAGACTTATTGGGCTTTAGCTAAATGGCAATGTCCCTATTGGGACCTGAGACTAACAGTTAGATGCTGGTAGGATCCAATCCTCTCTTACAAGACTTGACAGATTCAGGGGGAACAGTAAGCCCAGGTAGTACCCACCAATTATATGTAAAATAAGCCTTTGGTTTAGTATTTTAATCATCAGTTTCATGACCACTCTGAGAGATTCTCTATGGAGCTGCAGAAGATTGGGGCAAGGGAAAATTAAAGGATTCATCTGAACTTATTTCTATCTGAGAAACTGAGGCTCAGGGCAAAGTTTTGTTTTTCCTGAGGCCACCCATAGTTAGAAGCTAAAACCCAGCTTTCCTGCCTTCAAGGTAGCTATACTTTACCCTGCACCTCAATAAAGTTACTATCAGGATTCAACAAGCATTTTGAAAATTGTTTAGCCCAGTGCTACAAATGGAAATTAATTTTGAACTTGAAAATTAATGTTTCTCTTTATCCTTCCATTGACAGTGCCTTTGCAAAGTTCATAGACTAAGAGAGCCTGAAGGAGGAGAGTGTGGCCAAGGTGCATCTTCTGATGCCCAAAGAGTATTGGTGGTCTATACTAAATTCTTGCAATATCCCAGTCTATGAGACAAATACTGACACACTTATTTTAAAGAGCAGGAAATAGAAGCTTGGAGAGCTGAGAGCATTTGCCAATTCTTCCTTCTCTCTTTACAGAACCATTTTATTTTTGAGAGCAGAAATGGGCCTAACAAAGAAGCTTATTTTCTCAACCATATTTGTAACCAGAAATGATCAATGAGATATAAATGGAAGTTTATAAATGGCTTCTAAAAAAGTTTTTAAAGTGGGCTAACTTGGCTTTTGTTTTTTTTTCTCCTGTTTTTTTTTTTTTTTCCCTAATTGGATGTCAGACATGATGGTTGGAGCTCAACAGCTATTTTATTAGCATGAAGTTGAAAGCCACAACCTAGGGGTAGTAGAGGGAAGAACTGATAAGATCTCCCATACCCGTGTAACAACCTACCTGCTGACTTCTCATCATTGTTTAAGTCACTATTTTTCATATTCTGTACTAGAACCACTCCCAATTTGTAATTGGTAACATTTATGAAAAACTTTAGTCTGGTTTGGTATCTGATAAAAAGACAGCTTGGAGAGGGTCACTGCATTGTGCTCATCTGGATTTCTCTAGTGTACTGTAGAGATGCCCTGGGTCTCCATCAATTCATTCCTGATCGGCTCTTTAGTGGCGCATACTTCATCTATGGTGAGTGACCCCATTGCTGGGGAAGACGTGGCACTGAGTGATGGACAGATAGGAAACTGATGAGAAGCCTTTTGTCTCACCATGTCCATCCAGTAACTCTAAAGCAAACATTCCTGCATAGAAGGCTCCGGGGATTAAGGAGACAGGGACTCACTTAAGCCATTTGATGGACATGTCAATAACATATTTTATTTTATTTTTACTTTTTAAAAATTTATTGGGGTAACATTGGTTAATACAGTTAAGTAATTTTTAGGTGTACATTATAGTTTGACATCTGTATATTCTATTGTGTGCTTACCACCCAGAGTACAGTTTCCTTCAGCTACCATATATTTGATCCACTTTACCCACTTCACCCTCCCCAAACACCCCTATATTTGACCTCCTTTACCCTCTCTACCTTTTCCCTCCTCCCCTACCCGCTTCCCTCTGGCAACCACTAGTCCATTGTCCATGTTCCTGAGTCTCTGTTTGTCCTGTTCATTTGTTGCTTTTAGGTTTATATCCCACATATAAGTGATATCATGTGATTTTTAACTTTTTCAGTCTGGCTTATTTCGCTTAGCATGATTGTCTCGAGGTACATCCAGGTTGTTGCAAATGGCAGTATTTCATCTCTTCTTATGGCTGAGTAATATTCTATTGTATATATGTTCCACAGCTTCTTTAGCCAATCTTCTATCATAGGACACTTCAGTTGCTTCCATGTCCTGGCCACTACGAATAATGTTGCTATGAACATCAGTGTGCAAATATCTTTTCGGATATGGGTTTTTAAGTCTTTGTGGTAAATACCCAGTAGAGTGATTGCTGGGTCATATGGTAGATCAATTCTTGTTTTTTTGAGGAACCTCCATACTGTTTTTCATAGTGGCTGTACCAATTGCTGTTTGACACTGGACAGCTCCCATGCCCTTTCTGGGCCTCAGTTTCCCCATCTGTAATAATAGTATTATCAGCTACTATCAATGGGCAATTTTCACAAATGCTGTGGACTCTTCATAGCATCCTTATGATATAAAAAATATTATTAGTCCCATTTTACAGATGAGGAAACTAAGACTCAAGAGAGAAAAACATTTTCCCAAGGACTTAGAACTAGTCTATAGTAAAGTCAGGATCTGAATCTAGTTTTGCCTTATGCCCAAGCTTGTAACCTTGACAGCACATCACAGATTCTTCCTTTTAGAGCAGAGCTGAAGCTTCCTTGGTTGGTCAAAAAAAAACAGTTTCCTATTGCATTGAGAAGACTTGTCTCTCCAGGCCCCAAAGATAGATAGTCTCCATCATTTGTAACAAAAGCCACCTTCCCCTAGCCTTAGTTTCAAAAATGTATTAAAACATGTATTTAAGATTATTTAAATTACTCATGTTTATGAAGGAATATTTTTAAAATACAAAAATGCATAAAGAAAATAATGCCTCTATTTAGAGATAACTTCTGCTAACACTGGTTCATTTCTCTCTAGTCTTTGTTCTGTGTGACTAGATGAAGATATAGATGTAGAGACATGGCCAACCAACGACCATTTTGTGGCAAGTCCTCTTGAAGGGTCAACTGAGTGATGCACTTCTCTGTCTGTCACATTAAGTCACTTAACAATTCTGGGCAAAAATAAGATATCCCACAGAATCCCAGCATGGGGACTTTATTATGCTGATTCCCCACGATCCTTAAATGAAGCCTAAGTCCACTGCTGCCTAATCCTTGTTTCTCTGGAAAGTCCTGACCCTTCCTGCCTCAGTGCCTTTGCTCAAACTGTTCCTATGGCCTGCCTGGAAGACAGCAAACACTCCATATATCTGTGTTAAAAGAATAAGTGAATGAACAAATGACTCATTCTTTGAAGTCTTGCTCTAATCTTACCTTTACCAAGAAGCTGTTCCAGATATTTCTGGTAGAAATTGGTCTTTCTCTGACCCCAAAGGTGGACATTTGTCCCCTGGTTCAGCTCTGGGTGTGAGGAGATTAGCTTCTGCTTCTAATTTGTCAGCTCTTAGGGACTATATCTAAGTTTTTGTGTTTCCCTGGGATTTGTGCTACACACTTTGCACACTTCATCTTATTATATCCTTTCCAAACCCTATGAGAGGTTGATGCTCTGAAACATCAGAGAAGCTGAGCAAAGCCAAAATTCGGAATCAGGAGGCCGACCCCAGAGCCAAGGTCTTAACCACAATTCAGCTTCATCCTGTACATTTTCTATCTATTGATACATGTTAGACCCATAATAACATTCCAACCTGGGTCATTTGAGAGCAGGGGTTCCCAGCAGATATTTCACATGACCATCCACTGAAACATCACTGCATGCCTCCCCTTTGTCAGATGTGGGCAAGGATGCCCAGGAGAGGAGGCTGATTGGCCAAGCAGCGAGGAAGTTCTAGGGGAAAGACAATGCCAGGCTTGAAATTTCCACTCTATTAGTTTTTGTTTTTTTGTTTGTTTGTTTTTAAATAGACTCTATTTATTAGAAGCAGTTTTAGGTTCACAACAAAATTGAGCAGGGTATGCAGAGATTTGTTGAATACCTCTTGCCCCACAAGATGCAGAGCCTCACACATTATCAACATCCCCCTTAGAAAGAGACATTTGTTATAATGATGAACCTATATTGACACTTTATTATCCCCCAAAGTCCATAGTGTACATTACAGTTCACTCTTGGTGGTGTACATTTTATGAGTTTTGACAAAAGTATAATGGTGTATATCTACCACTACCGTATCATATAGAGTGATTTCACTGCCCTAAAAATCCTCTGTGTGCCACCTATTCATCCGTCCCCCACTTCACCCCCACATCCAGTGATCTGTTCACTGCCTTATAGTTTTGTTTTTTCCAGACTGTCACATAGTTGTAATCAAACAGTACGAAGCATTCTCACGTTCGCGTCTTTCACTTAGTAATGTGAATTTAAAGTTCCTCCCTATCTGTTTATGACTTGCTAGCTCATTTCTTTTTAGTGCTGAATAATATTCCATTATCTGGATATACCACAGTTTATTTATTTATCCATTTATTGAAGGGCATCTTTGTTGCTTCTAAGTTTTGGCAATTACGAATAAAGGTATCACAAATATCCGTGTGTAGGTTTTTGTGTAGAGATATATTTTCATCTTCTTTGGGCTAATATGAAGAAGCGTAATTGCTGGATTGTATGGTAATACTCTCTGGAAGTTTCCCTCAACACTGTGACAGCCAGATCCATAGATACTGTTGTCAGTGGCTCCCATTAGTAGCCATGTCTGCAGGCAGAAGGTCAGTTGGAAGAGTAAATGCTTGCAGGACAAAAGGGATAAATGTTGACTTTGCCTTCCAGCTTTGCAAAGGAGCCAAAGAAGATCACTTTATTCCCTCTTCTGGAACCAAAGGAGAGGCCTGGCTCCTTCCT